>CM055122.1:58513951-58918951 GCA_029206835.1 Rana muscosa
CCTGGACTAGTAGGCCCCAGCAACTTTCGGGCCTACTTCTCCGTTGCAGAGCCTCAAGCCAGCAGGCCCCGAGGCTGAAAATGGCTCATACATCCCTGAGACCAGGAGGGCCCTCAGGTCAGAATCTGACAACGACCATCGGCAACGAACCCCGATAGAGCGGTCTCTTTCTCTTATGTACCCCCTCCCAGAATGCACAGCAGGTTGACCACGCCCCCTGAGTCACTTCTGGGAAAGGAATACCCAATACACCCAGCCTGCTGCTCTTCCAACCCTGACCCGTGGCGACAGTGACACCTAGTGTCAGGTGGAAAACGTGCAACCCAGCCAGATTGAAACAGAGCCATCAATTTACATCATTCTTTCTGAGCTGAACTACCGCTCAGACAACTAAATTTAACACATAGCGTCTACCCAACAGGAGTAGGGCGCTACACATACATACTTGCAGACAGCTTTACATCTCTGCTAGGACTTTAGCAACTCATATTAAGCTGTCATTCAGCAATAATAGATGGGCTCAAGAGGATTCAGTAAAGACTTCCCAAAGCAGGTGTCTTTTTAAGACATTACTAATATCTACAACTTTGGCTAGACCTGTGTACCAAAATAATAATTTGAACAAAACATTTCGCATAACATCTGTTACTGTTTATGTGAATAATTACTGTGTAAGTAATTGAAAACTGCATCATTGGTACCATGAGGAATTACAGTCTACTAAAATAAGCTTTTTCATGACAGCCAATTGTTACAACAATGATTGATTCCATTTTTCAAAATACTATTTTACAAGCAGCAGGCAGCTTCAATTGTCAATATCTCCAGCTTAAACATAGCTTTATAGAAATATAGCCCACGTCACTGCTAGGTTTTTATTTATTTTACACTTCAAGCCTCAACAGGAATGATTAATAGCACAATATGCCTTGTATTTTAATGGTGAAAGTAGTGAAATTTATTCAGCGAGTAAAAATGAATGTGTGATATTCTTCAGCAGGAAGTGATATGTATATGTTGACAGCGTGTGCACCAAAAGGTGGATGAAAATCCAAGGAAGTAAAATAATCCTAGTGGTGACAGAAATGTAATAAGGTTTAAGAGATATTGCAACTACCCTAAACAAACTAGAATGGGTTGAAATATAGACACTTAAATGGTTAGTTTGCCTTTATTTACTTTTTCTACAAACTTTCCTATGCATTACAATGTGCTCCCTATGCAGGATGTATAGGGGAGAGCAATGAAATAAGCAGATGAAAAACTTACAAAAAGAAGCACTTGCATGTTAAAGCGGAGGTCCCACTAAAAAAAAAAAAAAAACATTAAAAGCCAGCAGCTACAAATACAGCAGCTGCTGACTTTTAATATATGGACACTTACCTGTCCAGGGCGCCTGCGATGTCGGCAGCCGAAGCCGATCTGTTGCTCGAGTATCGGCGGCAGACACCGCCATTCTCGGTAAGGGAATCAGGAAGTGAAGCCTTGCGGCTTCACGTCCCGGTTCCCTACTGCGCATGCGCGAGTCACGCTGCGCTTCCTCACTGGTCCCTGCTGTCTCCTGGGACCTGTGTGTCTCCCAGAAGACAGCGGGGGAGGACAGAATAGGCGCCCGGAAGTGGCGTAGATCACCGAGGTGATCTATGCCAGGAAGCGGGAGCAAATACCTGTATTAGACAGGTATCTGCTCCCTCCTCCCCCCTAAAAGGTGCCAAATGTGACACCGGAGGGGGGATTTCAAAAAGTGGAAGTTCCATTTTTGGGTGGAACTCCACTTTAATGTACTGACACTGTAATGCATAGGGAGGTTTGCAGAAAACATTAGTAAGAGTGAACTAACCCTTTAACTGTCATTAGATGTGCTATAGATCTACTGAAGATTTGTACTTATTTTTATATGGCATTTACACCCTGTTCTATGTAATGTAATGTGCTAAATAATACATGGTGCTTGAATATAAAGGATAATAATAATGGTCCAATACACTGTTATAATACTAAATGAAGTTTAAACATACACTCTGCCTATCACATAAAAACTGATTTAAAAGGAATATTTGGTTCCTGCTTATATTAAAGTGGAATTTCTAACTGTCTGTAACCAAAGCCGAGTTCCAGCCGCAAAAATTTATTTTTAAAGTCAGAAGCTACAAGTGCTGCAGCTGCTGACTTTTAATAAGAACACTTACCTGTCCAGGGAGCCTGCGATTTCGGCCCTCCAAGGCCAATTCATTCACCGGCTCGGGTGCAGGCGCCACCATTCCAACTAAGGAAAAGTGGAGACTTCAGGCTTTACAGCCGGTTTCCTACTGTGCATGCGCAAGTGGTATGCCGCTTTGTGAATAGCCAGCTCGTCTTCTGGGACACACACAGGTCCCAAAAGGCAGTGGGGGAGAAGGGGGAGGGCTTGCTGCAGAAGTGGACGGTGAGGTACTGCACTGTGCCTGGGCTAGGATGGAAGTAAATGTATTCTTTCTAAAAAGGTAGGTAATGAAAAAAAAAAAAAATAGATATCCAAAAACGAGAGGTGGAGGGGTGGTCTTTAGTTTAAGACCCCCTTGTAAAAGTGGATGGAACTCCGCTTTATTACCTGTGGGCACCTTTCTGTTTGTTTTGCGCTAAAGCAAGAAACATACTACACAGTCATCTCTTTCCCTTTCAATCTGCAGTGCTGTAATTTTCTGTAAAATGCAATGCAATATGGAAACCTGGAGGCATTATGTACACAGATGGTGTACAGAACACCCCCCCCCCCCTGTAATTTCCTATTTCCTGCTAGTGTGATTGGCTTACTGATTTTCCCAGAACTCTGCACTAAGATACAAATAATGTTTTGTGCATCCCCTGCAACAAAATTTGCATTTGTGGTGAGATATTCCCAAAGGAAATCACATCTAAGGGGATGCAGCCCCTGTTATTTTTCTCAGAGCCCTGCAGGTGCAGCAGCTGATTGATAATTATAAAAACACCCCCATACAGATTCACTGGGCACATGGACACAGACAAACAAACAGCTATTTCTCCAGAATAGCAAAAGATAGGACTCTGCAACAAAATGTGTTACAACCCTTGTAATGTACATAGATTACTTAGAAAGGAATATTTTTTTCCAACAAAAGTGAAGTTACTCTTCAAAGCTTCCACATGCCACATGCTCCTGGCAATCAGGGGGTATTGGAGGGGTATGCGTTTTCTTTCTGCTAGACAAGGCTCTGTAACAGAAACATTTTCCTGCAAATATTCTCCATAGCAGTAAAGGATATTTCCAAAAAAATCCTAAACTGTGTTTGACATAGAGGCATGAAGAGCACAAGCCATAAGTGAAATAAAATTTAGGGCCAGTGGCATTTTCACAGGAGTGATTTTGCAAGCTGCCCAGGGCCTAAGGCTACAAGTGTGCTGAAACTTGCAAGTACCTAGGGCATATTTAGTGCATATAGGTCCTCCTCTGGCTGTGACCATTTTTAACAGCAGGGTCTCGATCTTGGCTGCAGGAGTGCAGACAGTGGCTCCTATGCAAAAGGCAGAATGCAAACAGGGTTTGCAGGCTTCACTGATAATTATGTTGTGAAGATATTGTTAGAAATGTATTTAGATTTAAACTTGAATGAAACTACAGTTTCCCGCGCATGCAGTGGGGAGCATTGTGTTGACGTGCTTACATGCGTTGCGCCAAAAAAAGTAAAGCATGCTATTTAAAGACATTGTTTTTTGCTGTGCAAGTGTTGAGCACATTTTTTTTTCTTTCAATTTCGTTGGTAATGTTGTGGTGTAGATGGTATGTTAGGAAATAGGGAAATATGAGAGTAGGAATGTATGGGTTAGGCGGGGGATAAACTATAAAAGTATTTTCTCAATTAATGCTTACAGAATCATAAGAGAAAAGTTTTAAAATGTATGGAAAAGATGGGTAAGGAATATGTTAGACTCCATTCACACAGGGGCAACACGATTTCCAGCGCGACTTTGGCCGGCAACTTGGACACAACTTGAGTATGAAACACAGCGCGACTTGGGGTGAATTACAACACGACTTGAAGTCGCCTCCAGGACAGGGGACTTTACCAGTGGCCAATAAAAGAGTAATCTGCTCTGTGGGAGGGAGGGGAGGGAGGGGTTTGCTGAGAAAACTATTTTTATTTCCTGTAAAGTTGCTAGAGTTAAGACAGGGGATCCGACTTGGAAGCGACTTCCATTGAAATCAATGGGTACAAGTCGCCTAGAAGTCGGATTGAAGTAGTACAGGAACCTTTTCTGAAGTCGGAGCGACTGCAGTAGTGTGCATTAAGACGGATCCATTCACTTACATTGATTTTTTCATGTAGCGCGACTTGAGGCGACTTGAAGTCGGATCCAAAGTTGCCCCAGTGTGAATGGGCTCTTAGAGATTGAGATGTCTGTATTGTTTTGTGTAAAATGAAAAATTTATAAATAAAGATTATAAACAAGTGTTGAGCACATATTGGGCAACACATCCCTATGCATATGGTGTAAATAAGCCCTCATGCCTGATTTTACTTGGAAAACCTTGTGGCACCACCATAAAACACAATTACCATTTAAATTAACAACTATTTGTATTGGCAGATCTCACTGATGTTTCCCAGAGTTTTCAGTACCTGATCAGTCCAGTGATTCATTACAGAGATAAGACCTAGGCAAAAGGTAAAATTTCACTTTTCTTATAGGAGACCTGTACTGTGTGAAATTTGGATTCTACTATGGCTGGGTTATGCTTGTGAAAGTCCTAGTTCTCTGGCTATCTTTGTGATCCAGTGACTATATACATTTCTTAACCACTAGCCTGGAGTTCTTATTTCACTCTTTTCCCAACTTGCTACTTGCTAGTTCTGAGTCAGTAACTCAAAAAGTACTGACTCCAGAGATAGCCAGACAGTTAGTATTTTCAGAAAAAAGTCAGCAACTGCCCCATATTTTACTCAGTCCATCAGTTTAACATTTTATTTGATGTAATTTCATCATAAGAAACTCAAGTAAATAGGCAAGAATTTTATGGTATTAATAAAGTTATTGCCATTAAAGAGCCTTCTAGCATTCAGAAATGGTTTTCTGTTCTGCAACAATTTTCTGAAAATACTGTGCTGACCACAAATAATAGCAGAGAAATTTCCTGATGCTCTGATTTTATGATGTATGTTTCAGAAAGGCACAGTGATTAGTTCCCGAAAGACACAGAAGATTTATGCATCACGATTACGCACAATCATGCAGATTTTATCTTAAGTCGTTTTTTTCCTGACCAGTGGTATGGTAACTGGTTCATTAAAATCATATTAAACTATGTGTCACTTGAAAAGTTTAATTAAATCATCTTTGCATACGGCAGAATATAATAAAAAGCACTTATGCATTTTCACCATCTAATTAGGCAAATGTCATTTTTGTTTTATTTTTTCTGTAAGATGTAAAGTTATCACATATTAAAAAGATTTATATAGCAGTAAATATAATGGTAACACAAGATAGAAATGGCTATAGTTAATAAATCCATGAATTCCTTAAAGTCTTTATAGTTAAGTGTGGATAAGGTATTTGTTTTTAGAGCCCAGATACATTTAAATAAATGCTACTTTCTGTCCAAATGTGATAATGTTCCATATTCATTTTGCAAAATGTAATAAATATCTGAAATAAGTTAGTACATTTCTTTACTAGTGTCAGATAGATTTATCACAACATCAATCTAAAGTTAAAATAAACACCGTCATTTTGAAAATGGGAAACTTACTAAATGAAAAAATGACAAATATGAAGAGTCAGTCATTAACCTTTCTATGTCTGAAGTCTTCAGGGCTGAAAGGACAACATCAGACATCTTAGAAACTGATGAGTGCTAAAGACCTTTCATGCTGTACTTTTTAATGCTAAATGATTGAACTATGGGCTAAAATAATTGAACTGTCAACTGCAACAAAGAAAAAAATCCATTACTGAATGTCTAAATTTGATCAAGAGCAGGATTCGTTAAAAAGGCAATTTGTAGCATTTAATTTCAGGTTCACTGCCAAATTAAGCTTTTTAGTGCTGGTTCTGGCTTTCACTGAACTAGCTAAAGGGATGCTTTTGCTTAATGAGATTGTCTGAAGCAATGCTTGGATCAGTTACCTTCTGATCCTTTAATTAAATAAAAATCTAGAGAGCTTAGCAGAATTAGCAAGTCCATCATTTCCTGTTTCTTCTCCATAGGTCTAATAAAGTCATATATATCTTCTGTCTAGTATGTGCAAATCTAACATGATTGATATGTACTGTACTTATATACTTTGCTTATGTCCACAGAAACTACCGCTGATGTTTTACTGAGATAAGTGGATTACATACACATTTCTACAAAGCGTTCAACCTTTTTCATGCAAGTCATCTTCTGTTACTGAAAGTCAAAGTGTTAAAGGGGTTGTAAAAGTTCGTTTTTTATTTTCTAAATATGTTCCTTTAAGTTAGTGCATTGTTGGTTCACTTACCTTTTCCTTAGATTTCCCTTCTAAATATTTTTTTTCTTTGTTTTCTTTGTCTGAATTTCTCACTTCCTGTTCCTCCTCAGTAAGCTGTTCAGTAAGCTGTTCTGGCTGACTAAACACCACTCGGATGATGGTGTGAAGTTTAGTGAGGAGAAACAGGAAGTGAGAAATTCAGACAAAGAAAAAAAACATTTAGAAGGTAAATCAAAGGAAAAGGTAAGTGAACCAACAATGCACTAGCTTAAAGGAACCTATTTAGAAAATAAAAAACGAACCTTTACAACCCCTTTAAGTTGAATAAAGCATAACGCTCATCAGATATACTTTTCGCACAGTGTGGTTTACTAAAAAAAAAATATATATAATTTTTTTTCTTTTCAACCAAGTAAACCTGTTTTATTTCAAATCACCCAAACAAAAGGGCATTTACTTTGCATGGTTAAATGTTCAAATTAAATGCAGGTTCAACAAGCTCGGTTTAAAAATATGCTACTGCCATGTGGCATTGAAACAGACTCTCGGGGGCCTGGGGGAACACTGATTTCCAGTCCTATTTTTATGTATCCTCAGCACATTTTACGTTCTTATCTTGGTGTCCTTGCTTCTCCTCTTCCTTTTAGCTATCATTTACTATTATATAAAAATCTCTAGTTAATAAAGGTCAACTGAATCAATGAATATTTTGGTTTTAAGTCAACCTCAGTGGATTTCATCAGCACAGAAGGCTATAACAAATGTTACTTTTTCACAGCTGGACTCCCAGTGTTTTATTCTACAATATGGCACCTCAATCAAAGAAAAACAATGTGTTTTTTTGGGGGGCGGAAGATAATTCTGGTAAGGATATTTTTTCCACTAGAGGCCCTAAAAGATATAAAAAGCCCCCAATGTGATTAACCTTGTCAACAACCAAGCAAAAATGAAATGAGGTTTGGGACTGTTATGTCCATTTCAATTATTATGGAAATACACAAAAGTAGGATCAATTCAGTAGTTAAAATGATCATTAGATCCACAGACAGATAAATCTTACTGATTATGTTTATATCAACTTTTTCTGTAAAAGTCAAAAACTCCATAGGCTCCTTGTTGGTCATCGGGACTAACAAGCACATCAAATAATCTGCTCAACAGTTTTTGTAATGGCCAAAGTTTGCATATGGCTTCATGGGCTTATGTCCCTGGATTTTCTGATTGTTTTTCCAGTATATGCGAGCTTCCCTGTGTGTAAATGTTTGCGTATATGTGAAAGGTTTATGTTTAGAACTAAAGAAAAAAAATTGTACATCTAAGGTTATTTATAGTATGGTTAGAAAACATTTTTCATGTTTTCTAACCATACTATAAATAACCTTAGATGTACAATTTTTTTGCCAACAGGGAGTAGGCAAACTGGGTGGAGACACTTATGCCGCGTACACACGACCATTTTTCATGATGAGAAAACTGTCATTTTTTTAGATTGGTCGTGAAAAACGGTCGTGTGTATGCTCCATAGCAGTTCTCGACGAGAAAACTGCCCGCAAAAAAATTAGAACCTGCTCTATTTTTCTCATAGTTTTTCCCGTCGTTCTTTTTCTCGTCGCGAAAACCACTCGTGTGTATGCTTTTCCGAGGGTAAAAAAACGCACATGCTCAGAATCAAGTATGAGACGGGAGCGCTCGTTCTGGTAAAACTAGCGTTTGAAATGGAGATAGCACATTCGTCACGCCACTGTAACGGACTGAAAAGCACGAGGCTGAAAAGCGTGAATCGCCTTTCACCAAACTTTATTAACATGAGATTAGCAAAAGCAGCCCAAAGGATGGCGCCATTCAAATTGAACTTCCCCTTTTATAGTGCCGTCGTACGCTTTGTCGTACGTGTTGTGTGTCACCGCGCTTTGCTCAAGCGTTTTTTTTCCTGAACGTGTGTATGCAAGGCAGGCTTGAGAGGAATCACGATGAATCACATCGAGAAAATGTTGTTTTTTTGCATGACAGGAAAAATGGTCGTGTGTACACGGCATTAGAGACCCTGCTGTTCCTGAGGTTATTTGTTCTAATCCTGAATTTGCATGTAACAGAATTATTAAAAATAGGCATTCAAGAGATTTATAGTCGTCATTGAAGGACCCTATCTGAACATCATGCAATGCAGTTACTATGTGCAAATGTACTTTTAGAAAAGAAGAACATAGTAATATTGTAACACAATATTCAAGTTAACCAGCACATGTTAAACTCACAATACTTGGTGAGCTCAATACTGCAAGAGGCTATGCTGTAGTGCTTAATAAGGACTTTTTAACAAAATGCAAAGTCTGCTTAATACATCAGGGCCCATACCCCATCATGAGTAGCTGTTTTCATACAAATAAGAAAAAACCCTAGGTCAAAAGCTATTTAAAAAAAGTTATTCAACATATTCACATAATACCCAATTTCCACCATGGTGCCTAGGTAAGGGTGAAGTCATCATCCTTTTAACAAGTCCCGTAGAATGCTGAGTGCCCCAAATCTCACAAAAAAAGCTCCTGCGTTGTACTGAGGCATCTTCATGCAAAGTTTGATATACTCAGCATTTTTGGGGGATTTTCAGCAGAAGAATGATGACCTTACTCCTGCAGGAAGAAAGCTAGGGAAAAAGTAAGAATGTGTTCTAATTCTTTTCAACTTTAAACAGTGTATGATAATGGAGGACCACTGATATATCAAATGAACCTTGATCTGTTTCTGATAGAACTATCTTGCCTTTTTTGGAAACACCAAACATGTAATACTGCTTGCACGATGACTAAGAAGATAATGTAACCAGTTTGAGCATTTAGCTACCCCAGAACAGGGTTGCCAACTTTCAGAGATTTTTCAAACAGTGTTCTTCATTCCTAGACTGTCAGATTGCAGTTTGTAAGTATATTATTAGCCATGTCAAATTACATTACAACGCATAAAGCCTTACTAATAAAGCTGTGAGGTAAAATAGGTGCTTCTGAGGCCGGGTTGCCAAATGTTAATACATTTACAAACTGTTTGTAGAATCCTTAATTTTTGCATCTGTCCGTGAATGGCCATTATGGACATACAGACTGCATGTCCGTAACGGACATTCATGGACGGTTGCAAAAATTACATATTTTACAAACTGTTCATAAATTTAATGAAATTTGGCAACCCTGCCTCAGCAGCACCTCTTTTACCTCACAGCTTTATTAGTAAGGCTTTATGCGTTGCAATGTAATTTGACATGGCTAATAATATACTTACACACTGCAATCTGACAGTCGGAATGAAGGACACGGTTTGATTCATGAAAATATGCCCAGGGGTTTGGGTCACCAGCTGAGAGCTGAGCTTTGATGCAAGACATTTATAAGCTATATAACACATCTGTTAAAGCAAGACTGCTACAAATTTCCTCAGATTCTTATTATGAGTTTAATTCATACATTTTTAATATTTATGGAATTAGCTGCATAGCATAATCTATTGAGATACATCATCAAATAGACTATTGTTTTTACTGCATTATCTAGGTTTTATTTAAAATGTGACTCCAGCTAATATAATGTTGTTGTTTGTGATTTTAATGGTTTCCCCTAAAATTCCTGTTGCTGTGGTTACTGTCACAAGGACTGGAAATATGGGAGTATTTCCAAAGAAAAAACAGAAAGCAATAAAAATCTGACAGAGGAATATTTTCTACTCAGTCACCAGTGTTGGTTGGACAGTAGAAGACAGAAAATCACCCAACAGAAACACAAAAAAAAAAAAGATCTTCTCCACTCTAAAGAAAAAATGCTGAAGTTCCACTTTAAATAGGAATGTTAGTATAAACCATATTATTATTAATCTACAGTAAATAAGGTGTTCCTGGTTTCGGAATAGCTGATATAATGCAGATTAGCAGTCTCCAAAAAACAAGAAGATTTAGGGGGCTGATTCAATAAAACAGCAGAATAAAAAAGCAGAAAATGAGAATGAAATTGGAAATGTTGGCAATAGCAACAAATCAGATTTTGGCTTTTGTTTTTTGGAAAAAAAATATTATTTCAAAATAAACTCTGAGCAACAATATTTTTTTTTATTCCGGTTTTAATTAAACCACACATAGGAGTTTATTTATATGATGAGCTGAGCGAATGGCAGCATTTGCCTCTGGCTGTAGAGAGTGAATGCAAGCAAATGAAAATGAAATTGTTGTGTGAATAGGGCGTGAATCTGCAGCTAATGTGAAGTTAGGCAAAAGAGCCATTTATGACAATTATAGGCATTACTTTAGACTGGTATAGGCCAAATGGGGTAATGAATGCCGACTTCGGAATAGATTCCGCATCCAGAAGAATTTGCCAGTACCCTTTGCATAAGTCGAGGGTTGTCAGGAATTTTCCCTGAGCAATGCGATCTAACAGATCATCCACCCGGGGCATAGGGTAAGCATCAGTGGTGGTGCAATCATTTAATCTGCGGTAGTCTACGCAGAAGTGAGTCGTGCCGTCCCGCTTCGGTACAAGGACCACCGGGGAAGCCCAGGGGCTGCTGGATGGCTCAATGACTCCCAACTCAAGAATCTCCTTAATCTCACGACGCATTCCCTCTCTCACTGCGTCAGGTATCCGGTAAGCCGTCTGTCTTAGTGGCAGTTGTCCCGGGATCTCCACTCGGTGCACTGCCATAGTAGTGTACCCAGGGACTGTGGAGAACATTTCCCTTCTCTGACTAAGGACCTGTCTAGCTTGTTCTCTCTGCGTCGGCCTTAGCTGGTCGTCAAGCTTTATCGTCTCTATCCCTGCAGTAATCCTATTTAGCTCCGGAAGCACCAGCAGGGGAAGGTTCTCAGAATCTTCCACAGCTGGAGCACATATAGCGGCTACCTCCCCTGATCTTTTCAAGTATGCTTTCAACATGTTCACATGAAAGGTCCGTCGGACTCTTTCATCCGAACATTTAGCCACTAGGTAGGTTGTGTCACAGAGCTTTGCCACAACCCAGTAAGGTCCCTGCCAAGTGGCCTGTAACTTGTCCTGCTTGGTTGGCCTGAGGGCAAGAACTTTCTGCCCAACCTCCAGAGTGCGGTTCCGAGCAGTACGATCGCACCATCGTTTCTGCCGACTTTGGGCAGCCCGAAGGTTCTCTTGGACAGTGGCCGTGACCTCCTCAGTCTGTTCCTAAACTCAAGAACGTATTCTACGATAGAGGACCCTTTGGGATCAATTCCCCCTTCCCAGTGGGCTCTGACTAGATCTAGGGGCCCCCTCACCCGCCTCCCATACAGTAACTCAAATGGGGAGAACCCGGTAGATTCCTGCGGCACCTCCCGATAAGCAAAGAGAAGGTGCGGCAGATATCTCTCCCAATCCCTGTGAGAGGTTGCAAATGTCCTAAGCAGTTGTTTCAGTGTTCCATTGAACCTCTCACACAGCCCGTTGGTCTGGGGGTGATAAGGAGAGCTATGTAGGGGCTTTATCCCACAGAGCCTCCATAACTGCTGAGTGAGCTCAGCAGTGAACTGGGTCCCCTGGTCGGAGATGATTTCCAGAGGAAAACCCACCCTGGCAAAGATCTGGAGCAAGGCATCAGCCACGGTTTCTGCGTGGATATTTGCCAGGGGAATGGCCTCCGGGTACCGGGTGGCATAATCCACCACGGTAAGGATATACCTCTTCCCAGAAGGACTAGGTCGGGGCAATGGTCCAACCAGGTCTACGGCAACGCGGCTAAAGGGTTCATCAATGATCGGTAAAGGGTATGGGAAGCTTTCAGTGGGCCCCCATGCTTACCCACCCGCTGGCATGTGTCACAGGTCCGGCAATACTGTCGGACATCCCCTGTAATCCCTGGCCAAAAAAAAGACTGAGTCAGACGGTGGAGGGTCCGGGTCATCCCCAGGTGTCCGGCTAAGGGTATGTCATGCCCAATGCGCAGCAGGTCATGCCGATAATTCTGCGGCACAACCATCTGCCGCTTGGGTGGATGGGAGGCTGTCTTTCCCTCAGTTGCCCAATAGAGTAATCCCTGGACCCACTCTATACGCTCCCCCTCCAACCCCCCGGGGTCCAATCCGGCTCTTTCCCTATAGCTAGCTAGAGAAGAGTCGCTGAGAGTTGCCTGTGCAAAGTCTTGGAAAGAAGCCCAAGTCGGGGTAGGAATATCTGGGGTAGTACAGTCTAGGTCAGGGGTGACAGGTCTTTCCGGGGTCCCGTCTTCCAGGGAGCGCACCTCCATCTGGGCTTGCTGGCGGGTGGTAACAGGGCAGGCTTCTGGGCCTATATCCAGGGAGAAGGCTGAATTTAAACGTCCCAAATCGTTGCCCAACAAAACCTCTGCAGGTAAGTTCTGCATTATTCCAACTTCCACTTCTTTGACCCCCAAAACCCAATCAGGGTAAACCCTGGCAGTGGGGACCCGCATAACATTTCCCCTGGCCACCCGCACAGCCACAGACTGTCCCGTATGTTCTGCCAGGGTTATCATCTGGGACTGTATCAGGGTAATAGTAGCTCCCATGTCCCGCAGCCCCTGGGCAGCCCGACCATTAATCCACACGGCTTGTCGATGGTGCAAACGATTATCCATAGCGGCAGCTTGCACAGGGTCTGCCTCATGTAGAATTCCAATATTCTCCTCACTTGGGTAAGTCACATCCTCTCTCTCCAGACAGTGTGCAGCAGCCCGGGCAGGTCCAAGGGGCCTGTTGTTTTGCGCGTCCTGGGAAACATTCTGCGGACAATACCTCCTAACATGCCCTGCTTGGTTGCATCTGTAGCAGAGGGTCCCCCTTCCCTCGTGAAAATGGTAGCTGAGTGGGACAGGAGATCGACGGCTGGTGTGGAGGGGCAGCGCTCCGTGGAATGTTGGGGGCAGGCCGAGCTGAGGTCTTAGGCTCTGGTTGTACAGTTCGCCTTGAATCCACATTTTGGTCAGCTAGGGTGGCAGCTTCATCTACTGTGACTGGCCGCCGATCCATTACCCAGTCTCTAACTTCACGTGGGGTATGATCATAGAATTGTTCCAGGAGGATTAGCTGGAGTGCATCTGCCATGGTAACAGCTTGGCGCCCGGTCATCCAACTCTCCGCTGCTCGGGCTAATTTGATGAGCCCATTCTGTGTAAGGCTCGCTCTCCTTTCGGTGGAACGGTGTTCCTCTGGAGTAATGCCAAAGCGAGCCAATAGTCTTTCTTTTACTGCTGGTGGGTAGCTGGCCTGGTCGATCTCCATTAGTTCGGTGATGAGAGTGGCTTTGGATTTTTTGCTGGAGACTTTTCCACAGGCTTCCAAGAGATCCTTCAAGGTGCTGCGCTTGAGTCTGGCGTAGTGATGTTCCATCTGCTGTTAGGAGCAGAGGGTCCCGGTGGTAGTTTGGGTGTGCCTAGACAAGAGGAAGCATCCCACAGCTTGCCACCAATTGTAACGGATCCTATCCCACACTCCACTGAGTGCTTCCATCAGTAATACCGCTTCCTCCAGTCTGACCTTCAGAGAGATATATTATTATAGCTGCATTGAATGCAAGTCTAGCCGAAAATAGCTTGCAGAATCATGAATGGTTTATTGGACAGAATACAGCCTTTTTACACTTTTAACACAAGAGGTTAGTTAACGAGGTAGGGCTGACTCATGGATACTCCCCCCTCCCCTCTAGCAACAACTTAGCAGACATCTATATAATTAGCATGTTAATTAACGCAGACCAGGTGACCAGACAGTCCGTCTCCGGAGGTCAATGTGATCAGCTCTTTCAATGATCATGTATTGTTCAGAATTAAACAAACTAAGAATAGTCTTTGGGCAAATCCAAGAAAACAGTCTCTCAAAAATGTAACAAAAAGATTAATATAGCAATACCAAATAACAGGGTGAATGTGGACAGAAAAGTTCCCTGCAGCCAGTGTCCGCGACAATTAGGTTAGCCAGTTCAGCATGCTTTAAAAGTTACAGAAGCCCACATTTAGCATGTAAACTAGAACAAATCAAAATGTAGTATATTGTAGCTGACTCATCCTTAGATGCAGTGGCTGCATCATAGTTTCTGGCCTTTTCCCATTTATTTTCCTGTCCTGGTAGACAATACATTCACTGTACAATATCTATAGAGGAGCAGTGTTGTCTTTCTAGCACAGGAAGTATGTTAGGACTATAGAGAACCCGTCCTCTTCTTCTCAATAACGTACGTGGGAGGTGTTCTGTAGTCTGCAGAGGTGAGCAGTAGGGATGAGCTTCGAGTTCGAGTCGAACTCATGTTCGACTCGAACATTGCCTGTTCGCCCGTTCGCCGAACAGCGAACAAATAGGGGTGTTCGCGGCAAATTCGAAAAATCTATGGGAGAAATCTAAAGTGCTAATTATAAAGGCTAATATGCAAGTTATTGTCCTAAAAAGTGTTTGGGGACCGGGGTCCTGCCCCAGGGGACATGTATCAATGCAAAAATACGTTTTAAAAACGGCCGTTTTTTCGGGAGCAGTGATTTTAATAATGCTTAAAATGAAAAAATAAAAGTGAAATATTCCTTTAAATTTCGTACCTGGGGGGTGTGTATGATATGCATGTGAAGTGGCGCATGTTTCCCGTGCTTAGAACTGTCCCTGCAAAAAATGTCATTTTTGAAAGAAAAAAAGTCTTTTAAAACTGACTCGCGGCTATTAATGAATTGTCGGCTCCCGGCAATACATACAAAAGTCATTGATAAAAAAAAAAAAAAAAAAGCGTGGGTGTTCCCCAGAATTCAATTACCAGGCCCTTCAGGTCTGGAATGGATATTAAGGGGAACCCTGCCGCAAATTAAAAAAAAAATTAACGTGGGGTTCCCCCAAATATCCATTCCAGGCCCTTCAGATCTGGCATGGATTTTAAGGGGAACTCCACCCCAAATTAAAAAAAAAATGGCGTGGAGTCCCCCTAAAAATCCATACCAGACCCCTTATCCGAGCACGCAACCTGGCCGGCCGCAGGGGAAAAGGGGGGGACGAGAGAGCGGCCCCCCCTCCCTCCTGAACCGTACCAAGCCACATGCCCTCAACATGGGGAGGATGTCCCCATGTTGATGGGGACAAGGGCCTCATCCCCACAACCCTTGCCCGGTGGTTGTGGGGGTCTGCGGGCGGGGGGCTTATCGGAATCTGGAAGACCCCTTTAACAAAGGGGACCCCCAGATCCCGGCCCCCCCTATGTGAATTGGTAAGGGGTACGTTGTACCCCTACCATTTCACGAAGAAAGCGTAAAAAAATGTTTAAAAAAACACACAAACACCTTGAAAAAGTCCTTTATTAAAAAAAAAAAAAAAAAAAGCGGTGAAATCCAGTGTCCCGCGGCGATCCCGATGTCCAGCGCTGTCCTTCATTGGTTGTGCCTGAGCGGACCTGATGGGGAACTCCCTCTCAGTATTTTAAATGTATAGACCCGCCCCTTCTAAAGTTCCCCATCAGGTCCGCTCCCTCGGTATGTCGGACCCGCCTACGTCATTGGCTTGAGCGGGGAACTTCCTTCACTATGTAATTTAAATTTACATAGTGAAGGAAGTTCCCCGCTCAAGCCAATGACGTAGGCGGGTCTGACATACCGAGGGGGCGGACCTGATGGGGGACTGCTCTCACTTTGGTAATACATGTATAGACCCGCCCCTTCTCATGTTCCGCATCTGGTCCGCTGAGCGGACCTGATGGGGAACTTTAGAAGGGGCGGGTCTATACATTTAAAATACTGAGAGGGAGTTCCCCATCAGGTCCGCTCAGGCACAACCAATGAAGGACAGCGCTGGACATCGGGATCGCCGCGGGACACTGGATTTCACCGCTTTTTTTTTTTTTTTTTTAATAAAGGACTTTTTCAAGGTGTTTGTGTGTTTTTTTAAACATTTTTTTACGCTTTCTTCGTGAAATGGTAGGGGTACAATGTATCCCTTACCAATTCACATGGGGGGGCGAGATCTGGGGGTCCCCTTTGTTAAAGGGGTCTTCCAGATTCCGATAAGCCCCCCGCCCGCAGACCCCCACAACCACCGGGCAAGGGTTGTGGGGATGAGGCCCTTGTCCCCATCAACATGGGGACATCCTCCCCATGTTGAGGGCATGTGGCTTGGTACGGTTCAGGAGGGAGGGGGGCCGCTCTCTCGTCCCCCCCTTTTCCCCTGCGGCCGGCCAGGTTGCGTGCTCGGATAAGGGGTCTGATATGGATTTTTAGGGGGACTCCACGCCATTTTTTTTTTATTTGGGGTGGAGTTCCCCTTAAAATCCATGCCAGATCTGAAGGGCCTGGAATGGATATTTGGGGGAACCCCACGTCAATTTTTTTTTTAAATTTGCGGCAGGGTTCCCCTTAATATCCATTCCAGACCTGAAGGGCCTGGTAATTGAATTCTGGGGAACACCCACGCTTTTTTTTTTTTTTTTATCAATGACTTTTGTATGTATTGCCGGGAGCCGACAATTCATTAATAGCCGCGAGTCAGTTTTAAATGCAATTTTTTCTTTCAAAAATGAAATTTTTTGCAGGGACAGTTCTAAGCACGGGAAACATGCGCCACTTTACATGCATATCATACACACCCCCCAGGTACGAAATTTAAAGGAATATTTCACTTTTATTGTTTCATTTTAAGCATTATTAAAATCACTGCTCCCGGAAAAACGGCCGTTTTTAAAACTTCTTTTTGCATTGATACATGTCCCCTGGGGCAGGACCCGGGTCCCCAAACACTTTTTAGGACAATAACTTGCATATTAGCCTTTATAATTAACACTTTAGATTTTGAACGTTCGAGTCCATTGTATTTAATAGGGTTCTAAAGTTTACACGAACATTTTGTCTGTTCGCAGGTTCTGGTGCGAACCGAACAGGGGGGTGTTCGGCTCATCCCTGGTGAGCAGGGCAGGGTGGATAACAAAGATTGAGATAACACTGCAAGTTACACAGAACAAAACTGTTTTGTGACAGGATCAACAGGTATTCTTGAATTCATCGGACAGATTCAGCAAAACACTGTGGTTGAGGAACAGACCAAGTGAGCAAATGAGCAAATAAGAGAATCTAATTGTTAGGGTTTAATGTCTGTAACACCATAAATGTTTTTCACACACAACCATCTCCAGGGTTTACAGAGAATGGTCCGAATAAGAAAATATCCAGTGATCGGTAGTTGTTTGGAAAAAAATGCCTTGTTGATGCCTTGTTGATGTCAGAGGTCAGAGATAAATGGACAGACAACAGGCAATAGTAACTCAAATAACCAATCGCTATAACCAAGGTATGCAGAATACTATCTCTGAACTATACTATCTCTGAATGCACAACACATTGTACCTTAAAGCAGGTGCATAAGATAGTCAGTTATTGGTTCATTACCTAAACACCATAGTAATCTGTTTTGTGGGAAATTCCACACTGTAGTTTTTTTAGCAACAGGTTTCAAATGAGCAGTCTGTGCTCTGTACATCAAAGTAGAACAATAGGTAAAACTTCATCTTGGATAGAGCAAAGGAGGGTTATTATAACCCTTACCTTTTTTTCACCATATGTGTCCCATTGTAAAGGTTTCCCCTCACTTCCTGTCCCATAGCCAAACAGAAAAGGAGAGGAAATCCCTGCAAATTAGGGGAATGCATTGGGGACCCCCAGGTCACCAGAACTAGTGTTCCCATTTGAAGAACTACCCTCTATTATCTTTCTAGGGACAACCCAAAATTTGGGATTTTCTTTTACTTTCACTTTAAATAAGAATAATGGTAAGCAGGACAAATAGAGAGGGCGAATCTCCCTAACGGGGGCACAGACAGCAATAAAAACGAATAGGGGATCTACCATAATTCCTCTCCATTCTGTCCAAAATTGAAAAAGAAATTTTTTGCCTTTAGTTGTACTGTACTTTAAATCAAAAGTGAAATTTTTGTGTGATATGACTTATGGACAATTGATTCTGGTGAGTTTGTGTGGATTGTTGCATACCAGTACTCCAAAAATATATATATATATATCTTTTATTTTCAGCTAAACTAGCCCTAAAATATAATTACTATGCAATATCATAATAGAAACCCCTCCTGGGGAAAAATAATAACTGTTCTAGGGGCCTCTGTTTCTCTAATAGGATACAGCAGGAGATGTTTCTCAATTTAACTATACCCTATAATGTCAGCATAAATGATGTGGGGGGCACAGATACAAAATATTCTGTTCTTAGTCCTGGATAACAGATTATATCTTCGCCCAATGCTAGGAAAAGAGGTAAGAGGGTATAATTGTAAAATAACAGGATGTACAATGTTTCACTGTTTTTTTTAAACCAGTGTTTTAGAGGGAGATTAGCAATGCTAGGTTTCCTTTAAACTGTATGTTAATCCTAACAATAAGCTTTGCATTTTTGCTCACTGTTGATCTGGTAAATATACAACTAAACATGTTTGTTATATTTGTTTGATAGGTACAAAATGTACCTATTGGTCCTGCCAGGAATTCATTGTTTGCAGTCCTATTACAATGTTATTGAGAACTTTGTTAGGACCACAGAACTCATCCCCTGTATTATGGAGATAAGAGGGTGTTCTGAAGTCCTGCCCTAGGGTAACAACACTGCTTTGATAGTGTCTGAGTTTATATGGGGTTAGTGACATTGTTTTCCTTGGCAGGTGACAGTATCTGGGCCTTGCAATTGACTACCCAGGCCCCGACACTGCATCCTGAAAGGAGATCAAATGCTCCTTTGTACCTTGATGTGTGAAATATTTGAAATAGCTTTGATGGAGCAACAGAGTGGGAAGGCATTGCAGCAAAAAGGGAGTATAGGTGGATCAGGAGATGGGCTAGTACATGCCTTTTGTCAATTTAATCTAAATCATTGACAGATATTCTTTAACCTCTTGGTGTCGAGGGCGCACAATAATGCAGCCTCTCAACGGGTGGGCCTTGGCGCCCAGCTGCCGCATATTTGCGTACCACATTGCAAACATAGCTGTGCCTTGCGTGCTCCTGGCACAGTTGCTGGCGGCTAACAGAAAGCTCTCAATGGCTGCTTGCGATCAGGAACTTTGGATCATGTGACTGCCGTGACAGCCAATCACAGCGGTCACATGATCATAAACAGCGCCCCCCGGCATCTAAAACCCCTTAAAGGGCCAAGAGGTGCTGGTGCCAAGGGGTTAAAATCACTTATACATTACATTTTAAAGTCAAAATTTTATTTAAATAAGTAAAAAGAAATTTAAAACTCCTTAATTGGCATTTCTTAACGTCAGTAAGTTCACAATTTAAATGGTACAACTCTTTATAAATCCGCGCTTAGGCGCCGGGTTTGGGCTGCTGCCCCCCTCTGAAGTACCCCAAATATAGGGTCTAGAAAAATGTAATGTGGGTGAAAGGGGTAAGTGGCGCTGCCCTCTAGTGAGGTATGGGTAGAGGGCTGGAATTAATCCTGTTTTATCCCTATGAGCAGAAAGCAAAGGTGGGTAGTGGTGGGCCCACAAAGATAAAAGGGAATAAATGTCGGGTAACCAAAGGATGGGTAAACCCACATAGATTGTGAGCTCCCGTCACCTCCTCAATAAAGCCGTGTGGAAGGAACCAGGGCGTGCTTTATAGACTCCTTTATAGTCTATAAAGCATTAGTATATAAATGCAGGGAGCAGATTTCGGTTTAGATTTGACTGGACTTCTATTTTAAGAGCAGCATTTCTCAAAAAGGGTGATGTTTGGGTTCCACGAGCACTGATCCTAGTTTGGCCTGGAGCAGTGTCATAAAGTCTTATGAAAAGCGCGAATCGCCGCTCAACAAAGTTTACTAACATGAAGGGTGGCGCCATTCGAATGGAACTTCCCCTTTATAGTGCCGTTGTACGTGTTGTACGTGTTTTTTTTAATGATCGTGTGGATGCAAGACAGGCTTGAGAGGAAACATGAAAAAAAACGACGAGAAAAACGTTGGTTAAAAAAATGGCATGAAAAACGATCGTGTGTACGCCGCATAACAGACAGGCACAAAGACCTGGCATGGATGGCAATCCAAGGAGGGTTGCCTTTGAGGACATTTATGTATGCCAGAAACCTGTGCAGACACAGGCACGGCTTCTTCTGAATCATTCATGAAGAAACTGCTTTACAAGCCTTCTAGCAGTGCCCACTTGCAAGTTTTCTAGCAGTCCCCCTTTGCACAGTGCCTGTTGAAAGCACTGGTACATGAACTCAAAGACTTTGCATTGCGAGCAGCCATCACCCACTTTGGGTGTTGCACTGACTATTTTGTGGTGCATTTGCACAAGAAGACGGCCCTGGTGGTGATATGTTACTTTAAGGGCCAGTTCACACCAGACGCAGTTCCGTTCAGTTCCGTGTGCTTTTTTTCTGCACAAAATGCATGTACAGTGTTTTCCATGTATTCCAATGGCTCTTATTGGCTCTAGTTCACACCATGCAGTCAGTTTCCAGTCAGTTTCTGCAATGGAAACTGACTGCATGGTGTGAACTAGAGCCAACAAGAGCCATTGGAATACATGGAAAACACTGCATGCATTTTTAGTGCAGAAAAAATGCGCACAAAACTGTACAGAACTGCGTCTGGTATGAACTGGCCCTAAGGATGCTTTGTGGTGTGCCAGAAAGTACCTCATTCACCAGACGGAGAGGATGCCCATTGAGGACTGTTGCAGACTGGTAAACAGCCTGCTCAGAAACTATAACCTTTAGAGACTTTCAGGAGGCAGAGGACTTCTGAGTAGATGTTCCTCTCTTTGTCCTTCAATAAAGCTTTGGGCCTGTGAATTATTTCCCCCCTGACCTGATAAGAAGATTCTCATGTGTAGGGGGGACACTGACATTATGGGTTGACTCTGAGGGGATGGTTGGCTGACATAAAGGAAGGGCCCTAATGTAATGGGAGGCTCTCTGATGTGATAGGTTGTCTCTGATGTCAAAGGGACCCTTGATGTGAAGCTAATGTCATCAAGGTGGTTGCACGCCTCATTCCAGTCTAGGGGTTTCCCATTGATAAGTAGCATTTACACAGCTGAAAAAAGGTTAAGACATGTATAACAACCAGGCAACTAGTATTTGTAGAAGAAAAGTCAGCAATGGCAGCCTCAATGCATCTTTCAAAAAAGGTTTTCTTTAACCACTTAAGCCCCGGACCATTTGGTAGCTAGAGGACCAGAGGTGAATTCAGAATTTTGCACTGCGCTGCTTTAACTGTAAATTGTGCGGACATGCAATGTTGTACCCAAACGAAATTTGCGTCCTTTTCTTCCCACAAATAGAGCTTTCTTTTAATGGTATTTGATTGCCTCTGCGATTTTTATTTTTTGCGATATAAACGGAAAAAGACTGAAAATTTTGAAAAAAAATGATATTTTCTAATTTTTGTTATAAGAAAAATCGAATAAACTCAATTGTAGTCATACATTTAGGCCAAAATGTATTCAGCCACATGTTTTTAGTAAAAAAAATGTCAATAAGCGTATATTTATTGGTTTGCGCAAAAGTTATAGAGTTTACAAACTAGGGTACATTTTCTGAAATTTACACAGCTTTAAATTTATGACTGCCTATCTCATTTCTTGAGGTGCTAAAATGACAGGGCAGTACAAAACCCCCCCAAATGACCCCATTTTGGAAAGTAGACACCCCAAGGAAATTGCTGAGAGGCATGTTGAGCCCATTGAATTTTTTATTTTTTTGTCCCAAGTGATTGAATAATGACTAAAAAAAAAAAAAAAAAAAAATTACAAAAAGTTGTCACTAAATGATATATTGCTCACACATGCCATGGTTATATGTGGAATTTCACCCCAAAATACATTTTGCTGCTTCTCCTGAGTACGGGGATACCACATGTGTGGGACTTTTTGGGAGCCTAGCCGCGTACGGGACCCCGGAAACCAAGCACCGCCTTCAGGATTTCTAAGGGCGCAAATTTTTGATTTCACTCCTCACTACCTATCACAGTTTCGAAGGCCATAAAATGCCAAAATAGCACAAAACCCCCCCAAATGACCCCATTTTAGAAAGTAGACACCCCAAGGAAATTGCTGAGAGGCCTGTTGAGCCCATTGAATATAATTTTTTTTGTCCCAAGTGATTGAATAATGACAAAAAAAAAAAATTACAAAAAGTTGTCACTAAATGATATATTGCTCACACATGCCATGGTTATATGTGGAATTACACCCCAAAATACATTTTTCTGCTTCTCCTGAGTACGGGGATACCACATGTGTGGGACTTTTTAGGAGCCTAGCCGCGTACGGGACCCCGAAAACCAAGCACCGCCTTCAGGATTTCTAGGCACAAATTTTTGATTTCACTCCTCACTACCTATCACAGTTTTGAAGGCCATAAAATGCCAAAATCGCACAAAACCCCCCCAAATGACCCCATTTTGGAATATAGACACCCCAAGCTATTTGCTGAGAGGAATGGCGAGTATTTTACAGCTCTCATTTGTTTTTGAAAATTAAGAAAGAAAATATATATATATATATATATTTTTTTTTTTTTCAATTTTCAAAACTTTGTGACAAAAAGCGAGATCTGCAAAATACTCACCATACCTCTCAGCAAATAGCTTGGGGTGTCTACTTTCCAAAATGGGGTCATTTGGGGGGGTTTTGTGCTATCTGGGCATTCCATGGCCTCCGAAACTGTGATAGGCAGTGAGAAGTGAAATCAAAAATTTACACCCTTAGAAAGCCTGAAGGCGGTGCTTGGTTTTTGGGGTCCCGTACATGGCTAGGCTCCCAAAAAGTCTCACATATGTGGTATCCCCGTACTCAGGAGAAGCAACAGAATGTATTTTGGGGTGTAATTCCACATATGCCCATGGCATGTTTGAGCAATATATCATTTAGTGACAACTTTGTGCAAAAAAAAAAAAAAAATTGTCGTTTTTCCGCAACTTGTGTCAACATATAAAATATTCCATGGACTCGACATGCCTCTCAGTATATAGCTTGGGGTGTCTACTTTCCAAAATGGGGTCATTTGGGGGGGTTTTGAACTGTTCTGGCATTTTATACACAACATTAGGAAGCTTACATCCACTCTTCTAACCACTTGAAGACAAAGCCCTTTTTGACACTTTTTGTTTACATGAAAACATTTTTTTTTTTGCAAGAAAATTATGTTGAACCCCCAAACATTATATATATATTTTTAAAGCAAAGGCCCTACAGATTAAAATGGTGGGTGTTGCATTTTTTTTTCTACACAGTATTTGCGCAGCGATTTTTCAAACGCATTTTTTGGGTTAAAAAATACACTTTTTTTAATTTTAATGCACTAAAACACACTATATTGCCCAAATGTTTGATGAAATAAAAAAGATGATCTTAGGCCGAGTACATAGATACCAAACACGACATGCTTTAAAATTTTGCACAAACGCGCATTGGCGACAAACTACATACATTTTTAAAAGCCTTTAAAAGCCTTTAAAGGTTACCCCAGTATATTTACAGAGGAGGTCTACTGCTAAAATGATTGCCCTCGATCTGACCTTCGCGGTGATACCTCACATGCATGGTGCAATTGCTGTTTACATATGACGCCAGACCGACGCTTGCGTTCGCCATTGGGCAAGAGCAGGGCAGGACAGGGGTGCTTTTTTTTTTTTTTTTTTTTTTTTTATTATTAATTTTGCTTTTTTATTTTATTTTTAAATTGTTCCTTCCAAGTATTTTTTTTTTTTTATCATTTTTATTGTTATCTCAGGGAATGTAAATATCCCCTATGATAGCAATAGGTAGTGACAGGTACTCTTTTTTTGAAAAAACTGGGGTCTTCTAGACCCTAGATTTTTCCTCTGCCCTCAAAGCATCTGACCACACCAAGATCGGTGTGATAAAATGCTTTCCCAATTTCCCAATGGCGCTTTTTATATCCGGGGGGGGCATTCCCTCCCACTGCTTGTAAAAGCAGTCCAGAGGCTAATTAGCCGCTAGGATTGCTTTTACATGAAAGCCGGCCGCAGGCTGAAAAGAATGATACCAAGATGATACCTAAACCCGCAGGCATCATTCTGGTATAAACATTCAAAGTCCAGCAACATACCAGTACGTTGCTGGTCCTTGTTGGACATGTTTTGTAATCTTTTTATTTCATGCAGCCAGTTGGCTGAACGAAAAAAGAGATTGATCGGTGGGTATGCCCACCATTAGAATACCGCCCTTCATCCACCCACTTCCAATGATGGGCATACACGCACCATTTATATATGCCGAAGCATGGGGGCATCCTCCCGCAAAAAAGTTATGCCGCACACACATGGTCGGACATGGCAAGCCTCCGTCGGAATTTCGACCGTATGTACGCGGCATTAGGAGCAAAATCGCTCCTCCGCCCCTACTGCCCCAATGCTTCGGCATATTTGCTTTTTTTTTTTAACTGTGGTGGTGAAATCACCTCCTACAGCACTGGAGTCGCAGGGATCAGGCCTGTCTCTGCGAACGCTGCAGTTATGTGTGTTTTTGTTTTGTAAGTGACAGTGATCGATCGATACTGCACTTGGGTGGCCTGGGCTGGACGGAGGGGCAAAACGCAGGTGCCAGCAGGTATCTGGGCTGATCCCGCTAACACTGCGTTTTTGGGAACCCTAAACTGCTGGGGACGCTAGTATAGATCTGATCAGATCAGATATTGATCTGTTCAGATACTATACCACTAAGGGGGGTGTATGCTTCACGCGTGGGTGTTAGCATTACTGGCACTAACCTGACGCTGCCTGGGGTGTGACTCAGACCCTCTCTGACGCTAAAACCTAATTGATATCACCCGCCGGGCGATCAGGGGGTTAAACCTTTATTGGGTTATATACACGGCGGGTGCCCTGACACTATAAAAAGCAAACTAACTAACCAGCGTCACCCGTAACACTTATATGGTGATCACTGGTGAAAGGGTTAACTAGGGGCAATCAGGGGGTTAAAACCTTTATTAGATAATATATGGGGGTACCTGACGCTATAAAAACCTGCGGCGAACCTAAAAAAAATTACCAGCTACCGATCTGCATCACCGACACTAAGACAGCGTTTAGAAAAACGATTGCTTAGCGACAGTGGTGATGGGGGTGAAAGGGTTACCTGGGGGGGCGATCAAGGGGGTTAAACCTTTATTAGATAATATATTGGGGTACCTGACGCTATAAAAACATGCGGCGAACCTAAAAAAAATTACTGGCTACCGATCTGCATCACCGACACTAAGACAGCGTTTAGAAAAACAATTGCTTAGCGACAGTGGTGATAGGGGGTGAAAGGGTTACCTGGGGGGCGATCAAGGGGGTTAAACCTTTATTAGATAATATATTGGGGTACCTGACGCTATAAAAACCTGCGACGAACCTAAAAAAAATTACCGGCTACCGATCTGCATCACAGACACTAAGACAGCGTTTAGAAAAACGATCGCTTAGTGACAGTGGTGATAGGGGTGAAAGGGTTACCTGGGGGGCGATCAAGGGGGTTAAACCTTTATTAGATAATATATTGGGGTACCTGACGCTATAAAAACCTGCGGCGAACCTAAAAAAAATTACCGGCTACCGATCTGCATCACAGACACTAAGACAGCGTTTAGAAAAACGATCGCTTAGTGACAGTGGTGATAGGGGTGAAAGGGTTACCTGGGGGGCGATCAAGGGGGTTAAACCCTTATTAGATAATATATTGGGGTACCTGACGCTATAAAAACATGCGGCGAACCTAAAAAAAATTACTGGCTACGATCTGCATCACCGACACTAAGACAGCGTTTAGAAAAACAATTGCTTAGCGACAGTGGTGATAGGGGGTGAAAGGGTTACCTGGGGGGCGATCAAGGGGGTTAAACCTTTATTAGATAATATATTGGGGTACCTGACGCTATAAAAACCTGCGGCGAACCTAAAAAAAATTACCGGCTACCGATCTGCATCACAGACACTAAGACAGCGATCAGAAAAATGATCGCTAAGCGACAGTGGTGATAGGGGGTGAAAGGGTTATCTGGGGGGTGATCAGGGGGTTAAACCTTTATTAGGGGGGGTTAGGGGGCTACACTGGACCTAAGACTAAACTTTGGTGACACTTTTACAGTCACAAATGTCACTGATTGCAGTGATCACTAAATAAATGGTCACTGCAATCAGTGACACTGTGACTGGGGGCTGGGGGGTGATCTGGGGGGTGATCTGGGGTGTCTGGGGGGGCCTGGGGGGGCAATTTATGTCCCTATGTGTCTTGGTGTCAGTGTAGTGTTGTGTGCACTGACCTGATATCTTCTCTTGTACGGCGCTCGGTATATGTGAGCGCCGCACCAGAGATGACATCACTTCCTCCTGCTCCCTCTGTCTGACACAGACAGAGGGGGCATTTCCATTCGCCGGGAGCGATCGCGAGGGGGTGGCCAGAAACGAATGGCTGCCCCCTCATCCCGGAACGCTCCCGGACACTTAGCCACCACTCACTGTATAGAAGGGGGGTCCGATTGGACCCCCCAACTGTACAAAGGCAATCACGTACACTCTACGTGATTGTGCCTGTCGGTGCCATTCTGCCGACGTATATATACAGTGAGCGGTCGTTAAGTGGTTAAGAAAATTCTGGACAAGCCTTAATTTAAAAAAATGGTAGATATCTAGCTACAGATTAGGGCATCCTGAAACACAGTTCTGTTTAGTATAGCGAATGTTGTTTTGTGATCAGCTGTTTTAAGATTTCTTATTCTCAAGAGCAAATACCAACAGCAAATATGTAATTATTTTCTTTCCCATTTGTTACCTTTACCAGCCTCATTAGGTTATGTTTTTCTCGAAAAGCTATTGAAATAGAGCCCTGCAGACATTTTAATCTACCCAAAACAAAGCTCACAGCTGACTAATCCCCACTTTCAGCTAAAAACAAATGTCTGTGACAAAAGGTGTCAAAGTTTTATGACAAGAAATACAGTTTATTTTCCTTTTTTTCCTCCTGAATAAGATGACAGATAATACTAATTATGGCTTTTGTTTCCAGAAATAATGGAGGAAGACTGAATTTATGTTTGCTTTCTTAGACTTCATATATTCTTTGTAAGTAAATAGACATACTCGTTAAAATGTAAAATAGGTTGACGCATACATCATACTGCAAAATCGATTCGTATGTTAATCGAAAGCACTCTTCAAGATGAGGTAAGATTGCCTTAGAAATACTCCTTTATTACTTAAACCCTTTATTGGGATCTAACCATGCTTACTTCTGTCTCACAGAATGGAACATAGCCTTTTAGAAAAACGTATATTGCGGTGTTACAAGTTAATCATTCTACGGCCTCAATTTCAAATCCATCTATTCTTTTCTAAGGTGTCATAGTGTTGACTGTGTCTTTTGATCTGTTCCTCACCAAAATTCTAACAAAAATGTGATAAAAGAGATCAGGGTCATAGGTCTGTTATATGCACAGAGCTTTTGTGAACTTTTCATACTGTAAAAGTTTGAAACATTTTTACATGACCAGCTTTATGTAACGCGACATACACTAAGCTTTCAGTTTTGGTGGTAAAGTCAAAACCTTTATTTTTCCAGTTTTGGATAGAGCAAGAAGGAAATTTGAACCTCTCCCAGGTTATCCAGAGCTATACTCTCACTTTCTTTTTTTTCGAATAATTTTTTATTAAAGATTAACATATACACGTATAGTAACAGTTACAGAAAATTCCACGAGATTTCCAAGTACAATTTCGTGCAGAGATTAAAAGTACTGTATACACACATAAAATACGTTAGTGCCATTGAGCAAAATAGCTTAAACAAATGTTTCCACAACCTTGTCTTAACATGTGGAGGGTGGTGGTTTCCGATACCCTCCAGTAGTATTACTAACCATGTGCGCTCCATTCTTGAGGGTTTAGGGGGTATCCGGGCCTTTTTTTAGGAAGGATGACCAAGGCATGGCAAAGTGGTTGGATGGTCCATCTCCAGTGGGTTTATTCCCACCCGCTCACCCCAGATAGGGTGCTTGCTGTGAGCGGGCGGGGATACTTAATAGGTCACAAAGAGTCTGATCGCAACTGCTCCATCTAAACGGAAACTGTTCCCTGTAGGCTTGAGGGGTGCTATCAGACTGAATACATAGCATGACACATCGTTCATGGGTGAATATAAGTACAAAATGGCGTACGTATATTCTCACATTGTGAGGGTAGGTAATCTATATATTTCTGAGATGAAGGGAGGGGGAAGATGGGGGGTGGGGAGACGGAGGTCTCATGCTTCCATGGCCGGATTATTCTCGCGTTCCCCTGTACTAGTTGTAGGTACGGTAGAGGGGTTCCCTGACCGCGTGGAGTCTCTATAGTGGAGCCAGCATGCCCATGTAGTCCCAAACTTGGTCGAGCCATCATTAGCTTGGTGAATAAGCCTCTCCATGTCTGCTATTCTGTCTACCCGGGTGTGCCATTCAGAAATGCTGGGTGGGGTGGTACTCCTCCAGTGGACCGGGATGCATTGGGTAGCAGCGTTGATAAGATGTAGGGTGAGGGATTTCCTGTAGACTGCCCTTGGGAGGGTCGTGTGGTGGAGTAGGTATTGGGCTGGACTAAAGTCCGGTGAATAGGTAGTAATTTGAGTAATCAGGACATGTACTTCTCTCCAGAATTCCTGGATTAAAGGACACTCCCACCAAATGTGGATAAGAGATCCTAAAGCAGAATTACATCTCCAGCAGTCCTGAGACACCCTCGGACAGAATTTATGAATTTTGTCAGGCGTACGGTACCACCTAGAGTATAGTTTGTACCTGTTCTCTTGTGTCGAGACATTTATGGACCCCTTATTAGGGATGAGCTTCGTGTTCGAGTCGAACATACATTCGACTCGAACATCGGCTGTTCGATCGTTCGACGAAGATCGAACGATTTGGGCCGTTCGCGCCAAATTCGAGTGACGCAAACGGCCCACAATGCACTACGCCATCGCAGTGTCATCCAGGCGCTGTGATTGGCCAAGCATGCACTGTGACCCCGCATGCTTGGCCAATCACAGCGCCGGCAGCGAGGAGAGCAATGATTGGCCACAGGCAGGATGCCTGTGGCCAATTATTGCTGAGGGGGTTTAGTACACGCCCCACACTATAAAAGGCCGCCAGCACGGCGGCCTTGTGTAGTGTGTTCCGGAGCAGGGAAAGAGAAGCATAGGCAGGGACAGTGACATTTTTTTCCTTTACTAATCCTGGATTCCTTGTGTTTAGGGACAGAGAAGGATAGGTAGGGAGAGTGTCAGTGTGTCATTCTGTGCTAAACCTTGTTTGTAGGGACAGAGAAGGACAGTGAGGGAAACTGTCAGTGTGCTATTCTGTTCTAAACCAATCTTGCTGAACCGTATTTGAAATCCTTGAGTTTAGGGACAGAGAAGGACACTCGTGGAAACTATCAGTGTGCTATTCTGTGCTAAATCTTGTTTGTAGGGACAGAGAAGGACAGTGAGGGAAACTATCAGTGTGCTATTCTATGCTAAATCTTGTTTGTAGGGACAGAGAAGGACAGTGAGGGAAAGTGTCAGTGTACTATTCTGTCCTAAACCAATCTTGCTGAACCATATTTGAAATCCTTGAGTTTAGGGACAGAGAGGTACAGTGAGGGAAAGTGTCAGTGTGCTATTCTGTTCTAAACCAATCTTGCTGAACCATATTTGAAATCCTTGAGTTTAGGGACAGAGAGGTACAGTGAGGGAAAGTGTCAGTGTGCTATTCTAAACCAATCTTGCTGAACCATATTTGAAATCCTTGAGTTTAGGGACAGAGAAGGACACTCGTGGAAACTATCAGTGTGCTATTCTGTGCTAAATCTTGTTTGTAGGGACAGAGAAGGACAGTGAGTGAAACTGACAGTGTGCTATTCTGTTCTAAACCAATCTTGCTGAACCATATTTGAAATCCTTGAGTTTAGGGACAGAGAGGTACAGTGAGGGAAAGTGTCAGTGAGCTATTCTGTTCTAAACCAATCTTGCTGAACCATATTTGAAATCCTTGAGTTTAGGGACAGAGAAGGACACTCGTGGAAACTATCAGTGTGCTATTCTGTGCTAAATCTTGTTTGTAGGGACAGAGAAGGACAGTGAGTGAAACTGACAGTGTGCTATTCTGTTCTAAACCAATCTTGCTGAACCATATTTGAAATCCTTGTGTTTAGGGACAGAGAAGGATAGGCAGGGGACAGAGTCAGTGTCATTGTTGCTAAGCCTTCTGCACAGTATACACCTGAAGGTAGCCCTTATTGCTCTTTTTCCCATCTCCCTGCAGGCCATCCATTAAAATGTCTGGAAGGCAAACAAGGAGAGGCAGACAGTCAGGAGGCAAAAAAAGAGGGCAAGCAGGCTCTGTGTCTGGGGGCAACAGTGCTGGTCGTGGACGCGGTGCATTGTCATCAGCACATGGCCATGGGACACGCTTGTCCTTCTTTTCGGCAGCTGGACATGTTGAGCCACATCATGCCGAAGACTTGGTAGAGTGGATGACCAAGCCCACCTCATCCTCCTCATCCTCTCTCACCCAGGCTCAGGGTACTGGCAAAGCAGCTGCCAAAGCGTCCTCTTCTCTGGTATCATTATCTTCATTAGTCAATCCTTCCCTAGACCCACCATGTCCTCCTCCTGAGGAGTCCCCCGAACTGTTTGAGCACAGTGTTGGGTACATGCTCCAGGAGGATGCCCAGCGTTTCGAAGGATCTGATGATGATACCCAGATAGAGGAAGGCAGTAGCGTGAGAGCAGAGAGAGGGGATGCTCAAGAAGGACACCAATCTGGCAGTCATGCTCCAGCAGCTGCAGCATACTGCCAGATTGGCTCCAGTGATGAGGAGGGAGGGGATGATGAGGTCACTGACTCCACGTGGGTGCCTAATAGGAGAGAGGAGGATGAGGAGGAGGCACATCTCCAACGAGGCAGGATGCCCTTGGGTGGCCAGCGTATGGGCAGCACACCAACGGAATCACAACGCAGAGCTCCGCCTGTGCAGGGTGCTGCCTCTGCCCGTCATTCAAAAAGTTCTTTGGTGTGGGCCTTTTTTGAGGCGAGTGCATCAGATCGCACAGCTGCTGTTTGCAACATATGTCTCAAGCGTATATCGCGTGGCCAAAACATCAGCCGCTTGGGCACCACATGCTTGATCAGACATATGTTGACCTGCCATGCAGCTCGTTGGCAAGCCTACCTTAAAGACCCACACCAAAGAACAAAGCGGACCTCTCCTTGCACCGCATCAGCTGGGATCTCCAACCCCACTATACCTTCAGTCCTCTCTGAAACCTTCACTGAGAGGAATGAAGGTGTAGAATTAGGTGTGTCACAGCCAAGTACTTGTGGCCACTCTGCTAGCAGTACACCGACGTCCGATTCTAGCAGGCAAATTTCCCTGCCCCAGCTGCTGGACCGTCGAAAGAAGTTCACTCCCAGCCATCCACATGCCCAGCGGTTGAATGCTAGCTTGGCTAAATTGCTAGCGCTTCAACTGCTGCCTTTTCAGTTGGTAGACTCGGCCCCCTTCCGTGAGTTTGTGCAATGTGCGGTTCCTCAGTGGCAGGTTCCCAAACGCCACTTTTTCTCACGGAAGGCGATTCCGGCTCTCTACAGGCATGTGGAAGGCAATGTCTTGGCCTCGCTGGACAGGGCGGTCAGCGGTAAGGTGCATATTACCGCTGACTCATGGTCCAGCAGGCATGGACAGGGACGTTACCTTTCTTTCACGGCCCATTGGGTCACTCTTTTGGCAGCTGGGAAGGATGCAGGACAAGGTGCAGTAGTGTTGGAGGTTGTTCCGCCGCCACGCCTCCAAAATGCTACTACTGGTTGTGACACACCTCTCTCCTCCACCCCCTCCTCTTCTTCTTCCTCCATGGCGTCTTCCTGTGGTTTGTCCTCGGAACCAGCGGTGCTCCGTAGGCGTTCAAGGGGCTATGCAAGTACGCAGGCAAAAAGATGCCATGCCGTGCTTGCGCTGGTGTGTTTGGGGGACAGGAGCCACACTGGGGCAGAGGTCCTGTCTGCTCTGCAGGGGCAGGCCGAGAGGTGGTTGACGCCACGCCAGCTTAAGCCAGGAATGGTGGTTTGCGACAATGGCACCAACCTCCTCTCCGCCCTCCGACAGGGACAACTGACCCATGTGCCCTGTATGGCTCACGTCCTTAACCTGGTGGTGCAGCGGTTCTTGGGCAGGTACCCGGGCTTACAGGATGTCCTGAGGCAGGCCAGGAAAGTCTGTGTGCATTTCCGCAGATCTTATAATGCCAGTGCTCGCCTGGCTGAGCTGCAAAAGGAGTTGAACCTGCCCAAGAACCGCCTTATATGTGACATGCCCACCAGGTGGAACTCAACGTTGGCCATGCTGCAGCGGCTGCACACGCAGCAGAGGGCCATCAATGAGTACCTGTGCGACTACGGCACCAGGACAGGGTCAGGGGAGCTCGGGTTTTTTTCACCACGCCAGTGGGGCATGATCAGGGATGCATGCACTGTCCTGGCACCATTTGAGGAGGCCACGAGGATGGTGAGCAGTGACAGTGCATGCATCAGTGACACTGTACCTCTTGCCCACCTGTTGGAGCACACTCTGCGTGGAATAATGGACAGGGCACTTGAGGCAGAACAGAGGCAGGAAGAGGAGGACTTCCTTGCCTCTCAAGGCCCCCTTTACCCAGACAGTGTTCCTTCTGTCCCACCCATCGCACAGGAAGAGGAGGAGGAGGAGGAGGATTGTGTCAGCATGGAGGTGGAGGCTGGCACTCAGCATCATCAGCAGCAGTCTTTTAGGGATGATTTACAGTCCCAAGAAACCAGTGGACTTGTACGTGGCTGGGAGGAGGTGGCTGCGGATCATGTCGTCCTTAGTGACCCAGAGGACTCCGGACTGAATGCCTCAGCTAACCTACGCTGCATGGCCTCCCTGATCCTGCAAAGTCTGCGGAAGGATCCTCGTATTCTTCGGATCAAGGAGAGGGACCATTACTGGCTGGCCACTCTCCTTGATCCACGGTACAAGGGTAAGGTTGCGGACCTTATGTTACCGTCACAGAGGGAGCAGAGGATGAGACAACTCCGGGAGGCCTTGCAGAAAGGTCTGTGCAACGCGTTCCCAGAGACTGGGAGGTTACAAACTCCTGGTCCTGGACAACGAGTTGCTGAGGCTTCGGGCAGTCAAAGAAGGAGCGGTGGGGAAGGTGGCCGTCTGACCGATGCGTTCAGACAATTCTTTAGTCCGCAGCCCCAAAGTATGATCGGTTCCAGCAACCATCGCCAGCGTCTGATATACATGGTGCAGGAACACCTAGGGGCAAGGTCAGACTTGGACACCTTCCCCACCGAAAATCCTCTGGCTTACTGGGTCTTGAGGATGGATCACTGGCCAGAGCTTGCACAGTATGCAATTGAGCTACTGGCCTGTCCTGCATCCAGCGTTCTTTCAGAACGCACATTCAGTGCTGCTGGAGGATTTGTCACGGATCACAGGGTGCGCCTGTCCACCGACTCGGTTGATCGACTGACTTTCATCAAGATGAACCAGTCTTGGATCACCACCAGCTACCACACACCTGATGCTGATATAACAGACTAATTGATTTTAAAATGTCACATCCCTTCAAGACTGATGCTGATGCTGAGTGCCTGTGCTGTTATGTTGACTGGCTATCCTCCTCCTCCTCCTCAATGATACGATTATTGATGATAGCTTGGAAGATCATTTTGGTTTATGGGTGACGCCACCAGTGGCTAAGGCCCAATTTTTCAGCCCCTGTTTAACAGGGGCGTGTAATTACAATTTTTGATGCAATACTTTGCAACAGGCCTCATTGCTGTGCTCCAAGTACAGTATCTGTGAGGGGTTGCAGTGTTGTGCCACCAGTGCCTAAGGCCCAATTTTTCAGCCCCTGTTCAACAGGGGCATGCAATTATAATTATTGATCTAATAATTCACAGCAGGGCCCATTACTGCGCCCACCAAGAGTAACTGTCAGGCCTTACAGTGTTGTGGCACCAGCACCACCATCACCACCACCACCAAAGGCCCAATTTTTCAGCCCCTGTTCAACACGGGCATGCAATTATAATTATTGATCTAATAATTCACAGCAGGGCCCATTGCTGCGCCCACCAAGAGTAACTGTCAGGCCTTACAGTGTTGTGGCACCAGCACCACCACCACCACCACCAAAGGCCCAATTTTTCAGCCCCTGTTCAACAGGGGCATGCAATTATAATTATTGATCTAATAATTCACAGCAGGGCCCATTGCTGCGCCCACCAAGAGTAACTGTCAGGCCTTACAGTGTTGTGGCACCAGCACCACCATCAAAGGCCCAATTTTTACTACCACTGATCAACAATTATATGTTATTACAATTCCTGATATAATAGTTGACAGCAGGGCGTTCCAGCACCCACCAAGAGTAACTGTGAGTGCTTACAGTGTTGTGCCAACACCAACACCTAAGGGGCCAATTTCTGCAGAGTATATACGGCAGGTCCCTACTTTCAAACATCCAACTTACAAACGACTACTACTTGCAAACGGAAGAAGACAACAGGAAGCGAGAGGAAATCTACCCCTTGGAAGGAAAATTCTCTCCTGTAAGAATTAATATGGGAGAAAGGTGTCTCCTCTCTACTGATGCTTTATCACCAATCCTTGTTTCAATAAAAACACCACATTTCAAAAACAGTTGTCATTGGGATGCAAAGTGAGGTGAAATGTTCTGAACAGGGGCACAGACAGCAAAACAAATGTTACAGGGGTGATAACCCTTCCCTATGTTTTCCAAAAAGCTTAAAAATAGGTATTTGGGCTGGAGCTACACTTAAACAATGTAGCTGTTCAAAATTACAAACAGATTCTACATAAGAACAAACCTACAGTCCCTGTCTTGTATGCACCGCCTGTATACGGCTGTTCAGAGTATATAGGGCCTTTTTTATTTTGTGTGCGGGGTTCCCCTTAATATCCATACAAGACCCAAAGGGGCTGGTAATGGGCTGGGGTAGGGGGGGGGGGTTGATGGGGTAGCTATGCCATTTTTCTTAAAGATTTTCATCCATATTACCGGGACCAGACATTACATTAAAGCCGCAAGCAGTTTTAAATGGCTTTTTTTTCCTTTAGAAATGTTATTTTGTGCAGGGACAGTTCTAAACACGGGAAACACGTGGCACTTCACAGGCATGCTTTAGACACCCCCCAGGTACAATATTTAAATGAATATTTGACTTTTTTTTTTTCACTTTATGCATCATTAAAATGACTGCTCCCGGAAAATGTCAGTTTTTAAAACTTCTTTTTGCATTGATACATGTCCCCTGGTGCAGAACCCGGGTTCCCAACTTCTGTTTAGGACAATAACATGGATAATAGTCGTTATAATTAGCACTTTAGAATCCGAACGTTCGCATTCATTGTATTTAATAGGGTTCTAATGTTCGTGCGAACTTTCGGTCCGTTCGCGGGTTCTGGTGCGAACCGAACCCGGGGGTGTTCGGCTCATCACTACCCCTTATGTGTGTGCTCATGTACGCGTGCCCAGTCTTCAGCAGATAATTCCATGGCTAAATAATTTTCCCACCTGCCATAAATTCTGTCGTGAGAAGGGGGATTGTCGAGCAAGAGAGCAGTGATTGTTGAGATCAAGTGGGTCTGAGGTTCTGACCTACTGCAGAGATCCTCAAAGGGCGTAAGGTCCCTTGACCATTGAGACAGTGGTTGAACGCTATGTAGGAAGTGTCTGATTTGGAGGAATTTGAAAAAGGGAATGGATAGATGGGAAAATTTAGAGGCCATGGCAGGTTGAGAGAGGAGTACGCCTCCCTTAAAAAATTGTGAGGCCCTCGTCGGTTCGGGGGCGGCCTGCTCGGATTGGGTATTAGCGTATATACCAGGAGTAAATTCTGGGTTATTGTCAAGTGGTGTCATGGGACCCGGGTAAGGGGTCATGTTGAGGATACGACCCGTAGCTCTAAAATTATGCAACGTGGGGCCTATAAGGGGGTGGGCTGTGCATTCAGTAGGGACCGATCTCGGGTTGATCCAAGGGAGGTGGGAGATCGGTATGTTAGCGAAAGCATTTTCTAAATGGATCCATGCCTTGGTGTTTTCATGGGTATGCCAATCCACAATTCTTGTGAGCTGGCATGCCCTGTAGTACGTGCGTAGATCCGGCAATCCCAACCCTCCCCTACGTTTGGGTAGGATGAGTTTTTCCCAGTTTAGCCTGGGAGGACGGGATGACCATAGGAGGTGTCTGCACATCCGTTTGAAGGACGTGAAGAATGACGGAGGTAACTTTATTGGGACAGCTTGCATCAGATAGAGCAATCTGGGGAGGACGTTCATTTTTAAAATTGCCGCTCTGCCGAACCATGAAAAAGGGCCCTTAGTCCACGCCGTGAGGTCTCCCTGAATTTTACGTAGTGCAGATGTAAAGTTTCTGGCATATAAGTCGGAGAGTTTAGTGGGTAGTTTAATGCCTAAGTATGTGATATCGTTGGTTTCCCAGCTGAAAGGGAAGTTGGACTGACAGAGAGCTACCAATGCCGACGGTAGTGTTATGTTAATCGCTTTTGATTTATCGAAGTTAATTTGCAGGTTGGAGAGTTGTCAAAAGAGTTCGAAGTCTTTGAGGAGATTAGGGAGAGTGGTCAGGGGATCTGTAAGGAATAGTAGGATGTCATCAGCATAGGCTGCTATCTTGTATGGCCTATGACCAATCTCGATCCCCTTAATATCAGGGTTTTCCCGTAGTCTGCGAAGGAGGGGTTCAATGGTGAGAATGAAAATAAGGGGGGAAAGAGGGCAGCCCTGCCGTGTGCCATTGGTTATGGAGAAGGCGTCCGACAGCCGGCCATTGACCCTGAGTCTAGCCGTAGGGGACGATACTCTCACTATCTGCTCTGCTGACACTCTCAGAATGCTAAGCTACGAGAGAGAGGACTGTGCATGCATGGATGGGGAAAGAAACTGGGAATGCTCATTTGTGAGTTTTTGGGGCTGCGTGTCCAATGCTGAGTACGTCTTGTCATTGGCAAGACAGAGGGGAGTACGAATATATGAGCATCTGAAAAATGAAGCATTTTAAAAATGGAGCACAGTATGTTAAGGTATTAGGGATACTGTAATGCATAGGAAGGTTTTGGAAAAAAGGAGGTAAAGGTGAAAGTCTTTAATAACTTGCCGACCGGCTCATGCAGATATACATCGGCAAAGTGGCACGGGTGTGCAAAACGACGTACCCGCACATCACTCTGTCATCGGCGGCTAGCGGGTGCGCGCACACCTGCCGTGCGAGTGCGCCCGTGGATCCCGCAGATCGCTGGTGGCCCACGATCGTGCAACGGATAGGCAGAACAGGGAGACTTGTAAACAAGGCATTTCCCTGTTCTGCCTAGCAACATAGAAAGACAAAAATCTCCTGCGCTCTCGGTGTATCGTCAAAACACGGGTAGTGTGGTTCCGTCTAAAGGCAAAGTCTAAAGTCTTGCAGCCCTCCTCAGAACAATGGGTGTTCATGTGGCTAGAAAAAAGAAGAAAGAAAAAAGGAGGGCGCACCGACCTAGTGTATTACCACTTAGACGTTTTATTTAAAATATAAAAAAGCAGTAATCTTACTCACAAACGGAGCTTAAATAAAAGCTTATCGGACAAATCAGCTGGAAATTCTTTGGCACTTGCCGACTGGACTCGATGACAGAGAGGGTCGGACAGTACTTCAGACAACTGGATAGCTGACGCGTTTCTGGGGCGCACCCCTTTCCTCAGAGCCTAGATGGTCCATGATAGCTCTCCCCCACAGAACCCTCCGTTATATGTGTGTGCACATGTGCAGAGGCCTCAGCTCAGGTGACCACCAATTAGCAAACCCCGCCTCCCACTCCTAACTGACCCCACCCATGTGGGTGGGCCTTCCACTAGCCCCCCTCCCACACAAATAGAAGGCACCCTAGTGGCTGTTCAAAAATAACTAGGGCGGGGGGGGGGGGTTTTGAGGAGAATGGGAGAAAAGAGTGGGTACCATATCACTACCCTCTAGAAATGCTGGCTATTAATGGACCATTAAGTCCTCTAGTGATGCAGACCACCAGTGCAGCAATGTATGTCCTCCATAGGCATGGCCTATTAAGATGTAGTCACCCCATATACGGGGGGTGTGTGTAAGGAGGGGTATTGGCATAGGCAGATATCAGCATACATAGTAAAGGGCGGTGGGAACCGAAGGGTCTTACCCCAAAGCAGAAGCAAAGGCAGTTCGTCCTGACGCGGCATGAGCGGTAGCTGTATTTATCACAGCAAACGTCCCTGCAAATCCGTTGGGACGCACACTGTCTAGCAACCAGGAAGTGCGGGTGCCTCCTGCGTTCCAACCCGCACTTCCGGTTGTGCCGAGACGTCAGTTCCGCTTACCCTATGCCCATCACACCTCTAACCAAGGTACCAGGAAGTGCGGGTATGTTTGCATTCCACCCGCCACTTCCGGTCCGTCTAGGAGCCTCCCACCGCTACTCTTTGAGCCTATAGCCAATCCAGTGGTGCGACAAGCTAAACGGCGTCACTCCCTCTAGTGGCCAAGAACGAAAATGGCACGAACCTCTATACTGGAGCTAAATGCAAAAAAAAAAAAAAAAAAAAGGGGGGGGCACAAACCAGAGCTGGCTGATTGATTCTCAGAACATGGCCACACACACAAGAACGAAAGCTGTAGGTGCACACAGTGGGTGGAACCCCCTAAGGGGGTATGGAACAAATGATTACAAAACTATTACATCTATAATAGCCCAAATATTGAAAAATAATAATGATAAAAAGCCTCCAGTGGACTAAAAAGCATACACGATAGGGCAATACTACACTAAAGGTCCATACACATAAAATTCATAAAATTCATAAATAAATAGATATATATAAAAATTAAATACATACATAATTTCATATAGAAGAGTAAAGAATTAAAATTATTAGTAGTAATATTCGAAGTAGTATTCGAAGGACCAGCAGCATTACTCCTAAGGAAAAAATGTATACACACACACATTATGCATGTATACTCACACAAACAAGAAAAGTAAATAGTATGCTATATACGTGTAAATACATAATTAGTAATATCCACCAACCCACTGTGTGACAGACCCACGGGATGTTTTCCTGCTTGGACTCACGTCCAAACCAGCAGAGACATGTGCCCTAGATAATCTACCAGAGGCACACATCTCAATGGCCTTACTAATTTGTAAATTTAAAATGACCAATCAATAGATTGAGGCCCGAAAACTCGTGAGTCTGTAAAGAGCCCACTTCTCACCATATCCAGAACATAGAACAGTCAAGTATATTATATTGTTAAAAAAGCAACCCCCCATTTTAACTCACAAAAGGTACCCAAAAAAAGAGATCTCCCTGCCTAGCAACATGACAGGGATCTACTGCTCCCAGTGATCAGGAGAAGTGATCGCTGTCATGTTCTAGTGAGCCCATCCCCCCCTACAGTTAGAACACACTTAACCCCTTGATCGCCCCCTAGTGTTTAACCCCTTCCCTGCCAGTGACATTTACACAGTAATCAGTGCATTTTTATAGCACTGATCGCTGTATAAATGTCAATGGTCCCAAAATAGTGTCAAAAGTGTCCGATCTGTCTGCCGCAATGTTTCAGTCACGATAAAAATCGCAGATCGCCGCCATTACTAATAAAAAAATAATAATAACAAAAATGACATAAATCTATCCCCTATTTTGTAGACGCGATAACTTTTGTGCAAACCAATCAATATACGATTATAGCAATTTTTATATATTTTTTGGGGATATTTATTATAGCAAAAAGTAAAAAAAAAAATTCAAAATTTTTGCTCTTTTTTTTGTTTATAATGCAAAAGATAAAAACCACAGAGGTGATCAAATACCACCAAAAGAAAGCTCTATTTGTGGGAAAAAAGGATGTCAATTTTGTTTGGGTACAACATCGGCGACACAGTGCCGTATCGCAAAAAAAGAGCTTGGTCAGAAGGGGGGTAAATCCTTCCGGGGCTGAAGTGGTTAATGTATTCTAAAAAAAAAAAAAAAAGCATCAACTCACTAATCAAATAAAGTAGCATATTTCCAATAAGCCTGTCAGTGTCCTGATTAATGTTACAGTGTAATAATAAACTCAACCTGGGATTTTTGTGCTGATGATTTGAAAGAAAGATGACAAAATATCGTTTTTTTTTGCCAATTACTTGAAAAAGCAGTATAAACTTAAAAATAAAAACTATGTCTGCATTGTCCATCTCCAGGCATGAGAATCCCTTCTTTACACATTTCCCATGCCCATTTAACAGGCATTTTTGAAAATAAATTACCTTAGATGCCTATGTCTGCCATTCAGGTCCCAAAACGTTTCCAGGTGCCACGACCAGTCAAGCCAGAGCGGCAATAGACTGGTGGCATCTCTCCCCTGAGGCCATCAGCAGCCTTTAAGTCTTGAAAGGACCCTGCTGCTGGAAAGCCAATAAGAGGTGCCCATGTCACCCAGGCAGAGATGTAATATTTACTATTGCCCTTTCATGCATGATCTGTTAAAATCTACAATCTCATATAATGGCCTCTACTGTACATATCAGTTCTTTTTACTATGTTAATAAATACAAGCCATGGTGTTACAAAAAGAATAGTTTTGATATGCTTTCTTATGAAACATTCTACTATATGCTCCAATACTGGTGCAACAATTAAAACCAGTTGCTGTATTCGGTCCTGTGAACAAACCAAGAGCAGCATGGCCAATGTTTATATGAATGGGTTAAACACATTAATGAGCTCTTTCATTTTAAAAACGGAATTGTGTCGGCACCCTGGTATTGCTCAATAGACGCTTGCTCTAACATATTTTAGTAGTGACTTTGCTAATGAAAATCAATGCCAGCCTCAGGCTGGATGAATTTAGTAAAGTGCTTCACACACGACACAACATGAATATGACTTTCTGCAATGCCGTGTCCCAGCTGCTATGATTTCCATTCACAGCAATGCTTTCAAAATGAATCAGGATGTGACATTTCATAGCATAGCCCTTCCTCCTTCCACTAAGCAATGCTACTGAAGTTGAGTTTACCCTGCCAAAAACATAGTCCCATTTTAGCTGAAATATATTCCCTTTTTCCTTTAACACAAACACCAGGATTGAGGAAAATCATGAAAATTACATTACGCGCCTTAAGTGAAAAAGAATACTGTAATTCTAAGGAAATTTTGTTAGCTATGTCATATTTTCATTTTATAGGGGTAGTATTGCCAAACTTGCCATAAGCTACCATGTATTCACTAGCGGTGAATAGATGCAAATAGTATAAAGAACTAATATGCAAGTAGCAGCGGGCTTCTCTTTTTTTTTTCTATAATTTTTTCAACTTTATTGAAAATAAAAGAATCCTGTCTGTTTGAATTTAGGAAATAAAATATTGCATGACTCAAGACAAACAACAGTTTTGGTTGAACAATTTGGTTGAAATGGATGGACTTTGAATGTCTTTTTTCAACCAGACTAACTAACAATGTGTACTCCCCTAGCTCCAACTGCCATTTGGACAGTTGCAGTTACCTTTATATCAAGCAAAAAGTATAAAGAACTAGTATGCAATGGAATCAGTAGCAGCAAGCATCTTTATTTTTTTGCTACAGTTTTTTTTTCCTTTATTAAAAAATAAAAGAATACTATCTGTCTGAATTTCTAAAATATAATACAGGTACTCCTCACTTAACGACCAGGTTCCGTTCCAACGACCGAATAAGTAAACAAATTGGTCGTTAAAATATTGATTACTTGTGGCGCCTCGTTTAAGCATTCTTAACTACAATATTGTACTGTAGTGTGAAAAAAGGTCTAAACCCAAAACTCCAGCTCAATAACCTTGTATTCCTTTGCGTAAGTACACAACACAAATGGAAATTCCGTACTGTACTGTGATGGAGTTGATAAAATGACTATATTATGTCTATGTTATCTCTCTCTTCTAACCACTCAAATATTGTTATTTTTTTTCTTCTTTATTATTTTTCATTGTTTATTTTCTTTCTTGTTGCGATATGTATGTATGTATATATATATATTGTGACAGCAGGAAGGTAAAGTCACCTGGTTGCATCCAGGGGGGTAGATATATTTCTCCCAGATTCAGGCTTTATGCCAACTTATACAACTAGGGAGGGAGTTGATGAAGCCCAGTTGAGGCTAGTGGGCTCATGGATGATTCATACCTCTAGGGAGAGTGCTGGGCGTCGTGCAGGCAGGGAGTTGATGAGACCAGCTGAAGCTTGTCAGCTCGTTTAAGGCCTCTATAAAAACTCCCAGCTTCATTAGGTGTTTGCTCATGCCTGGAACCAGACCTGTGTGGACTGTCTAGGGAGAGTGAACCCCTGTGCGGTGAGACAAAGCCTGTGTGGCTATTTGTTTGGACATTTACTAAACCAGGGACTTAGGGACTAGGACAGCACCAGGCTGATCCCAGTTGTTAGTTAGGAAACCTGCATGTTTAGTCAGAGGTCAAGCTGACCAGGGTTTATTTTGTTTATGTTTCTTTTTGCTTTGCTGTGTTTTTTTGTCACTGTAAATAGAGAAATAAACCGCACCTTTTTGATCTTGAAAACCACAACCTCTGTCTGCTGGGCCTGTTTTTGTGTGGGGAGCCCATCCAGGGGATCACACACACCCGCTGCCGAGCTAACCCCCCCACAGTTGGTGGAGAACCAGTGGCAGTTTTTTTTTAAGCCAGCATGGAGGAGATACTGAAACAGCTGGCTCTAGCAAATGCCAATCAACAGCAGACAAATGCAGGTTTTCAAAAGAGCCTTGCAGCTCAACAACAGAGCTTCGCAGCCCAGCAGCAAGCTCATCAACAGAGCCTTGCAGCCCAGCAGCAAGCTCACCAACAGAGTCTGGAAGCTCAGCAACAAGCCCAGCAGCAATCTGAGGCCCGCTTCATAGACCTGTTACAGAAGCAAGAGCAGAGACTACAACAAATGGAAGCAGTAATGCAGCAACGTCCGCAGACCAGTGAGGAAAGCCGTCCCACTAATACCGCGTCCTTTGGGGTGAGTCGTTTATTGACAAAAATGACTGGAGAGGATGATCCAGAGGTATTTTTGACCACATTTGAAAGGACTGCTGAAAGAGAAAAGTGGCCTGAGGAGCAGTGGGCTGGACTGGTGGCTCCTCTGTTAACTGGTGAGTCGCAGAAGGCTTACTATGACCTAGAGCCTGACCAAGCAAAAGACTATGTGATGCTAAAAGCTGAAATATTGGCAAGGCTGGGTGTCACCCTGGCTGTCCGGGCTCAGCGTGTGCATAACTGGACTTTCCAGCTTGGAAAACCCCCCAGGTCTCAAATGTATGATCTCATTCACCTGAGCAGGAAGTGGCTACAGCCAGAGACTTTGTCCGCACCAGAGATTGTGGAACGTGTTGTAATGGATCGGTTTTTGAGAGCTCTTCCTACTGCCATCCAAAAGTGGGTAAGCCATGGAGACCCAGAGACGGCCGGTGGTCTTGTGGATCGTGTAGAGAAATACTTGGCTACAGAGAACCTGACGGCCTCTTCCAGAGACTCTCGGACTTTCCACCCTAAGACCAGACCATCCCCAGGGGCGGATAAGAGGATTCCAAGGGGTGAGGGTGGAGAGAGTGAGAGGGTGGGAGCTCTACCCAAAGTTTGGCGAGAACAGCCTGGGAAGTCAGGGGCTCAAGAGGCAGCCAAATGGATTGTTTGCTACCGCTGCCGGCAAGCGGGACATATTGCAGCAAATTGCCCGGTTGTGGAGGAACCCATGCAATGTGACTTTCTGACGGACAGACGTCAGTCGCTGTGTGCGACAGTCGCATGCACTGCCATTCGGGGAACTGAGAAACATTTATGCAAAATGTGTATTAATGGTAGAAATGTTGTGGTATTACTGGATTCAGGTAGCCTTGTGACCCTGATAAAGGCTGAATTAGTTAAAACAGAGGTCTCTGGGAATAGCAAGGTAGCTGTGATTTGTGTGCATGGGGACACCCGAGAGTATCCAGTGACTACAGTGTGTTTCAAGACCCCCAAAGGTACCCTCTCTCATCCAGTGGGGTTAGTATCTCAATTACCGCATGATGCCATTGTGGGAAGGGATTTTCCGAAGTTCTGGGAACTGTGGGATGATCCTGAGCCCCCCACTGGTGCCCCTATGTACCAGGAAGGTGATAGCCAGAACTCCTCTGAGAGTGGTGAGGACTCTCCAGAATTTCCCTTGTCAGTATTGGCAGGCGAGACTCAAGAAACTGGAGAGGAGCCCACCTCCTCAGACGAAAACCTACCGTCTGTGGAGTTTTCTGATCTTGAGGTTCACAGGGAAAATTTTGCCACAGAACAGTTAAAAGACCCCGCCCTAATAAAGGCACGGGAAAACGTAGTGGAAATAGATGGCGAGTTAGTGAACCCAGATAATACCTGCACTTACCCATACTTCAGCGTAGAGAAGGACCTACTGTATCGGGTGGCAAAAAGGGCAGAAGAAACCGTGGAGCAGCTTGTGGTGCCCAAACCTTACAGGAAGTTGGTGTTGGAGTTGGCCCATGGGCACATTCTTGGAGGTCATCTGGGGACAGAGAAAACCCGAGAGAGGGTATTACAGAGATTCTATTGGCCTGGGGTGATGAAGGACATAGAAAATTATTGTTCCTCCTGCCCTGTGTGTCAGAGGTCGGCCCCGATGCCACATTTCCGTAGCCCGCTGGTCCCTCTACCCATCATTGAGGTCCCGTTTGAGAGGGTCGCAATGGATTTGGTAGGTCCTATAATCAAGTCCGCTAGGGGGCACCAGTACATATTAGTTATAATGGACTATGCCACCCGTTATCCAGAAGCGATCCCTCTCCGAAATACCTCGGCCAAAACCATAGCCAAAGAGCTATCTCTTGTTTTTAGCCGGGTGGGTATTTGTAAAGAACTGCTTACGGACCAAGGTACACCCTTTATGTCCCGGGTTATGAAAGAGCTGTGTAAATTGTTCAAAGTGACGCAATTGCGTACGTCTGTGTATCACCCCCAAACCGATGGGCTGGTTGAAAGATTCAACAAAACCCTAAAACAAATGTTGAAGAAAGTGGTGGATAGAGATGGAAAGGATTGGGACTGTCTACTTCCTTATTTGATGTTTGCTATTAGGGAGGTGCCCCAATCCTCTACGGGATTCTCCCCCTTTGAGTTACTGTATGGGAGACACCCAAGAGGACTGTTGGATATTGCCAAGGAAACTTGGGAAAGTGAGAGTTCTCCCCACAGGAGTGTGATTGAGCATGTCGCCCTGATGCAAGATCGAATTGCACAGGTAATGCCCATCGTGAAGGAACATTTGGCCCAAGCGCAGTTGGCACAGCAGAGAGTGTACAACCGTGGAGCCAAGACCCGTACCTTTTCCCCGGGGGATAGGATATTGGTACTTGTCCCTACGGTTGAAAGTAAATTCCTTGCCAAATGGCAAGGCCCCTACGAGATAATGGAAAAAGTGAGCGAAGTGAATTACAAGGTCAGACAACCAGGAAGGCGAAAGCCCGAACAGATCTATCACGTTAATCTGTTGAAAGCCTGGAGGGATAGAGAGTCCCTAGTCGCAGAAACTTGGTCACCAACTCAAACTGGTTGCGTGATTCCGGAGGTTGGAATAGCAGCCACCTTGTCACAACCCCAACAACAGGAGGTGAAGGAGTTTGTGCTTCGCAACAAGGAGGTGTTCTCTGAGCTGCCGGGACAAACATCTGGGGTAGAGCATGATATTATTACCCCGCCCGGTGAAAGGGTGAAGTTAAAACCCTATCGGATCCCAGAGGCCCGACGGGAGGCAATACGGGAGGAAGTACAGAAAATGCTGAACTTAGGGGTGATAGAGGAGTCCCAAAGTGATTGGTCTAGTCCCATTGTGTTGGTGCCTAAACCGGATGGGAGCTGGCGATTTTGTAACGATTTTCGTCAGTTGAACAAATTTACAAAATTTGACACCTACCCCATGCCACGTATAGATGAGTTGATCGACCGGCTGGGAACAGCCCGATACATGACGACTCTTGACCTCACAAAAGGGTATTGGCAAATTCCCCTGGCCAAGTCGGCCAAAGAGAAAACCGCATTTGTAACCCCAGACGGGGCGTTCCAATATAAGAGAATGCCGTTCGGGTTACAGAATGCGCCGGCCACATTCCAGCGGAAAATGGACCAGATACTGAGGCCCCATCGGAAGTATGCTGCGGCTTACCTGGATGACGTAATTGTCCATAGCACAGATTGGGCCTCACATCTGCCAAAAGTGCAAGCAGTCCTAGACTCTATCCGGGAAGCGGGGTTTACGGCTAACCCCAAGAAGTGTACCATTGGGCAGGAGGAGGCCAAATATCTTGGGTACACCATTGGCAGGGGAGTAATAAAACCCCAACTCAACAAAGTCGAGGCCATCCAGAGTTGGCCACGTCCCAACAGCAAGAAGCAGGTACGGGCCTTTCTGGGAATCGCGGGTTATTATCGGCGCTTCATTCCCCACTTTGCTTCTAAGGCTGTGCCCCTAACCAACCTGACGAAAGGGAAAGGGTCGGTCATGATTAAATGGACCCCCGAGGCTGAGGCAGCATTCCAATTCTTGAAACAAGCCTTATGTAGCCAGCCAGTGTTGTACTCACCCGACTTCTCTAAAGACTTTGTCGTACAAAGTGATGCGTCAGATGTGGGGTTAGGAGCAGTATTGTCCCAGGTCTGGAACGGGGAAGAGCACCCAGTCATTTACCTCAGCAGGAAGTTGAAGTCCCATGAGGTAAATTACGCCACGGTTGAAAAGGAGTGTTTAGCGGTGAAGTGGGCTCTAGATTCCCTTCGGTACTATCTGCTAGGTAGGCACTTTGACATGGTTACGGATCACGCTCCGTTAAAGTGGATGGCTCAAAACAAGGAGACAAATAGAAGAGTGAATAGGTGGTTCCTGGCCCTACAGGAATTCAACTTCACAGTAAAGCATCGCCCTGGCGTTCAAATGGGGAATGTGGATGCTTTGTCTCGAGTACATGAATGCCTGATTGCTGGTGTTCCAACCCCAAGGTTAAAACAAGAGGGGGGGTATGTGACAGCAGGAAGGTAAAGTCACCTGGTTGCATCCAGGGGGGTAGATATATTTCTCCCAGATTCAGGCTTTATGCCAACTTATACAACTAGGGAGGGAGTTGATGAAGCCCAGCTGAGGCTAGTGGGCTCATGGATGATTCATACCTCTAGGGAGAGTGCTGGGCGTCGTGCAGGCAGGGAGTTGATGAGACCAGCTGAAGCTTGTCAGCTCGTTTAAGGCCTCTATAAAAACTCCCAGCTTCATTAGGTGTTTGCTCATGCCTGGAACCAGACCTGTGTGGACTGTCTAGGGAGAGTGAACCCCTGTGCGGTGAGACAAAGCCTGTGTGGCTATTTGTTTGGACATTTACTAAACCAGGGACTTAGGGACTAGGACAGCACCAGGCTGATCCCAGTTGTTAGTTAGGAAACCTGCATGTTTAGTCAGAGGTCAAGCTGACCAGGGTTTATTTTGTTTATGTTTCTTTTTGCTTTGCTGTGTTTTTTTGTCACTGTAAATAGAGAAATAAACCACACCTTTTTGATCTTGAAAACCACAACCTCCGTCTGCTGGGCCTGTTTTTGTGTGGGGAGCCCATCCAGGGGATCACACACACCCGCTGCCGAGCTAACCCCCCCACAATATATATATATATATATATATATATATATATATATATATGTGTGTGTGTGTATGTGTGTTATGGTAATCTTATAACAAGACAGCAGTAAGTTTCCTTAAATGACAAACAGATGTTTTCTCCACTCCATACTCCCTTCACACCCTCCTTCCTGCCCCTCCCATCGTCTATCTTAAAATGGTGCTGAGCTAAAGGAATGTGAAGTCAAAAACAGACGTCACAGGAAAAGGACCATATACAGATGAACCAATGATATACACACATATGTGATGACGTTTGCTTATGTCACTTTGTTTATATAAGGGGCTTTGACCTGAATAAACCCCTGTTGTTGATGAGAAGAGCTCATACTGAACAGTGTGTCTCAGTGTGATTCTTTTTGCATGCATGCATTCACATCACTTTGAATTTGGGTCAGAGGCAGAATAGAACATACATCCTGGAATTGGACCAGGAATAAATCTATTACAGTACTGTATAATACAATGATATATAGAGCGTCATTCGGGTGGGGAGAGCTGGTCGAAAGGCCGAGTGGTCGCTAAACAGGTAAGTCGTTAAATAAGGAACAAATAACAGTCTCACATGCTACAAAGGTTTCTGCAACTGTCCAAAAGACCCAACCTGCAATCTGTGAGGCAGAAGTGTCCCATCACATTTCCTGCACTATACCTGGTAGATATAGCAAATATACTGTATATGCCTTTCTACTGATGATCATTTTCCAATACAGTTTAACCACTTCAGCCCCGGAGGATTTGGCTGACAAAAGACCAGGCCACTTTTTGCAATTCGGCACTGCAACGCTTTAACTGACAATTGCACGGTCGTGCGACGTGGCTCCCAAACAAAATTGACGTCCTTTTTTTAATTTTTGCTATAATAAATATCCCCAAAAAAAGATATAACATTTATTTTTTTTGACGCTTCAGATGCTTGAAAAAGGAGCGCGCCTATTTCCTACACCAATAGCACGCAAGCTCAGAAACGCATCGCCGTGCTGTGTTTGCTTCCCAAGCCTCGTTTTGGCTACAATCACACAGCGTTGTGTTTTTTACCATACTGTGGATGCCAGACGAGCATCGTGGAGCCACGGCGCGGCTAGCTACAGGCTCTGGTGTCTGATTCCCCCACGAACCACCACCGGAACCCACATCTTGCTATATGGTCTTTTCACTGACCCCACCCGACCTCGATGTGCCAGGCCTGAAAAAGCTGAAGGAGAACTTTCTGCGCTCAGCCATCCCACCCTATCCTTCCTGGATTTGATGTGGTGCCAGCTAAACAGACCTGCTGTGACCTGCAGTCCCATCTCTTCAGCCCTGAAACAGGATCTGAACTCAACTCTACTATTCCCCATGTGAGTGGATATTGTTGTTCTAATAAATGTATTTATGATACACACTCAGAGGCGCCCCTTTCCTTGTTTTTTTTCCCTAGCTTACTGGAACCTGCTTCTGGTCTTCTTGGTGGCAGCCCTGACAGACCCATCGATTTATATGTTCATGTGTTTATATATATATATATATATATATATATATATATATATATATATTTATTTCTATATCCCTGCTCTTTGGACTATCGGGAACTACAGACTATTATATTGAGGTATCTTTGCATTGCGCCTTCTTACTTGTTAAAGTGGTTGTAAACCCTCAGGTAGAACTTTCACCTACAGGTAAGCCTAGATTAGGGCTTACCTGTAGGTGCTTGCAATATCTCCTTAACATACACGGTTTAGGAGATATTTGCAAAAAAGGCTGTACCGATGTCTATGGCGTATGCGCGCCGTAGACAATGGCGCAGGCGCACTTAGCGTGCCGTTTTATGAATGGGGTCATGCCGTGATGGCTCCCGCATGCTTGGGAGTGACGTCACGCGCCGTCACATGACTCTGGCCAGTCACAGAGCTGGAGTTCGCAGACCCCGGAAGAAGAGGGGTGAAGAATGGGCGCTCGCTACTAGCGAGGAAGACCGGGACATCACAGGCTTCTCCTGCAGGTAAGTGACACATAATGGGCTACTATGTGATGCATAGTAGCCCATTATGCTTTACCTTTGCAGGGAAACAAAGAGGAAGTATACCCATCAGGGTTTACTTCCTCTTTAAATGTTCTCTGTACTCCCAGTCAGTCCACTCCCCCCACAGTTAGAACCACCTCCCTAGGACACACTTAACCCTTTGATCACCCCCTAGTGTTAACCCCTTGCCTGCCAGTGTTATTTATACAGTAATCAGTGCATTTTTATAGCACTGATCGCTGTATAAATGTCACTGGTCCCAAAAAAGTGTCAAAAGTGTCCTACTAGTGTGCCGCAATATCGCAGTCCTGCTAAAAGTGCCATACATCTATCCACTATTTTGTAGACGCTCTAACTTTTGTGCAAACCAATCAATATACGCTTATTGCATTTTTTTTACCAAAAATATGTAGAAGAATACATATTGGCCTAAACTAATGAAGAAATTCGTTTTTTACAATTTTTTTTTCATATTTATTGTAGCATAAAAATATAGTTTTTAAAAAAAAAATGTCTGACTTTTTAGGTGTATAGCGTGAAAAATAAAAACGCAGAGGTGATCAAATATCACCAAAAGAAAGCTCTATTTGTGGGAAAAAAAGGACGTTAAATTTGTTTGGGTACAACGTCGCGTTTGTCAGTTAAAGCAACGCAGTGCCGTATCGCAAAAAATGGCCTGGTCATTGAGGGGGAAAATTTTCCGGTCCTAAGTGGTTAACATCACTGCAATTGCTATACCTGCCAATAATCTAAGTATTTGGCCAGGGTGTTAGTGACACTAACTGCAGCCAAAGGCTCCTTAGGAAGATAAGTGCTAAGATGGCACACTTTCTTTAGTCACTTTCTAACCGCCAATTTTATATATGTCCTTGTCAGGAAGCTGTGATGCCAGAATCATGGCTACAGCTGCAGCTATGACCCCCAGTATCAAAATTTGCATTTGACGGTGGATGCATTAAAGTAAAAAAGGTTTACAGTTACAGCAATAGTTTTTACATACTTTAAAGCTGGAGTTTGGTTTTAATATGTTAGTCAAGTGCATCTAAATTTGCTAGTGCATCTAACACTACCCTCTCCACAGGTTAACAAAGCTTCTCCATAGAAGTAAAGACATGAGGTGTGAAAAATATAAAAGAAAAACAAATGCAGCCACCAAATTTAAAGTTTGACTCCAGGTTTACTCTTTCTTAAATAGTTTATTTGGGCCATGCTCAAGTTGGCCCAAAGAAATTACCGTATTTATCGGCGTATAACACACGTTTAAGGAAAAAAAAATTACATTTTAAATGCCCATCAATGCAGACTTATCAGTGTCCATCTGCAGCCTTGCCCATCATTGCAGAATGATCAGTGTCCATCTGCAGCCTGTCCCAAGTGTCCATCTGCAGCCAGCCTATCCCAAGTGTCCATCTGTAGCCGTGCCCAAAAATTAAGCTTTATCGTTTTTAAATGTTGCCGCCGAGATAGAGCCGGATGTCCTGTGTACTCGGCTGTACTCGGCTCCTCTCGCAGTCCCGCCCCTTGACCTGACTCCTATGATGGACATAACACAGGTCCAATGGTGGGACTGGGTGTGACTGTGAGTGGAGCCAAGCCTAGCCGAGTATACAGTACACTCGGCTCGGGCTATTTCGGCGGCACTCGCTACTCTTCCCCTCACAGACAGCAGGGATTGGCGTATAACACACACACAATTTTCCCTGATTTTAAGGGGAAAAAAGTGCATGTTTTAGGCAGAAAAATACAGTATTTCCTTTACCAATAGATGTGCCTGCTGGATCAAAGTTGATTTAAGCTTAGTTCTGCTCAGCAGGTCACTGGAAGCCTTATATTTTGTCAGTGAATACAAGGCTTTCTTTGATTGGCTGAGGTGGAAATCATGATGTCTTCCACCTGCCGCTCTACCTCAGCTTATCAGAGGAAGCGCTCAGCCCAACACGATTTTGTTCCAGGAGCAGACCAAAAGTCGCTGTATTGCTTCTAGAACACAGCAATGCATACTCTAATAATAGATGCACCCGCTGTCAGTTGCATAAAGGAAATAGTAAATTTGGCCAAGCTGGTCCAAACAAACTATTTAACCACTTCAGCCCTGGAAGGATTTACCCCCTTCCTGACCAGAGCACTTTTTACAATTTGGCACTGTGTCGCTTTAACTGACAATTGCGCAATCATGCAATGCTGTACCCAAACAAAATTTGCGTCCTTCTTTTCCCACAACTAGAGATTTCTATTGGTACTATTTGATCACCTCTGCGGTTTTAATTTTTTGCAATATACACAAAAAAGAGGGACAATTTTTTTTTTTTTAAAACAATATTTTTTACTTTTTGCTATAATAAATATCCCCAAAAATGTTTTTAAAAAACTAATTTCTTCATCAGTTTAGGCCAATATATATTCTTTTACATATTTTTGGTAAAAAAAAAAAAAATCGCAATAAGCGTATATTGAATGGTTTGCGCAAAAGTTATAGCGTCTACAAACTATGGCAAAGATGTATGGCATTTTTGAGGTTTATTTTTTTACTAGTGATCTGCGATTTTTAGCAGTATTGCGACATTGCAGCGGACAGATCGGACACTTTTGAGTAGGAGAGGAGACATTTCACTGTTCCTACTTGCAAGGAACTAATGACGTGTCTCCTCTCCTCTGACAGCGCAGGGATTTGTGCGTTTACCCGCCGGCCACGCGCATCGGGTCCCTCGCCATGCAGCAGGGGAGCGTGCGCCCTCTGGCGGCTGTTAAAGGAACCCCGTACCTGTACAGGGTTTCTTGCAGGGGAGCCATTCTGCCCCCGTATATGTGTGCGAGCCGGTCGGGAACCGGTTAAAGTAAAAGTCAACCTGGACTTAGGCTTTAAAGATTATAAGCTTCAATAAATTACATTTTGCTCTATGGCCTAGATATGGTTTAATATTCCAACCCTTGCTTAAGGTTATTTAAGACTGGTTCTTTGTAATTTGAAAAGCTAAAAGCAGGTAAAGGAGATTGCAAAAGGCTTTATGCTTATTTAAACTAGCTTCCTTGGACTGAGCATACTCAAACTGCCAGCATATGTCTTGAACACACCAGTATAAGTTAAATGATCTGTCTCCATCCTGCTGTTGTATTTGCTCAATAGGCTTCTGTACTTTGTAGTTAGGCTGGAGCATTTAATACACTTGTAGTCTATTCAACCTTTCTGCCAGATGCTATTTACCTTTGTCTAACATGGTTATTATCTTCATTTATTAGTTTTTTTGTATTACATGATTTTTATATATAATTTTTCAAAGTACTCATAAATAATACAATTACAATGAGCTCTGATACTCTCGAGATGAAGATTATATTACCATACCTAAAATGATCCCTGTAAAAATGCGTATGTTTTGTCTCCATAGATTTGCTTTCAAGAGATAAGGTATTCTAAGATGTTCATTTATTCATTGTCTACCAGCAAATATGTTTTGAAAATTACTTGATTATTTTACGGAGTCAAAAGCAGTCTGTCCAATGTATAAATGAATTAGTGGCATTACCAAGAAATTGGATCTTAAGTGAATTCTGACAGGGCATAACGCAATTGTTAGGACTTATTTTAGATAAATGTCTAGGCTCTGTCTTGTTACTTGAAAATAAAACCAAAGTTGGAAACCATATTTTGGAAATACATTTTATGGCATATCTAATGAAATTGAAACCATGTATTAATACATTTACAAGTAATTAGGTAAGGTAAGGGTCCCAACCTCAAGATAATTTTAATTGTTGGTAAATAGGTTATATAAAAACAGCCAAAGCGTTACTGGGGGGGAAACAAAACTCTCCCTTAATCAGGGCTCAACACAAAATATACTTGCGTCCTATTGCTGCTCAACAACTGCTATCAAGCTGTTACTTCATATGGACTGATCAATACTGGTTCTAACATAGATCTGTGAAGTCACTGTTTTCTCCATCTGCAAGTGCAATGAGCAGCTTATATGTATATGCAACCTTTACAACCCAGATAGCAAGGATAACTTGCCACAAATTTGTGGCAGTGTTTAATTGTAAGTCTGTTAACTTGCTGCACATTTTCACTGGTAATTTGTACACTTGCAGAACACTTGAAGCACAAGTTCTAGTTGATGCTTTTATAATTTGCAGCACATTTGCATGGCAAGTTTCTAGCAAGAGCAAAGTTGCAGTGGTGAGTCTACAGCAAGAGCTCTGCAAGTCTACAGCATGAAAATTCAGCCACAGTGACCCCTGGGGTGGGATGACTATTGCACAACATAACTGAACCAAAACTTGCAGTAGACTTGCAGAATGTTTGCAAAAAAATTTAGTCTGGAGTCACGTATTGCAGACTTGCTGCAAATGTGCAACAAACTTGTGAAGCCTGGCAGGTCTAACAATAGCTAAGCAAGTCGTTTTAAAACTTGCAGCACAATTGCTTGCTAGATAGCAAGGAAGGAATCAATGCTGGCATAGGAAGCAGTAGTTTTACCTGTGTCTTTTCTCTGTTGTATTGGACACCATGTCATAACAAAGCACTAGGTATACCATCTAACAAATGCAGCAGATGCTTAAAAAAAAAAAGTCTTGGCACCCTGCTTGTAAACTAGCATGGTAACTTTAAAAAAATTGCATGGCAATTTGCATAGTGGAAGTACAAGTACATTTGATCTGTGCAAATAAGGCAAAACAAACTGTTATTTAACTTTTTCCTGTTCTGAACTTAGTGATGCAGCTAGTGGCCAAAACCTGTATGTTCAGTTTCAAAGCAATGGAAAACTAAGTATCAGGAAATTCCTATAGTACTTAGGGGTTGATTTATAAAAATCTTTAGCAGCTCTACATAGAAACCAGCTTCCAGTCAGCTAAAGTTAGAAGATGACTGGTTGACTGGTTACCATGCACGGCTGCACCAGATTTTGCACTCTCCAGTTTTAATAAATCAACCCCTTAGTGTTATCTTTTAGCCAAATGAAATTCATCCATTTTAAATAAAGGAAAAACATTAATCCAACACAGGCAATAGCTTAAAGTGATTCTAAAGGTTGAAGTATTTTTTTTTTGTTAAATAACAGACATATTATACAAACCTGCTCTGTGCAATAGTTTTTCACAGAGCAGCCCCAATCCTCTTGTTTTTTGGTCCCCCGCCAGCGGTCCTGGCTCCTCCCCCCTGCCCTTTGCTATGGGAGCACTCGAGCAGGCTCGCATCTCTGCCACACCCCTGTGAATGGACTTTGTCCATTCACACAAAGCGTGCGGCTCGGCACAGAGTCAATGGATCCTGCTGCTGTTTGAGCTAAGGACAGGACAGAGAGACCCATGAGAGCCGTTGCTCTCATGCACATCGCTGGATTGTGATGGGGCTCAGGTAAGTATAAGGGGTGGCTGGGGGGGAGCTGCACCCAGAAGGTAAAAACGTGTGCCGTTAGAAACACTTTAACCACTTGCCGACCAGCCGCCATCATTATACAGCGGCAGGTCAGCATGTTCCCGCAAATCATCGTAGGTGTACATCAGGCTAGTTTAAGGAGCCGTAGCAAGCGCCCGCGCGCCTGCTGTACAGCGGGGACCCTGGCGGGAACAAGGGCCAGAACTGGGATCTGTCAATATAAGCATACCGATCCCCGTTCTGACAGGGGAGTTAAAGAGGGATCTGCTGTTCCTAGGGATTAGGAACAGCGATCTTTCTCCTCCTCCAGTCAGCCCAGCCCCCATACAATTAGAAACACTCCCAGGGAACACACTTAACCCCTTGATTGCCCCCTAGTGTTAACCTCTTCCCTGCCAGTGACATTTATACAGTAATCAGTAGAAAAAACCAGACAGCGCAAAACCAATCTTAACACAATGCAGCTGAACACTGAAGGTCAAAATATAAATCCTTAAATGAAATGTGTATAAAAAGCAGTGCAGCGCTAAAATCATATGTAACACAAAAAGTCCATGGGATGTATAGTTCAGAAACCAGAGGAATGTTATCTGAAACACCAACAGGAAGATAGAAGGATCCTCTAGCTGTGAAACAGAGTGCTTGTAAATGATCACAAGTGCAACCACTTCCGTGTATTTCCACCACCAATACAGAGGTCCACATTCTGAGGTGAGCGGCCTGTGTATCTGGTGGTGGAAATACACGGAAGTGGTTGCACTTGTGATCATTTACAAGCACTCTGTTTCACAGCTAGAGGATCCTTCTATCTTCCTGTTGGTGTTTCAGATAACATTCCTCTGGTTTCTGAACTATACATCCCATGAACTTTTTGTGTTACATATGATTTTAGCGCTGCACTGCTTTTTATACATACAGTAATCAGTGCCTATTTTTAGCTCTGATCGCTGTATAAATGTCAATGGTCCCAAAAAAGTGTCAAAAGTGTCCGATCTGTCCCCTGCAATGTTGCAGACCCGCTAAAAACTGCAGATCACCGCCATTACTAGTAAAAAATAAAATAATAATAAAAATGCCATAAATATATCCCCTATTTTGTAGACGCTATAACTTTTGCGCAAACCAATCAATATACCCTTATTGCGATTTTTATTTATTTTTATTAACAATATGTAGAAGAAAACATATTTGCCTAAACTGATGAAGAAATTCGTTTTTTTTTTTACATTTATTTGGGGGGATATTTATTAGAGCAAAAATTTTGCGCTTTTTTTTAGCGCAAAAAATAAAAACCGCAGAGGTGATTGAATACCACCAAAAGAAAGCTCTATTTGTGGGGAAAAAAAGGACGTCATTTTTGTTTGGGTACAGCATAGCACAACCGCGCAATTGTCAGTTAAAGCGAAACAGTGCCGTATCGCAATAAATGGCCCTGTCATCTTCCGGTCTGTAAGTGGTTAATATTCATTTTTTTTGGCCAATTTGCATAGAACAAATGTACAGGCACTCAATTCTCAGGGTGAATTGTGATGCATTTTTTTTTTTTTGAGACACCCTTATATTGTGATATTGAGTACATTTATGATTTTAGAAAGTAAATCTTCAGCATTTAGCAAGCATTACAATGGTGATTACTGAAACACTAATATGAACAATACCTTGAGGATTGGGTAATCTAACATAAACATGTTCAGAGGGAAATCCTCTGTTAATCTCCTGCTTGTCATGCTCTCTGAGGATTGACCCTACAGAATGAAATGAAAAACTAGGGCAACGCAATTTAACACTGCTTCCTGGACACAGAATTCTGTTAACCCTTTCTCTCATAGCTGGCAAAAGTTTACTATTCTCTCTTATTTGTATCTATCAAGAGAACTACAACTTTAACAGCCATAAAAAAAATGACTGATTGAAATGTCGGCAACAGTTTTAAAAGGAGATGATGAACTAAATACTGTATTTATTGGCGTATAACACTCACTTTTTTACCCTGAAAATAGAGGGTAAACTGTGCCTGCGTGTTATACGCAGGGGGCTGTGGAAAGTTTTTTTCCTGAAACTTCCCTCTTAAAGTTAGGGTGTGTGTTATACGCCTGTGCGTGTTATACGCCGATAAATACGGTAATTAATGATGATTACTGAAGTTATGATTTTAAACACAAAAAATGCCTAATGGAGTTTTCTTTAAACAAATTTTTTACAGCTTAACCCCAGGTAGATTTAAAAAACAGTACATTTTGTTATACTGTATATCTTAAGGTAAAAAGACTTTACAACCACTTTAATGCATAGAATGCATTAAGGTGAAAAACCTTCTATGCTGCAGCCCCCCCCCCCTCTTACCTGAGCCTGATCTGATCCAGCGATGTGCACGAGCGCAGCGGCTCCAACCGCTGTCGCCCTCCTCATTGGACAGATTGATAGCAGCAGAAGCCATTGGCTCCCGCTGCTGTCAATCAAAAGCTGTGACATGGAAGCTGGGGGTGGGGCCAAATCCTGCTGTCTGTGTCAATTGACACAGCAGCGGGACTCGGGAGCGAGCCCGCACGGATACCCCCATGGAAAGTGGCTTTCCATAGGGGCACCCAATGAAGAGGAGGGGCCTGGAGTGCTGGCGGGAGACCCCAGAAGAAGAGGATCGGGGCTGCTATGTGCAAAACTATTGCACAGAGCAGGTAAGTATTGACATGTTTGTTGTTCGTAAATGTTTGTTTTTGTTTGATTTTTTAATCACTTTAATTACACATCATTATGTTTTTTTAAATGTAAATAGTGTACCCCAAATTGTGTTGATATCTGCCTCCTGTAACCTTGTACAGAGTGGTTTTGGGTAGAGAGGGACAGCAAATTTGGTTCTGCTGCATTACATACAGTATGTGCTTACAGGGAACCCTCCGACAGGAGGATAGAGCAGATAAACAAAATGATGACTAGTGTACAGTTGGTCCTTGGCAATCATATATACTTCAGAGATTTTATATCACATGGCAACTGGAAACAAAAATCTGAAAATACATAGGCTATCATTATTGAGTTTTACTTTTGAAAAAAAAACGAGTTGCCTGATTGTCAGGAGTTCGGTCTTTCTCCTGACTTCATTAGCTATATAGTTGTTTCAGACTTCAGTGACTCAGAAAACTTGAAGTCAGAGAAAGCCAGGCAACTAGACATTGCAGAAAGAGGTCAACAATAGCAAGCCTTTATTTTTCTTCTGACTGGTTCCTTTAAATTAAATGTATGCTTTTCATATGTATGTAAAAGCAACAGGTTTCATTCCAGCATACATTTGCTGTACTTCCCCACTCCACTGCTCTTTTGTGTCACCAGATGTGAAAAAAAAGACTCTGTACTTTTGGTTACGGAGAATCTCACTCTGTGTCTGCACTGGTGCTTAAAGATTGGCCCAGCACTATCCCACGGGGAAGAGTCAACTGGAGTGACCTGGGACTGTTTTTCTAAACAAAGTTGTACAACAGCAAAGGAAAGGTGAATATATGAGGCTGGTTAGGGGGCATTACAGTAAACGTGATCACTTTAGGAAAGTTTTATGGGTGAGAAGCTGAATTGGAATGATAAAATATAATTTTAAGCCAGAAATCAATCTGTACAGGTTTGTGAGAAAATAAAATGAAATAATCCCTGTAAACTCCAGATTAAAGTCACCACCAAAACAAGTGGACCAAGACCTGTCCCTCCATTGTATTTTATGTGACCAGCAGAAGTGCATTGTGCATTGGGTAAAAAACAAGCATTTTAACAACTAAAGACCCGGACCAATATGCAGCATAAGGACCAGGCCCCTTTTTGCGATTCGGCACTGCGTCGCTTTAACTGACAATTGTGCGGCCGTGCGACGTGGCTCCCAAACAAAATTGGCGTCCTTTTTCCCCCACAAATAGAGCTTTCTTTTGGTGGTATTTGATCACCTCTGCGGTTTTTAACCAAAAATAGAGCGACAATTTTGAAAATATTTTTTACTTTTTGCTATAATAAATATCCCCAAAAAATATATAAAAAAACATTTTGTTTTCCTCAGTTTAGGCCGATACGTATTCTTCTACATTCTTCTTTTTTTTGGTAAAAAAAATCGCAATAAACATTTATTAATTGGTTTGCGCAAAAGTTATAGCATTTACAAAATAGGGGGGTAGTTTTATGGCATTTTTATTTTTTATTTTTTTTTACTGGTAATGGCGGCGATCAGTGATTTTTTTCGTGACTGTGACATTATGGCGGACACATCGGACACTTTTGACACTATTTTGGGACCATTGTCATTTTTACAGCGACCAGTGCTGTAAAAATGACACTGACAGTGAAGGGGTTAACCAGGAGGGGGCGCTGTAGGGGTTAAGTGTGCCCTGATTTGTGTTTCTTACTGTGGGGGCGTGGCTTAGCATGTGACATCACTGATCGTCGTTCCCTATTACAGGGAACAGACGATCAGTGACAGCTCACTAGGAAGCACGGGGAGAGGTTTGTTTACACTTACCTCTCCCCGTTCTTCCTCTCTGTGACCCGATCGCGGGACACCAGCGGCGATCGGGTCCGCTGTTCCCGCGGGGACGGTCACAGAGAAGAGGACCGGGTCGGGAGCGCGCCGCTGGCGGCACGCTCGCGACCCACGGCTGGGCTCTTAAAGGGGACGTACTTGTACGCCCATGTGCCCAGCCGTGCCATTCTGCCGACGTACATTGGCGTATGGCGGTCCTTAAGCGGTTAAGAATCGTTAGAGAATTATTTTGGAGTAGATTTCTAAGAATTTCATCTCCTAGTTTGTTTTCAGATGGCTAACATCTTGAGTTTGCAGTCAGGTAAATTTAATTAACCACTTCCATACTGGGCACTTATACACCTTCCTGTCCAGACCAATTTTCAGCTTTCTGCGCATTTGCACTTTGAATGACAATTGCGCGGTCATGCTACACTGTACCCAAACTACATTTTTATCATTTTGTTCCCACAAATAGAGCTTTCTTTTGGTGGTATTCGATCACCTCTGCGATTTTTATTTTCTGCAAAAAAAATAAAAAAATAGACCGAAAAGTTTGAAAAAAAACGTTTTTTTTTTGTTTCAGTTACAAAACTTTGTAAATAAGTAAGTTTTCTCCTTCACTGATGGGGCTGCACTGATAAGGCGGCACTGATGGGCACCGATGAGGCGGCACTAATGGGCACTGATAGGCGGCACAGATGGGCACAGGTAGGCGGCACGGATGGGCACAGATAGGCGGCACGGATGGGCACAGATAGGCGGCACAGATAGGCGGCATGGATGGGCACAGATAGGCGGCATGGATGGGCACAGATAGGCGGCACGAATAGGTGACACGGATGGGCATGGATAGGCGGCATGGATGGGCACTGATAGGTGGCACAGATGGGCATGGATGGGCACTGATAGGTGGCATGGATGGGCACTGATAGGTGGCACTGTACTGTAATGTTTTGTACTAATGGATGCCAATCAGTGCCAAACAATAATGCCTGCCAATCAGTGGTGCCCATTGTGGGCACTGATTGGCATCCATTAGGCATATCTAATTGGCATCCCTGGTGGTCTAGGGTGGCATACCTTAAGGTGGGCATCCCTGGTGGTCTGGTGGCATCCCTGGTGGTCCAGTGTGGGCATCCTCGGGAAGGCTGCACCGATAATGGATCAGCACAAACCCCCCCTGTCAGAGGAGCAGCCGATCGGCTCTCCTCTACTCGTGTCTGACAGACGCGAGTGAGGAAAAGCCGATGACCGGCTTTTCCTGTTTACATCGTGATCAGCCCTGATTGGACACAGCTGATCACGTGGTAAAGAGTCTCCGTTGGAGACTCTTTACCTAGATCGGTGTTGCGGGGTGTCAGACTGACATCCCGCAACAACGATCGCCGCGATGCGCGCCCCCGGGGCCGTGCAGCGGCTCAATATCCTGAAGACGTCATATGATGTCCAGTCAGGATATTGAAACCACTTTGCCGCCGTCAATTTGCTATAGGGCGGGCGGCAAGTGGTTAACTAACAAGGACTAACAGTGACAAAAAGGATTTTAGACACTCACAACTATATTTGAAGACCAATCAATAATAGCAAAAGGTTTTCCATAGAAACTGAATGTTTCCGGTAAAGTGGTAAGTTACAGTGCATTCAGACCGGTCAAGAAGTTGCCTCTTCTCTTCATCTCAATGAAAAGAGCTTCTATTTATTACTTAAATTTAAACTTGTATAAAGTGGTTACAGTGCATAGAAAGGTGACTTTACCTGTTACTTTTTAAATTCCTCTCAGCAAGCAGTAAGTTGCTCAAGTCTATAAATTCTCAGCCAAAATAATTGCACAAACGTCTTCTCTAGTAAGTTGAATTAATAGGTTGTATTAATCTGTTCCAGTTATAGTTCAGAAATTATGAACAACACTAGGCACACTACTTGTTTAAAGAATAATGGCAGTGTTAAATACAATTGAAGGAACCCTCAGTAGGTTCGGTAATTTAGAGTAAATTAAAATGTGCCTTGCCATAGAGGAATAGATTACAGAATCACAGTTTGGAATTGAAATGCATATGAATCCAAGACAGGATACTCTTAAGCCTCATACACACGATCGGATTTTCTGACAACAAATGTATGATGGCAGGGTTTGGTTGGATAATCCGACCGTTTGTACGCTCCATCAGACAATTGTTGTCGGAATTTCCGACAACAAATGTTTTATAGCATGCTTTAAAACTGTCCGACAACAAATTTTTTATAGCATGCTTTAAACCTGAAAGATGTATTAAAAGGGAACATTCTGTGCTCAATTCTAGAACTACGAGAGAAATATGGATCCACGATAGGTGATAGTTGGAGGTATAGACAAGTTCAACGTTTTGTAAATACACTACCAAAACTCCTGCGAGCTATGAGTGATCTGAATGTATGGAAAAAACTTGCAGTGAGTGAAGGAACAGGAAGACAGGGAATATTGAGTATATATAGGATATTGACACCTACAAGGGGACTTGATTCACTGAAAGTATTGGAAAATTGGGAAATAGAATTAAATCAAACCATAACAGTAGAAAAGAAGAGACAAGTCTTAGAATATGTCCACTCTACATCAGTAGAAGCAAAAGTAAAGAAGATGAATTATAAACTCCTAACTAAATGGTACTGTGTCCCAATGAAATTACATAGAATAAATAAGGAAGTGTCACCTTTATGCTGGAGAGAGTGTGGGATGGAGGGAACTCATGCCCACATATGGTGGCACTGTCCCCTGATACAGGACTACTGAAAGGAGATATTAATTTTGATAAAAAGGATTAGTGGTTTGGAGGTGAAACGAGATCCCTGGTATTGCTTTTTTCACAACACAACACGGGGATAACAAGGAAAAAATACAGAAAGACACCGGTTCCACACCTACTGAATGGAGCTAAAGCGTTAATACCGAGGAAATGGAAGGAAAAAGAAGCTCCATCAATAGGTGAATGGATAAAAGAAATAGACAGAATTAGATTGATGGAGAAGTTGATGTCCAACCACAATGAGTCTAGGAAAAAATTCAATAAGATCTGGAGGAGATGGAGAGTGTTTAGGGAGATGGAGGTAAATGGGGAGGGATTGGGGGATGTGGAGGGTTGAAATAAGCGTTTTTCTCCCCTCTTTTTTTTTTTCTTTTTTTTCCCCTCCCGTGTGACCCAACACTAGGATGGGTGCACTAAACTATCTATTTAACACATAACATTTTTATTTGGAGTTGGTCACTTGTAATTAGTAAAAGCACTTGAGGGGTTTCTCCACTCCCCTCCCCCTCCTTTTTTTTTTTTGATTCACCATTGGGCTTGGGAGTCCAAGCCTTCCTGATTTACTAGCACAAAATAGTTTATCACTTGAGATTAGATTTTGTTAGCACGCTGCTATTTCCCCCCCCCTTTTTTTTTTTAGGGATGAGGAAAATATAAGGGAGCATATCACTAGAAAAAAATCTATAATGAGTGCACTTTTGACACGAACACCAAGAATTATGGGGGGGGTAGGCTAGGGGTGTAGTCGCTCCACCTCTTTTTTTTTTTCCCATGAGATTCACTATTAGGCTGGCTGCCTTCTTGATTTAGCAACACTTAATAGCTTTCCACTTGAGTTAGCCCCACCCCTTTTCTATTTATTTTTCCCCTTTTTTTTTTTGTGTGAGACCCACCATTAGGCTGGTTGCCTTATTGATTTAGTAACACTTAATAGCTTCCCACTTGAGTTTGGGGTTGTGTTTTTTTTTTTTCTTTCTTTCTTTTTTTTTCTCTCTCTTCTCCCTGCCCCTCTTTATCTCCTTGCTCCCCTCTTCCTCTTTTTCTCATCTCATCCACTTTCGCCTTTCCCTCCCTCCCTCCCCCTTAATTGCTCTGTATATTCCCCTTACTTTTTTTTTTCTTTTCTTTCGGTTTGACTATATAAACCAGTAAATAAAGAACATAGGGGTTATAGGAATGAACGCTTTTTATAAAAATAGGTAGCGCTCTTAGGATATTTGTCTATGAAGGGATCTCTAGGCAGGGGTTTAAAGTGAGACCATATAAGTGTTTATTCTGGATGTATTTATTGTTAATGTTTGTGTAATGAAATATATGTAAATGTTATGTGGAAAAGATCAATAAAGAAATTGATAAAAAAAAAACTGTCCGACAACAAATGTGTCTTGTCGGATTATCCGATCGTGTGCACACATGTTCGTCGGAAAAAAATCCAAAGTACAAACATGCATGCTCCGAACCAATCCTAACCATAGCACAACATTAGCAGAAGTTGCCCAAAGGGTGTCGCTAAAGAGCCGAAAAACCACGTAGTTTCGTGTATGTTGGCTGAAAAAGTTCACAGCCAACGCCCTTCGGACAAAATTCCACGGATTTGTCCGACGGAAATCTGATCGTGTGCATGATTGTGTGTATGAGGCTTAACAGATACACCTAGCTTTTCTACTTGAGACACCAAAATTGAGATTTACTAAAATTGGAGAGTGCAAAATCTGGTGCAGCTCTGAATAGAAACCAATCAGATTCCAGTTTTTGTTTCTTGTTTTTTTCCATCAGGTTCAGGTTTCTCTAAAACTGGAGAGTACCATGCACAGCTGCTTCAGATTTTGCACTCTCCAGTTTTAGTAAATCAACGACCAAGTGTAAAGGGGGCAAGGCACTATCTAAAGCAGTGGTTCTCAACTCCAGACCTTGGGACCCACTAACAGGCCAAATTTTAAGTATTACCTTGGGGAGATGCAGACTAGAATACTGCAATCATTGAGCTGCAAATTATATTTCAGTTATCTTGCAAACCTGGCCTGTTAGTGGGTCCTGAGGACAGAAGTTGAGAACCACTGATCTAAAGAGATAGTTTGAGCGGATACCTGTATTTAAGAGCTGTGTAATAATAAGTAAAAACAAATGCAAATCAATATTGTAAAATAAAAAAATTAACAGCAACATCTTGACGCAAAGAAATCTAAATCTCCAAACTAATTTGAATAGCCAGAGAATGCATTTTTGCTTAAGTGTGTTGACCTCATTATCTTCCAGGGCTCTGCCTTTACTTTATTGGTGTTATGTATTGGAAAGGTTGATAATGGGTTGGGTACCTCATCTGAAATGATGCCCAGCTTTATCGATAATTCATCTCTTTAATATAAGATATGACAGAAATTAGCCTTTTTCATTTTTCATACGTTATGGCTTGGCAATGGCCCCTCTTGTGTGGTACTAGGCCTGACAAATATTTCACCTAATTGACCCAGTAATTGGATATCATATCTCTCCCTATCTGCTATCATAAGTTGCTCTTTCACACTTAAAAGAAGAGATTCCATATGAAATCCATAGGAGCATCCTTTTTGCTAGGCTCCATCAGTGTCCTATGGAATCTTTCATTCTCCATTTTGACTTCCGTGACATAGAGGATTCAACATTTCTGAAAAGGTGTTATTGCTAATTCCACATCTGTAACCCATTACGTTTTTGAAGTTTTGTTATCAGGATTGTTGAGATCCTTAACTTCTCATTTATAGTGAAGGCATTTAAATATGGAGTTCTGGTTAACTCAATGATTTACTAAGTCAAATAGGCTGTCCACTTTGAAAGGGAACTCTTACTTTGTAAGTGCAGTTTCCCTTAGCTTAGCAAATGTGGTGAAAGTTCATGTGCAAAGAAAATAAAAAAAAAGATGAGTTTTGCTTGCACACACTTGGATGATTGAATTAAACAGAGCTTCATCATCTTCACCGAATGAAGAGAAACGTTCTTTGCAAAGTGAACAGCTTATATTCCTTTAGTAAATTAGCCCCAATGTCTTGTGTAAAATCTCCTTTGGTCAGATTTGTTTCTGTGCCAACCATGAGCCAATGAAAGCTTGGTAAAATTATTCTATGCAGAACCTAGGCATCACTTGTTGACTATGTCTGGCCAATGCACACCACCTCAAAATGTTTTATATTTTGATAAATGACTGATCTACCCATTATGTAATATCACATTTTTTTGTATGTTATATATTATCACACAGCTTATAGTTGTATTGTTGTACATATAATAGATGTGGAATACTAGAACTGAAATCTCTGGGGATAGCTCCTGTCTTGGATCCCAGTTGGAAGGCAAGTCCATGGCCCTCTTTCCTAGGTTAGGAATTGTATTTTCTGTGAACTAACTATGTAAGATAAAAAGGAAAATACAAAACTAAAGTATATAAACACTAGTTTATATTTCAAATATATTGGAACACATGGGTGTATGCTTTAATAATAGAATTATTCCAAGGAATGCTACGTTTCTTGGTTGAGGTTTTCAGTTTCTCTCCATCGTTTTTAGGGCTTAGTGAAAAATAATGGTAGAGAATAAATTTTAGTCATGAATGAAAAAATCAGAAAGTACATATTCAATAAATAGCCTTCTGCCTCTGTCACTTAAGCTCACAGCACATAGCATTTTATGTGACATGCATTTATTAATGTCAAGACAACCCCAGCAATGTATATAGAATGTGTAATAGACTTCCTGTAGGTACAACATCCTGTTCGTATGCAGTAAGAAACACTCTCAGCATGCTTGAAGCAAGTTTTTAAGAAACAAATATTGTAAATGGCCTTTTTGATGTGGCTTATAATTAAAAGTTATTTATTCTCAAAAATGATTGCGTCGTCCTATGTATTATTTTTACCGTATATGCATCCATTCATACAAAGTAGTCATTTCATTTTATTTGTGTAGAGAGTGACAGTTAACCAATTGATTAGTTCTAGGACACATCACTATTTTTTTATTATTTTTAAACTGATATAATTTATATATTTTTTTTATTTATTTTTTTCAATAAAGTTTTATTGAAGCAAATTACAATATCATCATGCAGACTTATGAAAACCAATTATTGTGTATGCTATTTAGTTTTATTGCATATTTGATAAGGATTCAATCTTACATTGAGTGAAATAAGAACTCATCTGTAGTTTAGTATGTAAGTGATGGTATTTTATACATTAGAGATACCCTTTTATATTATATTTCTATGCATACTGTACACGCTGCCATACATCAGTTGTTACATGTTAACTGGGTATTGTCAGTTCACAGTTACGAGTTAACTGGTTATTTAGGAAAAAAAACACTTAAAATACTATCAACCACATACTGATGCCCTATGTATACTTTCAAAAAAATGTAAATTTTTTTTAAAATAAAGCCTACATAATAGATAGTAAGACATACATATTAAAATATAAGAGAGATGTGATAAGGTACTTTATTTATCAATGTGTTAAAACACAGAGAAAGATTTGTTTGATATAATATCACAGCATAGATGCATACAGTCATAATAAATAATTTGATTTAGACCCCTTTCACACAGGAGGCGTTTTGCAGGCGCAATAGCATTAAAAATAGCGCCTGCAAACTACCCTAAAACAGCTGCTCCATTCACTCCAGTGTGAAAGCCTGTGTGCTGTAGCGGTGCTATGCGTGCGGTTTTAACACTTTTTTGACTGTTAGCGGGGGTTAAAAGCGCTTTTAGTCCACTAGCGGCCGAAATGCGCCGCAAATCCGACGGTAAAGCGCCGCTAAAAATAGCAGCGTTTTACCGCCGATGCTCGGGGTGGCTCGGTGTAAAAGGGCTCTAAAAACATTGCATCATAAGCCTAACAACTAGTACACCTCTTCAACTATTCTTAAATTAAAAGTTAACCTTGTATGACAGTTATCCTACAGCCCAAGGCAAGAAGTCATTCCACAACCTATGAGTCCAAGCCTGTATTATTTTAGATCTGCCTGAGGTGAGAGCGTGGAGAATCAAAATGGCCAGAATGTGTAACATCACTCATTACTGTAAATTTGGAGCTCATTTGTGAAAATGGCTAAAATAATAATCTTCCAAATATAGAAGTTGGGACCCAATAATCCACTGGGCCGTTCCAACCATCAGGTCTAAAAGTAGAATGGGCCTCAACCTGTATACAACTAGGATACCAAATTGCACAGCAATATATTACAATGCTGTCGGTTGTACAGAGGTAGAAAGTTAACATTAGAGTTGAGCGGACACCTGGATGTTCGGGTTCGGCGGGTTCGGCCGAACTTTGGAAAAAAGTTAGAGTTCGGGACCGAACTTGACCCCGAACCCCATTGAAGTCAATGGGGACCCGAACTTCTGAGGACTATTCGCGCTTGTTTCCCGTGCTTAGAATTGTCCCTGCACAAAGTGTAATTTCTGAAGGAAAAAAAGTCATTTAAAACTCACTCGCGGCTATAATGAATTGTCGGCTCCCGGCAATACATAGAAAAGTCATTGATAAAAAAAAAAAAAAAGCGTGGGGTTCCCCCCAAATTCAATGACCAGGCCCTTCAGGTCTGGTATTGATTTTAAGGGGAACTCCACCCCAAATTTAAAAAACAAAATGGCGTGGAGTTCCCCCAAAAATCCATACCAGACCCTTTATCCGAGCACGCAACCTGGCAGGCCGCAGAAAAAGAGATGAGAGCGCGCCCCCCCCCTCCTGAACCATACCAGGCCACATGCCCTCAAAATGGGGAGGATGTCCCCATGTTGATGGGGACAAGGGCCTCATCCCCACAACCCTTGCCTGGTGGTTGTGGGGGTCTGCGGACAGGGGGCTTATCGGAATCTGGAAGACCCCTTTAACAAAGGGGACCCTCAGATTTATTTTTTATTTTTAATAAAGGACTTTCCCAACGGTGTCTGTGTATTTTTTTTACAATTTTTTACACTTTCTTTGTGAAATGGTAGGGGTACAATGTACCCCATTACCAATTCACATGGGGGGGCGGGATCTGGGGGTCCCCTTTGTTAAAGGGGTCTTCCAGATTCCGATAAGCCCCCCGCCCGCAGACCCCCACAACCACCGGGCAAGGGTTGTGGGGATGAGGCCCTTGTCCCCATCAACATGGGGACATCCTCCCCATGTTGAGGGCATGTGGCCTGGTACGGTTCAGGAGGGGAAGGGGGCACTCTCTCGTCCCCACCCTCTTTTCCTGCGGTCCGCCAGGTTGCATGCTCAGATAAAGGGTCTGGTCTGGATTTTTGGGGGTACTCCACGCCATTTTTTTTTTAAATTTGGGGTGGAGTTCCCCTTAAAATCCATACCAGACCTGAAGGGCCTGGTATGGATATTTGGGGGGAACCGCACGCATTTTTTTTAAAATTTGCGGCAGGGTTCCCCTTAATATCCATACCAGACCTGAAGGGCCTGGTAATAGAATTTGGGGGAACCCCCACGCTTTTTTTTTTTTTTTTCAATGACTTTTCTATGTATTGCCGGGAGCCGACAATTCATTATAGCCTCGAGTGAGTTTTAAATGACTTTTTTCCTTCAGAAATGACACTTTGTGCAGGGACAGTTCTAAGCACTGGAAATAAGCGCTGCTTTTACATGCATATTGCCGAACACCGGACCCAAACCCGAACATACAGTCAATTGTACGGGTTCGTGTCGGGGATCCAAAAACTCAAAAGTTCGGGTCCGCTCAACCCTAGTTAACATACATTTTTTTTGAGACAGTCCGAAAAGTAGAACAGGACCTCATATAGTTTAATTCTCTTACATCTCGTATATCTGTGAAATCTTGCATTTCCAACAGTCAAACATAGTCAAGTAACTGGATAAAGTAAAAACAGGAGGGCTATTGTGGCAAAAATAAACTCCCTACTAAACCTTCAATAGTACAATAAGAGTATCCAAAGATTACTGTCCAGGGAAACTGTTCTGCCAATGTATATGTCTGGCTATTGCAAACACATGGAAGATCCCACATCTCTAATGTATGTACTAAACACTTGTTAAAGCGTTCATTACCCCAACATTCCTGATATGGGCCTGCTGTACCATGTACTGTTCTTTATATTGCTTCATTTGTGTGAAATCCCTGGTGATCCTGCTTATCCCCTTTGTTTTCATTTTAAACACTAACCACTAAGCTAGAAAACTGACCACGCTGTGCTCTCCTGCTATGCTGGGAACTCAGTCTGCTCTCCTCCAATGATCAGACTTGCCCTGACATGCCCCCGCTGCACAGCCATTCACTGGCAAGCTCAGTGTGCTGCTGCTTCTCCTCCCCCCAGCTCTTATGCAGCTGAGAACAGAAGGAATGTGATCACTTATAAAAAATCATTATATAAGGCTTTTTTCCCTTTTTTTTTTATATCTATACAAAAATGTTTTGGATTTAATTTCTATTTTAACTCAATGGGTTGTTTTACAAGGTGATCGTTTACAAACGCTTTAGGTTATCACCAATATTTTTTTTTTTAAAAACATTTTTTTATTGAAGTTTTATATGCATATCATACATTGGTGGATGTGTCGACTAGACAGCATCCATATACCGGCCTAAACCAACCGTCTAACATAGACCAATCTATCCAACCTTCCCCCTCCCCCCCTTCCCACCCCCCAGTCACATCTCGACTATTATACGGATCTTGACATCAGTCACTTAGAATTCTATCCATGCTGATTTCTGGTGTCCTAATCTACCATCTCGATTTCGCCATGTTTAGCCGTCTAGACACATCACATTGGAGTGAGCCAGTCAAGATTCCATTGCCTGCGCCTCACAAACATTTCCTACCCTACAGTACAATCAGAGTTAAGCCATGAGTGCCATACTTTATCAAATTTCTGTATACATCCCCTACTCTCATAAATGGCTTTGTAGTAAGGTAACATTGTATTTACTAGGCCTTTCCAAGCGGAAACGCTTGGAGCCACCGTTTTTTTCCAGGCAAGCAGGATAGCCTTCCTGCCATAGAAGAACAGTATATTCAACATTGTACGCATTGCTCTTGAGGGCACCACATCATCAACCAGACCCAGGAGACAGGTTTTTACATTCATTGGGATCGGGACCGACAGGAGATCTGAGATACATTCAGTGATATCTTTCCAGAAATTCTGCATGATTGGGCAATGCCAGAAAATGTGGTCAGCGTCAGCAGGTGAATGGGAACATCGCCAACACTCCGCCGAGGTCGAGGGAAAAATTCTCCCCAGTCGCGCCGGTGTGTAGTAACTCCTGTGCAAAAATTTAAATTGTATCAATCTGTCCCTGGCCGACACGAGATTCTTAAAAGGTTGAGACCAGAGGTCCTCCCAATCATCTCCTTGTACCTCTGGGACCTCTCTAGCCCACGTTTCCCGGCACCTAGTGATAGCTTTAGGGGTCACCTTAAAGAATTCCTTGTATGTGTCTGAGAGAGGCTTTGCCAGTTCCTCTCCCGTCAGCATCGTTTCCAGGGATGAAGGTACAGATTCGACCCTCATTTCCTGAAATTGAGCTTGAAAAGCATGTCGGACCTGTAAAAATCTAAACAGGTAATGATTGGGGAGGCCGTGTCTAGATTTAAGTTGTGAAAAGGTTTGTATTTCTCCAAAAGTCGTTATGTCTTTTAACGTCTTAATTCCTCTAACTGCCCAGATCATAGGATCTGGTAGGTTATAGAATTGTGGTAGAGTTGGGTTCATCCAAATAGGGGTAGAGGGCGACACCCCCCGATAGCTGGGGCATGCTATTTTTACCGCCATTTCCCAGGCTTTGATGCTTGCCTTCATCGTCTGTGTCAGTGTGAGATCAGATCTAGTGCCTCTAAATAGTGCATACTTCAGGCTTTCATATGATCCCAGGAGGGCCGCCTCTAAAACTGTAGCCGCATCACCATCATCTGCCATCAACCACCTGCGGGCAAAAACCATTTGACCCGCTAGATAATATTTTTGCCAGTCTGGCACCGCTAGACCCCCTTACACTCCTGGTTCCTGCAGTACTTTTAGTCCAATTCTGGTGGGCCGGGTGGTCCACAAGAAGGTTGAGACCACACTGTCAAACTTCCGAAAGATAACCTTCGGAATCCAGACTAGCGCATGGCGCAGGAAATACAATACCACGGGGAGAAATTTCATCTTTAAGAGACTTATTCTGCCTACAAGGGATAGTGGGAGCTTGGACCAGGTCTGTGTCTTCTGCTTTAGTCTCGTGATTAAGGGAAGTATATTAAGAGGGATATAGTCCTGTACATTTGCCGTCACCCGAACTCCTAGATATTTTAGAGAGGAGACCCACTGTAATGGTAACTTGGGGTCAGCCTTGTCCCTAGCTCCTCGATCTATCGGCAGAATAGAGGATTTGCCCCAGTTCACTTTCAGACCCGAGAAGGTGGCAAAGCGATCGATTGTCACCAGCGCTTTATTCAGGGACTCCCCCGGGTCATCCAGGAACAGCAACATGTCGTCCGCATATAATGCCAAGGTTTCGTCAATCGTACCCACCCTTATGGAATTAATGTCTCGATCCGACCTAAGTGCCACTGCCAACGGTTCAAGAGCAAGGGAGAACAGGAACGGGGACAGTGGGCAACCCTGCCTAGTCCCCCTACCCACCTCAAAGAAATCCGAGGTGGAGGTTCCTATCCGAATAGCTGCTCTCGGTCGTCTGTAGAGCAGAGACACCCACCTCCTGTATTGCGGTCCAAACCCCATCACCTCCAATACCCTAAACATATACAACCAATCAACGGAGTCGAAGGCTTTCTCGAAGTCTATAGATACTATAATTCTTTTACTGTCAGGTTTTGGTGGAATCTGCAGATGTGTGAAGAGTCTCCGTAGGTTCGTGTCCGTTGACTTACCTGGCATAAAGCCCGTCTGGTCAATGTTAACTATGGATGGGAGTACAGTCGCAAGTCTGAGGGCTAGTATCTTGGTCAAGATTTTTAGGTCGGTGTTAAGTAAAGCTATCGGCCTGTATGAAGCACATTCCCTCGGGTCCTTGCCCGGTTTCAAAAGTAGAACCATATAGGCTTCCATCATGGAATCGGGCAAGGTATCATGTTCGTGGCAATACTCCAGAAGTGCATTTAGCCGTGGAGCCACCACTTCTATATTAGCCTTGTAAAAGTCGGGAGACCATCAGGACCCGGGGCTTTGTTAGGGGGGAAAGTAAAGATGGCCCTTTCAATTTCTTTTTTTGTAATTCTAGCATCCAAATTGCGCACGTCCGTGTCAGATAATTTCGGTATGGGTAAGTCATTCAAGAGAGATTCCAAGGTCGACATGTCATAAGGAGGGATAGGAGAGTACAGGGTGGAGTAATATTGAACAAAAGTGTGCATAATGCGCCCCGGTTCATCTATCAAGTTCCCTGCTGTGTCCTTTATTATTGGAATGCAGGTGGGTGAGTGGTAATCAGCCACCAGCATGACCGATAGTTTGCCATTTTTGTCCCCTTCAGCAAAGGTCGATTGTGCGTTCCTGACTAGGTCTGCACGGGCCTGCCCTGTAAAATGTACCGATAATGTACGTCTCGCTTCCATCAAGGCTGTATACGAGGCCCCCGTGGGGGCGTCAGCATACGCCCCGGCCCTCACTCTTTCTTCCTGCTGCAGCATCTCTGTTTCTTCACTACTTTAATGGCTGAGATGTACTCCCCCCGTGTCACAGCCTTGAATGCGTCCCAAACAATCGCGGGGTCGGCTGTGTCTTCGTTGGATGACCAGTACCCTTGCACGGCTTCAGTCACCTGAGCCGAGACCATTTCGTTTTGTATCCAGCCCGGATGAAGCCTCCAACCCCCCCTCCGGGCCCCCACCCGAAAGGACAGGGTGACCGCAAGGGGGTTGTGGTCCGTCAGGCCCCCCGGGAGGTAAGAAACCTCCTTGACCCACGGCAACAGCAGCCCGTTCCCGAAGGCCAAGTCGATCCTAGCGGCCGACCTATGCGTTGTGGAGACATGAGAGTAACATTTATCAGTTGGATGCTTCCACCTCCAGAGTTCAGTTAAATTTGCCACCGATCCCCACCCATTTAGGTCCAAGGACCCCTTTCTAGTCAGATTGGTGGAGTCCAAGGCCGTATCCAGGACGGCATTGAAATCCCCCAACACCACCAGCGGCACATGAGCATAAGGAGCAAGTTTACTCAACAGACCGACCAACAGTTCTATCTGGAACGGGGGGGGCACATATACATTTACCATTACAATACTTTTATGACATAGATCCATCACCACCGCCACATATCTGCCTCCCGGATCAGAAATCACTTGTGTTATCGAGCAGGGGATGGACCTACTTATCAGGATTGAGACTCCTCTAGCAAAAGTAGAGTATGTCGAGTGCAGGGCTTTTTGGATCCACGGTTTCCGTAAGGAAAGGACCCTGCTACCGTCCAAGTGTGTTTCTTGCAGGAAGAGGATATGTGGTCTGGTCCGTTTAAGGTACTGGAAAATTGATGCTCTTTTTAGTTTGTTATTCAGGCCCCTAACATTCCAGGAGACAATCTTAATCTCATCCGCCATCTATCCTGAAATAGTCATAGCACATACTGCCCTGAAACAATGGCGCCCCACCCCCCCAAGGCAGGAAGATTATATTCCCAGTGCAGAGTAGCTCCCGGCACCAATAGTTTCTTAACTCATTCATCAAAAGGACCCACAGCATAATTAATTGGACTAAATATTTTGTGCAAACTTCCCCATGTCGAGATGTGACTGTATTCATACCCACCCTTGCTTTTAAGTTATCACCAATATAAACTTTGTCTATACTGTATGTACTGTAAATATTTTCTAATGTTAGTGTAGCGCCCTGCTCCCAATGAGTGGGCGCTATATGTTAAAATTATAGTTGTCTGAGCAATAGTTTGGCTCAGAAGGATTGTGTTTCAAATTATACTCTGTTTCAGTTCAGCTGGTTGCATGATTTTCCTCCTGACAGTGGGTGTCGCTGTCACCACTGGTCAGGATTGGAAAGGCAACAGGCTGAATGCATTGGGTATCTCTTTCTCAGAAGCAGATCAGGGGGCGTGGTCAACCCGCTGTGCATTCTGGGAGAGGGTACTTAAGAGATAGACACCATTTTGTGGGTTCGTCGTTCGTTGGTGGTGGGCACCACCCACCTGATCCTGACCTGAGGGCCCTCATGGCCTCAGGGAAGTGCTGGCAGTTTCCGCCTCGGGGCCACGTTGGCCTGAGGCTCCGTTACTGAAATGTAGGCCCAGGAGTTACTGGGGACCTACTGATCCAGGGATGATCCTGTGTCGCCTTGCCTGCGGCGACCCATGGAGGTCAGCTATCAGGTGGGCGGTGCGTACCGCCCGGCCAGAGCCCCTCCTCCCATGTGACAAGCCGGCGTGACGTTGGTGGGAGCCAACGTGCGGCGGCGTGCGTGGGGGGGTATATTATGCCGCCTGCACACAGTGTTCACTGTGCTAACGTGGAGCATGCCATACTACACATGGATCTTCTATCTCTGTTGTATAAACTTCCAGGTAAATTTTCCATTATTCGATCATGCCACTAGACTATGTCTGGTGTTACCTGTATACCTTATACTTATCCTATCTATGCAACACAGATCCTATGGCGTCCTCCTCACTCCACCATCATTATGGCACAGTACCAAGATTGGTCATCTTCTCCATTGGGAAACCATATGCTCACGCCCCAGCCGCACCTGGTCCCTTTGCCTCAGCTTCCGGGATGGACACCCTCCTTTGGCCCTGGTCCAACACTTCATACATTCCCATCATTCACTCCAGGCATGTAAGTTTTCAGGACTGGCATATGTCCTTTCCTGTTATGTCTAGTGTCATTTTAGACGAAATCTTTAATCTTTATAGATCTCCGGTTTGGGAGCATTTTGGGAGCATCCGCCCCTGATGAGTGTATCAACACGAAACGCGTCGGGAAATATAGGATGCTACTACACTCCCATATCAGCAACTGATTTATTTGTCTTACCAGCATCATGTTTACAACTTTTTACATCATGCCATTTCATTGCACTGTGCCGCCCTAAGGGTTCATGTATATGTATGTGTTATTCATGGGAGCTGCCCATCCATTTTCCACACTGTCATGTAATTTCAGTTGATATTTTTTTGTATCCTTGATGTCCATGTTTTTGCCATATTGTCATGAGTTTCCAAGTTGATATGAACCTGTGTCCTCAGTGTCCACGACATGTGTGTATTGTTGTGTGCAGCTCCCACTATCCAGATACTGTACCATTTCCAATTACATGTTAATAAAACATGTGTTTCCTTTAACATACCCCTACCATGTCTTGAACTTCATTTAAAGTCCCAAACTCCCTCCTTTCCACATTGTGTAACCATAGTTATGTGCCTCATTCAAAGTCCCACCTGTGCGTATGCACAGCCCCCTCTTTTTTGCCTGCGGGAAAGGACCAAGCAATTGAGGACTCAATTGGAGGATCAATTGGAGGATGTATCCGGATCACAATCTACCTCACAGTGCTGCCGGAATGGCTGGAAGATCCTGGCACTGAGAGCTGTGTTCAGAAGGTAACCCAGGGAAGGGTTACACCAAGTCTGTTGCAGAGACTGTTCTATTTTCACAAAGTCTGTGGCAGAGACTGTTCTATTTTCACTAAGTCTGTGGCAGAGACTTTATGTGATCGAGCTACGCACCGGTTGCTGGGCCGGTGAGATTGGGCATATCCGGTTGTTGCAGAGTCCAGTGTGGAGACAGTTGTTCCTCTGGACCTAGGAGAATTCCTGTGATCCGCAATTAAGGTACCTGAGTCCTCCCCATCCCTTCAACCCCCTCTGTTGGTAACTTGAATGAATAAAACCCTTGAAAGAGACTGTGTTGGTGCAAACTTTCTTCTGGACGACAACTCTTCAAGGAGAACCCCTGAGACGAGCATACGGAACAGTAAGGTAACGACAGGCCCAAATTTAAACCAGCAGCTCCTACGAGGGTAGTGCTACATTAGCAATCTGGTTTTGAGTAAGAAACTCATGTTTTACCCCATTGCAACTGTTTAAAATAAAAATATCAGTATGTAAAAAAAAAAATTTTTTGCTGTTCAAAAATGCACACTTAGCAGAAGATGTTCTCTCATTGGGAAATAAAGATCAGAATTTTTTTCAAATACAATTTGTAAAGATTATAGTGATTGACTACTTAATTTCACTTGCTAAAACGTCCACAATCAAACAGACCCGTTAAATGACCTTTTAAGGTATTCATATATATCACACACCCAACATTCAGCACATACACAAAAGTGAGTACACCCCTCACATTTTTGTAAATATTTTATTATATCTTTTCATGTGACAACACTGAAGAAATTACACTTTGCTACAATGTAAAGTAGTGAGTGTACAGCTTGTATAACAGTGTTTGATGTCCCCTCAAAATAACTCAACACACAGCCATTAAAGAGGAACTGCAGTCTGCTCACATAATTTGTAATAAAAACATATTTGCCATTCTGAAGTGCTGCTTTGCATATTATTTTATATAAATTGTGATTCTGTACTTGCCAAATACTTGCCAAATATGCTGCTTAAATCTCCCTCCACTAAGTCTGGCTGCATTCATTTTAACTGTGAGCAGCTGAAGCTGCTGCCTGATTACTTCCTGGATTTACACAGAGGTCCACCTCCAGCTCTGCAGCCCTTATGACTCACCCCCTCCCTTCCTGGCAAACTCTCACGTTAGTGAGAAAGAGAGCTGTGCACAATGTCATCAGCCTAGGCCAATGACCAGACAAGAAACAGGAAGTGGGCTGTATAAGGTATTTACTGGTAGAAAAAAAAATGTTTTACTATCCAAAGTTAAAACAACAAGGGCAGAAGATTTAATAGATGTAAATTTAAAAAAAAGTCTGAAGATCCGCTTAAAATGTCTAAACCGCTGGCAACAAAAGTGAGTACACCCCCTTGAGGATGCCCCACAGATGCTCAATAAAGTTTTTAGGTCTGGAGACATGCTTGGCCAGTCCATCACCTTTGCCCTCAACTTCTTTAGCAAGGCAGTGGTCATCTTGGAGGTTTGTTTGGGGTCGTTATCATGTTGAAATAATGAATGGTCTTCGAAGGGAGGGGATCATCCTCTGCTTCAGTATGTCACATTACACGTTGGCATTCAGGGTTCCCTCAATGAACTGTAGTTCCCCAGTGCCGGCAGCACTCATGCAGCCCCAGACTATGACACTCCCACCACCATGCTTGACTGTAGGCAAGACACACTTGTCTTTGTACTCCTCACCTGGTGGCCGCCACACGCTTGACACCATCTGAACCAAATACGTTTATCTTGGTCTCATCGGACCACAGAGCATGCTTCCAATAATCCATGTCCTTAGTCTGCTTGCCTTCATCAAACTGTTTCCGGGGTTTCTTGTGCATCATCTTTAGAAGAGGTTTCCTTCTGGGGTGACAAACATGCAGACCAATTTGATGCAGTGTGCGGCGTATGAGGTGTGACAGGCTGACCCCCCACTCCTTCAACCTCTGCAGCAATGCTTGCAGCACTCATACATCTATTTCCCAAAGACAACCTCTGGATATGATGCTGAGCACATGCACTCAACTTCTTTGGTCGACCAGGGCAAGGCCTGTTCTGAGTGGAACCTGTCCTGTTAAACCATTGTATGGTCTTGGCCACAGTGCTGTAGCTCAGTTTCAGGGTCTTGGCAATCTTCTTATAGCCTAGGCCATCTTTATGTAGAGCAACAATTCTTTTTTTCAGCTCCTCAGAGAGTTATTTGTCATGAGGTGCCATGTTGAACTTCCAGTGACCAGTATGAGAGATTGGAAGAAAAAAGATAACCCCCTTGGGAAAATTGGGACTTTAAAATGTATGAGAGATTGAGAGAGATATCACCAAATTTAACACACCTGCTCCCCATTCCCACCTGAGACCTTGTAACACTAACGAGTCACATGACACTAGGGAGGGAAAATGGCTAATTGAGCCCAATTTGGACATTTTCACTTAAGGGTGTACTCACTTTTGTTGCCAGCGGTTTAGACATTAATGGCTGTGTGTCAAGTTATTTTGAGGAAAAAGCAAATTTACACTGTTATACAAGCTGTACACTCACTGCTTTACATTGTAGCAAAGTGTAATTTCTTCAGTGTTGTCACATGAAAAGATATAATAAAATATATACAAAAATGTCAGTGGGGGAACTCCCTTTTGTGAGATACTGTACATATCTAAGGTTTTTATGGCATACCTTCAATCTTAACATGCAGAGAGGCCACTCCAAAAACTTTTTACCATCTTGAACTTCTGTGTTTATTGTGTTATTAAAATTGTTTTAAAATTTGAAAAAAGTTAGATTGTTTTATTAACTAATTTTCATGCAAGGTCTGCTTCAAAATATAAAGTCTCACTTACCCCCCATCCCGTTAGGATCAACTTTCAAAATAACTTTCTAAATAGAAATTAAAAATACTCCTTCAGCCTCGTACACACGAGCGGTTTTCTCGGCAAGAAAACTGCTGGGAGAGCTTTTTGCTGAGAAAACCGTTCGTGTGTATGGTTTCTCTGCAGGAAAACTTCCGGGAACCTCGACGAAAAAAATTGAGAACCTGCTCTCTATTTTTCTCGTTGGTATTCTCGGCAGGAAACCCAGTCATCTGTATGCTTACCTGTCCAGGGAAACACCCGTGCATGCTCGATGAGACTTTGACGCATGCGTGGTAGCATACAAGAGTAGTGTAGGGTGTAGCAAGATGGCGGTGATGGCATCGAGTGCCGGCTCGTCGTCGTCGATGACGTCACCGCGTTCTTGCCATTCAAAAGAACGGCGGTTCTTTTGAATGTTGCGTGTGTACACAGGGCTTGGCAAGCTCGCCAGAAATCCCGTTGAGAAAACCGACGTTTTTTTTTACGGAATTCCCGCCCGTGTGTACGATGCTTTAGACCATGATTTTTGGTCCCCTTGCCTAGATTTTGGTGACATCATTTAGCCTCACCAATGGATCCTAGGGGCCAAGGGACAATATCTAAGGCGGGTATTGTTTTACTTTTCTCTCTTTTTTTAGGGTTCAACTTATTGTGTTTTCATATGAGATATTTTACCAACTGTAAAAAAAGTTATATTTTAATTTTGCACATAATATTACCAATGCAACTTTCTGAAAATTAAATACACTGTTTAAAGTAAACTTGTCACTGTTGTCAAAAGCAGGCACTGCAAGATACACTCACATTTCTTATTTGTTATGTAAGTAATCCTCGTGGCCAGAACTCTCTGATAATAATTTAAAGTGTATGTAATGCCATTTTTTGTTTTGTTTTGAAAAGGTTAGTCAGGTTTTTATTATTGTTTTTTTTCCTGCTAGGGAGATTTACTATTTTTTACTAAAAGTGAGGGAAAATCCCAAACTTTCAGTTGTTACCAAAACAGGAATACAGGGTAAATCTTTGAATGAAAACAATCGTCTGGTGACAACCTTACTTAGAAAGTAGTTTCTCTTACTTTCTGTTTTGTCTCCAGGACAAGAGGTAAAGAGGGACGCAGACAGCTCAAAACCTCAAAGGTTTTTTAACCTTTTCTTTGAGAAGATAGAAAAAGTCCAGTAATGGGCAACAAAAATAGTGAAAGGTCTGATGGAAAAAAACATATCAGGAGAGATTTCAGGAACTTAATCTGTACAGTTTGGTGGAAAGAAGGGAAAGAGGAGGCATGATTCAAATCTTTAAATACATCAAGGGTGTGAATACCTTTGAGGAGGGCAGTATTTTCAATATGAAGCGAAAATCGATAACACAGTGACATAACCTCAAACTAGCAGGAGGGAAGTTCAAAACTACGTTTTATTTCACCTGAAAGGTTATTTGGTGCTTGGAATAGACTTCCAGCAGAGGTGGTGAATCAGTTAACAGTAAGTGAATTCAAACCTTCTTGGGAAAAACATAAGTCTATACAAAAAAGTAAAAAAAAACTCTTCCAAAAAAATATATACGTGTATATATAAAATGGGGCAGACTTGATGGTCACTTGGTCCTTTTTCTGCTGTCACTCTTCTGTGTTTCTATGATACCCCACTCTATCCAACGCCAAATCTCTTGAAGGCTAGGTTCACCTTTAGGAACCTGTTACATGCTCCACCCCACAGCTCAGAAGACGTTTAATACGAAACATGCGTAAGGCGGAACCACGCATATCACGCTGTGTCCATCCGGGTACCTGAGACTGGTGTTGCAGCTGAGGCGCACGCTGCGATCCTAGTCATACGGATACCGTGGAGCTGTATTTTCGAAATTACCACGCCTTGGAGGCAGCCTTTTATGTTTTGATTTTAACTTTATTTTAATAAACTATCCAAATTTTATTGCACTATGGGAACCTATCACTTTCTTTACTGAGGGCACTGGACAATCGCTGTTTGTCAACCAAATCATCTCTGGATGTGAGAAACCAAGGATTTTTTGGAGACCCGCTATGGATACATACCCTATCCCGGAAGTAACAGATCGGGAAATCGGGACCCCACCTGGATCCAGCCGTATTTGCTGTCTACCCCTGTAGGGGTGCGAGGAGCTGGTGAGTAGGGACCCTTGAGGGGGAGCATCTGTCAAAGTCACTGGAAGATTTTTTGTCATTTAATTAGTTTCACTGTGGACACTATGAAATCACCATACACTGTGTGGACTATAAATTGATTTATTTGGACATTTTATAACCATTTGGTTCACAATATTTGAGGAATCAATTCCCCCTTTTTTGGTCACATGCATATCTATTGTGGTATATGACCCTTATGCAATTTAGCGAACTCACAGATACATCTAGTATTATTTATATTATTGAATATTTTCTGGCACTATTTTTGTTTAATACACTATTATCGTACCTTACATAGGGGCAATCCCAGCCTCTCATTGTGTTATCAGGCCTCTATTGGCTTTGGGAGGTGTGGGTATGTGATTGGAAGGTTTTGTCATTTATTATATTTTTACACCCACTTATACTGTTATCTCCCCACCGCAGGGGACTTTGGTTCAATGATTGGAACCCAGTAACCTTTTGGGCTGCCAAGCAACTAGTCCCGATATTTCCATCTCCTTTTTATTTTATTTTTGAATAAGATTAGCCTATCTTTATCTTCTGGGTCACACCTGAAGAGTGAGCAGCTCCACACCCCACAGCAATTTTTTCCACCCCACAGCTGTTTCATTCATCCACAGAGATCTGTGAATAAATAAACTACAAGTCTCGTCTACCACCGCAGCAGGTGGACTTCTAGTTCTCAATGGATCAGTGCAATTGTATTCCATTGACATTTCCTACAGCTCTGCAACTGAAAGTCCATACAGTGGTATGGGTTGAGAGTAGTTGAATGTGTCTGCAGGAGCCTGGCATTGCACCTGCGATCCACTGATCACGGGTGCAATACTTTGCAGGCTCCTGTGAAAAATAAATCATTAAGGTGAACTTAGCTTTTATGATATAATTAAATATACAATATTTCACTGTATGTGTCTACGTGACTACGGAGATGAGCATGCATTACATTGTGTAATGGAGGGATGCATCAAGATCCTGCCTGCTATCCAAGTCATTATTAGCATACAGCATGTGTCTAGGCTTCAAGAGCAGTTTACTAGCAGCAAACTACAATCAATACAGTGAGAGCTTTATTCTATCCTTAATAATTTTAATGTATTTATTATCTTCCATGCAGAGATTAATGAAACAAACCTTAATGTGCTTTCTAATCCTATCTGATTTCCCCCAACAGAGCTAGCGACAATGATGACCTCAAAGAAATGTAAGCAAAGAAGTAAATGCTTAGAAAGGTAAGATTTATTCACTTTTTTGCAAAGACTATAGAGCTAACAGCATGCCTGAATTCTCCCCTGCACTGTATAGACTATCTGTAATTTAGAATCCTCAGCCTTAGGCTTGTCCAAGTCTGGAGTTATGTATGTGCAAGTATAATATACTCATTTCTATTTTAAGATCCATATTTGAGAATAAATCATCATTTAGTGACCTATGCTTCAAACCACATCTAAAATGCACTTACAAAAACCATAAAAAGGTCTTATGACCAGCTATTCTCCACTCATTTATGAAAATGATTGAAATGGTAAAGATATTATTACAACTATAATAAATAACCAACTTTGATTTATACAGTAAGGTTACTAAAGCTGAATTATTACTGATAAAGAGACACAGTTTAAGTTAGATAATTATTGATAAGGAGACACAGTTTATCCAACTGCAGATTAATTGTCCAATGATAATTAAAAAAAATAAAGCTTAAAGTGGATTTTCACTCTCCCAATCAACATATATATTTTTAATCCTCAAGCTGCTAGAATTACTAAATAAATAGCAAAGTAAATCATATTTACCTTACTTGTTTTAAGCTTTTTTTTTTAATACCTTCCCGGTTTCTTGCCTAGGTAAATTATGTCATACATCCTAGGAGTCTTCAGGAGAGAAGGATGGGTTTTCCTGCATGCATGCTTGAGCTAAGGGCAGAGGGATTCCATGAAGTAAATGCTACATGAATCATTTGCCCTTACTCAAGATGGCCACTGCCACAAATGCTAGGGGGGTGTTCTTCAAAGTGATTTCTCAACAAAATAAAGCATAGAGATGGATAGATGGGGGAGGTTGCATTGAACATTAAAAATGAATTAACCCCTTCCATACCAGCCCATTGTAAAATGACGCCGGCAGGACCCCTCTCTCCCTCCGGGTGGACGTCATATGACTTCCTGGGTTTGAGGGGGGATATCTGAATGATGCCTGCAGCTAGAGGCATCATTCAGATATCCTTTTTTTCAGCCGGCGATCCTGCGCACCATAAGAACGATCATAGCGGCGGTTCTCCCGTGCCATCGGGGACCCGGAGAGAATCTTCCGGTGCCGGTGGTGGGTCACGTGACGAGCATAGAGATGACTGGTGACCAGATGGTCACCAGTCATCTCTATGATCGTCGGAGGCCCGGGCGCGATGTGATGACGTCACGCCCGGGTCCTCAAATGTAAACAAAGCCGCCATTGCGGCTGTAAGTATGAGATCGGTGAATTTTTTTTCACGATCTCATGCTTTCCAGCCTGGAGGAGAGATGTGGGGTCTTATTGACCCCGCATCTCTCCATAAAGAGGACCTGTCACACACATTCCTATTACAAGGGATGTTTACATTCCTTGTAATAGGAATGAAAGTGATCAAAAAAAAGTGTAAAATAAAAAAAAATAAGTAAAAAAAAAAAATTAAATATTTTTTTTTTTTTAAAACGCCTGTCCCCAATAGCTCGCACTTAGAAGTGAACACACACGTAAGTCCTGCCCGCATATGTAAACACCGTTTAAACCACATATGTGAGGCATATGTGAGGCATCGCCGCGTGCGTTAGAGCGCGTGCAACAATTCTAGAACTAGACCTCCTCTGTAACTCTAACCTGGTAACCTGTAAAAATTTTCAAAGCGTCGCCTATGGAGATTTTTAAGTACCGAAGTTTGGCACCATTCCATGAGTGTGCGCAATTTTAAAGTGTGACATGTTAGGTATCTTTTTACTTGGCGTAACATAAGCTTTCATATTTTACAAAAAAATTGGGCAAACTTTACTGTTATTTTTTAATTCATGAAACCATTTTTTTTCCCCAAAAAAGGCGTTTGAAAAATTATTGTGCAAATACCGTGCAAGATAAAAAGTTGTAACGACCGTCATTTTATTCCCTAGGGTGTCTGCTAAAAAAAAAACATATATAATGTTTGGGGGTTCTGAGTAATTTTCTAGCAAAAGAATGATGATTTGTACATGTAGGAGAGAAGTGCCAGAATAGGCCCGGTATGGAAGTGGTATAAAAAGCCCTGTATGGAAGTGGTTAATCAGTGTTTTTGGTTTGTGGTGTTCAGATGCAGTGAAGATCTGCTTTAAAGCAGAGTACCACCCAAAAATGAAGCTGGAAAGAAGTTCACCTATCTCCCCTCAATCCCCTGCATTCTTCTGTGACACGTCACAGGTCCCAGAAGATTGCCTGGCCAATCACAGCACGTAGCATGACTTGCGCTTGCTCAGTGCTCGCCCGGCTGTGCAGCCACAGCCGGGCGCCCACAGTTAGAATGTCGGTGGAGAGGAAGGGGAGAGGAGCAAGGCTGTCCCACAGTCCAATGCTGAACCATGGGACAGGTGAGTGTCTGATTATTAAAAGTCAGCAGCTACACTTTTTGTAGCTGCTGACTTTTAAATGGGTGGAACTCCGCTTTAAGTGCGCAGTCCAATTTTACAGAAATGCATTTCAAAATATTTTCCCACAGTTGCACTATTTACTTTGTTTTTAAGAAAAGGCAAATAACAGATAAAATGGTTCTTGCATTCTTCAAATGTGTACATTTCTAGCATATTGCACAGCCGAAAACATGACTCCACAATTGCTCTGTTCAAGTTTTCATATGTCTCTAAAAAAATGGAAATTGTACCAACAGTTGGATGTTACTGAAAGAAGAGCATTTTTTTTTTCTAGTTGGTTAATTATATACCAATATATTTATAATGAAAAAAATAAATAAACTGATGTTTTATATATTTTTAATATATACAGTATACTGTATAACACATAGCCTTTTTTTTATAAATATAAATGATTAATAAAGGGTGCACCCTTAAGAAATTATACCCAGAGTTCAATGAGCTTTCTAAAAAGCAGAAGAGCAGAAGTTTTCATAAATATTTATAAGTCCTTGTACACACGATCGAAATTTCCGATGAAAAAAGTCAGACGGAATTTTTTCATCGGATATTCTGACCGTGTGTGGGCCCCATCTAATTTTTTTCCATCAGAGTTTAGAAATAGAACATGTTTCTATTGGAAAAAATCCTATCGGAAATTCTGATCGTCTGTGTGGAACTCCAACGGAGAAAAAAACACGCATGCTCAGAATCAAGTCGACGCATGCTCGGAAGCATTGAACTTAATTTTTCTCGGCTCGTCGTAGTGTTTTACGTCACCGCATTTTGGACGGTCGGAATTTGGTCTGACAGTGTGTATGCAAGACAGCTTGAACGGAATTCCGATGGAAAATTCCATCGGATTTTATCCCATCGGAAATTCCGATCGTGTGTACAGGGCATAACAGATTGTGATGCAGTGTTTTCCAAGCAGGATGGGCTTTCTGTTTATAAAGCCCAAAAGTGAATTAATATTTTCTGTCAGAAAGTGGTAATACACTAGTTAAGGCACATGAGGGGGGAGGGGGCCATCCTCTGCTTTGTTCAAGGTCTCTGTTTAGCACAGTGACTGCTGAGAATTGGCACAGACTGCAGACATGCAGTGGGAGATGATCAGTTGTTTGTCAACAGAGCAGCTGTCTAATGCTGCGTACACACGATCAGAATTTCCGACAACAAAACCGTAGATTTTTTTCATACGGATTTCCGCTCAAACTTGTCTTGCATACAAACAGTCACACAAATGTTGTCGGAAATTTCGATTGCCAAGAACGCAGTGACGTACAACACTACAACCTGCTCTCAATCATTTGTTGTCGGAAATTCCGACAGCAAATGTCTGATGGAGCCTACACACGGTCGGAATATCCGACCAAAAGCTCACATCGAACATTTGTTGTCAGAAATTCCGATCGTGTGTATGCGGCATAAGAATAGACAGTTTGGGGTTGATTTACTAAAGGCAAATAGACTGTGCACTTTTGCAAGTTCACTTGCTCCAGAGCTTAGTAAATGAGGGAGATCTCTGCTGACTGTTAATTGTAATTTTAATTGAACTTGCAGAGTTTAATTGTTCTTGCAATTTTAAAAGAAAAAATAGTCCCATATGCATATGGTAATAGAAATATATTGATTGTGCCATAAATATTGTGCAAACACAAGAATGACTGTTTTTTCATGTCAGTTTGACTAGAGACTCCTGGACTATTTTTGTGAGTTTTTATAGGAGAACCTTGAGGTTCTTTAAGGTTCTTTAGTGTTAAAATATATAATATGTGCCGTGCTAACTACCTGTGTATCCCACTGAGATACTAATGTAAAATAAATAAACTCAACTATATGCTGTGGCTAATAAGTAATCAGGCTTAATCCATATATAGCATAATGAACAAAGTGAAAAAAAATATATGAAGCGATTTTCAATGCTTAAGTGACAAATCCACTGTGCTGCCTTAATCGCATGAAGCAGCACAGCACAAAATCACATGAAAAAGTCCTTCTTTGATGAAAGATCTATAGATCCATTGGTGCAACTCAAACAGTGCTGTGATTCCACACACAGGTGCTCCCCACCCTTAGGTAATAGCCGCTAACCTTAGAGCATGTGATCTTGCGTTTAAGCTTAGTCAAAGCATGCTTCTGAATCACCACTGGATTCTGAGTGTACTGCGGGGTCCCAGACTATTTGGTATTGGTGTCTCCTGCTTTACGGTGCTATCTCTTCATAAACAAATGGCAAAAGAAGAGGCTCAATGGTGTGATATCTTTTGTATAAAATGTATTTAAGAAAAAAGCCCCTAAATGGGGTACTCACATGATAAAGGTGCGTCAGTGCACTGCTCTGTATGAAGCATAAAAAACTCTGGGGATGTGTGTGCGATCGGATGTTCCTCCTCTGTAGGCAGACCTGCTGCCTTCTCCACTGTCCTGCCCCCTCCCCTACGCACATTCGATACAGGGATAACATACCTTCATCGGGGATATTGATTGGACGGTCCGTGTGCCATTTAAATACTCTGCTGATGACCATATTTTTGTGGCCTGTGAATAAATTAACCAGCCGGTGGCCATTTTCTTGTAGCCTATAGACCTAATTTGAATACTCTGCCAGCGGCCATATTTTTGTGGCCTGTGAGTAAATTAAAATGAACCTGCCGGCGGCCATTTTCTTGTAGCCTATAGCCATAATGTATTGGTTGTTGTTGTGATATCTAACTAAATGATGTTAGCATACCGATTGTCTATCAGGACAATGTCAATGGAGATAGAACAAAAACCGCTCACATGCCCCCAGTCAATAACTACATAAAAACAAAAAAAAACAACTTTATAATACATGCCTAATGGCATGATGGGGAATAACAGCATAAAAACTAGAACAGGAGACAAACAGACACATAAGAATATACAGTGCATAGATAAACATCCATGTGCAAGGATTTATTCATGCTTTTGGCCAATCCTGTATTGCTCTGAATTGTTGATAACTGGAACATCGCAATTACCACCAAGAGGATGTAAAAGGGGGCGTCAGTATATGTTTACATAGGGGGAACTATATACAAGGACATTTGGGAATAGTGGCAGAGTAGGGAAAAGCTGGAAGAACGAAGACTCGTTGAGTGTCATGACCGCGGCGTTGTCACCAGGAGGCAGTGTTGCGCAACAAATGTTTGAAAATGTTTCACACACACATCACCTTGCTTGTTGGAGTGAGTGGGTCTCTCGGCTGACGGGCCCACTCATGCCAAATGACAAGAAATTATGTTAGGATGTTGGTTTTTTTTCTTTCCCCTGCAGGAGAATCGTCAATCAAGACCATTGAGAGTGGGTGGCTCTTAGACAGTGTGGGAGAGGGGTTGTGATTATGCAGATGTTTAAAGTGTTTTATGACATAAGTTGTTTTATATGTTCCCCATTCCCTGAGCAGGTCTTGGCACTTGGGAAAAATTTAGAGGAACTGCCTCAGGGGTTTCACCCCATGTCACCACTTTATGGGAGGCATGGGTGTGCACCTGACGCTGGGGACCAGCGTCCAATCACAGGGGGGAATGTGTAGCGGGGTCCTCAAATTGATGGGATACACCTGGGGAATAGTGTGACCCAGGTGTATAATTGTGTTAGGGTTCAGACCCCTTTTTGTTTCGTGGAGGATTGGAGGATGTAGTATTCTCCTTTGCCTGTGGGTGGCGGGGTACCCACAGGCTTCAGGTAGAATCATCTCCTGCAGTGCTCCCTGTTTTGTCCCTTCCCGGAGATGGTATGGCTGGGGCGGGGAACCCGCCGGGCCGTTGATGGGAGGAGATAAAAGGGGGAGACGCCCTTACCACGAGGTCTTGCGGAGAAGGAGGTCCTCGGAGGAGGAGGGTTGCGGTCCACACCCAGGGCCCTCAGGCCTGGGTGCTGGAGATCCAGGAGTCTGGTCCAGGTGCCCATGGCCTGGTCCGGAGTCATGTTGGCGTCCATCCCAGGCACCTTTAGCCTGGGGTGAGGTACTATCAAGGAGGCCTGGGGCCCAGTACATTCGACTGGGTCCCGCTAGGGTGGACTGTCCGAGGGTCCCTGAGCGGAGGGACTCATATCTGAGGTGAGGAGGCCAGAGAGGTTACCCACTGGAGACCCGGAGCAGCACCAACCCGGTGACAGTGGGCCTCTGGGAACTCTCTTGGGAGGACACATCCCCCTGATAGGGGCCACAGCGTATCGAAGAGGGCTCCATTGCTGTTCATAGGGGTTGCTGGAAGAGACCCCATCTTTCCTGTTCTGTAACAGCCGGATTGGCTTAGGCGCCGCTGGTCATAGTACAGTGGCATAGAACTTAAACTTTAGGAAGTGCCTCGATCTGCTCGCCCCACCGTTGGCAAGGTTATGGGTCCCAACCAGTTTGCTGCAAAAGAACTGTTTATTGTGCTTTGCTTATTGGAGTGTCGAATAAACAAGTGTTGGACCTTTCTCCGGTGTGTGAACTCCAGTTACTGGAAGCAAAGGGGAGGCTGGTGAGCTTGCAATTACAGACTCGGTGCATTCACAGAACACACCGGCCCGAGGAAACATCAGTAAGTGGCCTTCACCTCCCTACTACAATGGGGAGGACATGGGCCGTGGCGCATCTCACTCTCACAAAGCAGGAACCCCTAGACATGAGTTGGTGTGAAACAGATGAAGATGGAGAGAGAGTGGGGCCGCTACACTAGTAACTATTGAACCCATTTGCTATCTTATATCATATTAGCCTGACATCTAGATTCATCATTGTGGTAGTGAATACCTATTGTGATTTTTTTTTTAATATAGAAGGAGGAAACGAAGAAGAAAAAAAATATAGAAAAAAATATATACTGTTTCCTATTTGTTCAGTAATTGCTAAGAAAGCATTCTTTATTCAATCCACCTGTCCAGAGGGAACCTAATTGGTGTATCCACCACGATTCCCTTTTGCTAATTTCTCTTACAAAGTTAGAGCTCCAATGGTGCTTTGGGGCCTCAATGCCCCAGAACTGCATGCCTTCAGAGTTTTTACTGTGTTTATCCCTGAAGTGGATGGATAGATGTTTGTCAAACCGTTTACAGATATTTCTCACATGTTTCTCTATCCTTATCTTCAATGCTCTCTTTGTCCTACCTACATATACCATATTGTATGGGCATTTGATTGCATAGACCACCCCTATAGTGTCACATGAAATGAAGTCTCTGATGTCATGTGAGTGACCATTTTGGGGGCTAATAATAGATTTTAATTTCCTAACATTTTTGGGAACCCTCATGCAGCTATAGCATCTACCACACCCATGAAACCCCTTGATGTCCCAAAACATTTTTGGTTTAGCCTGGGGGGGGGGGGGTTCGATAACATTACGTACCAGCCTATCCCTTAGATTAGGGGCTTGTTTATATACAATCCTGGGTATATCAGGTATATTACCTTTTAGCTGGGCATCCTGCTTTAAAACCTCCCAGTATTTTCTGATAATTTTTTCCACATCCTTATTCTGAATATTGTAGTCTAGAACAATGCATGTACCCATATCATTATTAATATCTGTACTCTGGGTCCTATCCTTCAACAGCAGTTCCCTATTCGTCTCTACAATCTTTAATCTTTCAGCTTCCAGAAAATCAGCTCTATATCCCTTATCCCTAAAAATTTTACTTAAAAAATAATTGCACGAGACATGAAGATTATGAAATACAAACAAATAAATTATCAGCATATATTACCTCCTAGGTATGTTGCTGATCCATGGTCTATGATGGCAGCTTGTACTGTGGGAATGTATGAATTACGGTCAGTGTCCTTAAAGAATGATTTGATCTCAATTCCTCGGGAGGTATTCCTAATCTCCAGATCCAAGAAGTGGATACTGTGTTTTCTGATTTCCCATGTAAGACTAATGTTTAGGTCATTATTATTCATGGACTGTAGTAAAATATCTAAGTCTTAAATGAACCCTTTCCAAATTAACAATAGATCATCAATGAAGCACCCTCAGGTCCACGCTATGTAGAACCCCATCTTCCTCCCAATGTGCCATATACAAGTTGGCGACGCTAGTGGCGAATTTGGCGCCCATATCGACTCCTTTTAACTGCAAATAAAAATTGATTTCATACCAAAAATAGTTATGCTTTAAACAAAATTCCAAACTTTAATTTGATATTATTTTTAATGCCCACTTTACTTCTCTAATGGCCCCTGTATGATCAATATTGGTGAGGATACGGGGATGGCCACGGCTGATGTGGCCTCACTATACACTAAGATTGCATGTGTTTAGCAACTGCGGGTATGTTTAGTGTCTTTTAAAAAAGCCTTAGTGCCCTTGACTAGGGGTTGCAAGTGTACATCAATGTATTCACTGAGACGTGATGTGAGTGATTCTATTCCGCTTATGATTGGTCTACCTGGAGGGTTTATTTTGTCCTTGTGGATCTTAGGGATATAGTAGATAACCGGTATTCTACACACAGAGGGGATCAAATATTTCTTCTCCCTTTTGTTCAATACATCCTTTTCTGCTCCATAGCGGATAATAGCTTCCGACTCTTTTTTGAAAAGCTTTGTAGGATTGGAGTCCAATATCCGGTATGTGCCTTGTTCTTCTAAAATTTTATTCATTTCAGTTTTATACTGCTGTGTGGATAAGATCACAATTCCTCCCCCCTTATCCGCCGGACGTATAACTATATCCTTTCTGTCTTCCAGCATTTTTAAACCGCTTTTTATATGTTTCTGCTCACATACCTTTTTGACGAGTAGTTGTTCTAGCTTAGCATTGACTAGTCTTTTGAACATGTCCACATACTCTGTATTCAACCCCCAAATTGTGAACAACAAGTGATTCCTTAATTGTGTATAATCTCCTTCAGCTTCTGTTCTTTCTGCAGGATTTTGTGCATAGTATTTTTTCACATTAAGCTTTCGTATACATTTTTGAATTCCCACATTAATATCAAATTTGTTTAAGCCCTTTTTGGGCACATACTTCCTCTATCTAGCGTGTGTAATTCTTCCCTAGTTAGGTTTATACCGCTCAGGTTGAAAATCCCTTCCCCTAGTCTTCTCGCCTTAATTTTTTGTTGTATCCTTCTTCCTCCACGTTGTCCCCTTTTTCTATGCTTCTTTCTTCCCTGGTGGGTCCCCCCTCTCCCTTTTTAAAAAAGAGGTGTTGTTTGTATTTATGAAGTAAGACTTTACTTTAGGATGAACTTTTTTTTATGGCAGGGCTTACCTAAAAATGTTGGCTTTTGTTTCAGCGGTGGTATTTTGAGGGTTTCAATTCCCTTGTGTTTTTTTAATCTTGTATTTTATGTTGATAAGTTTTTTTTTTAAGTGCTTAAAATGGAGTATTCGCTTTTTAAGCTGAATTTTTCCCTTAGCACACTGCTATATTAATTGAAAGGAAAAAAAAAACCATAAGTGCAAGAACTGTGTGCATCTAAACCATTTCAGATTATACCACTCCCAATAACCCCCCACCATACCCCATCCACACAGATAAAATAAAAGGTAGGCATGCACCAGTTAGATATATTATCCCTGATTAAACCTGTCCTGCTGCTGGACAATTTTTACACTGTGTCATTTAAGGTCTATTAAATCTTGTAGTAAAGCTCCTGCATATATTATTTTTTCTCCAGTACATTTAAACCAAATCTACCTCTTTAAAAATTACCTGGTGCTGGACAATTTTTCACTGCTGTATCATCTACAGTTTTTACAGTCTTGATGCATTTGCCAACAACAGGACAGTTTTATACCAGTGATTAAAAGGACAGCCAAAGCAAACTGGCCAAAAGCTACCTGTAAAAAAAAAAACTTTCTCAAGCTGAATTAATCAGATAGGGGGTGCCATTGCTGAGACTGTCCATGAAAAGCATACTGCTCCTTACCACATACACCTTTTAGGCAAGGTGCTGTTTAAAACATTTCTGTATTTTCAATGTTGCACTTTAGTTTTGTTTTTTTTCTGCATTGATACCTGTCCCCCATGGTGGTGCCTAGCTTTGCGTGCCTTTTTTACAATAGTTTGTCTATAGACCCTAAAAAATGGTCAGAATTTAATAATAAGATTTCCCCCTATACACTTTAATGGGCTTTTCCTCTAAGTTCAGATTTGTTGAACCTTTGGCATAAGAAAACCTGCCTGGTGGGAAAATAGGACACTGTCTTTCTAAGTGATAAATAATATATATAATGGTCATAGCAGAGGAATCGTGTATTTGAGTGCAAAGTTAAAGAAGTAAGTCTTTAGGGAGTGTATTTTTTTACTTGAGCTTGAAAACAAATCTAAGGTTGCAGAGAAGTGTTGTCAGATGTAGTATAGCACATAGTAAATTATATATTAGATCAAGCAAAAAACATTATATACTGTAGGTATAGCAGAGAATGTTAAATGTTTATGAATAGATGCCTAATGCTGACCTCCCAAAAAGGTGTGTTTAAAAAGGCACACAATAAAGTGTTACGCATTATATACTTGTGAAACATATTTTCAATGAAGGCAGTAATTTGAAATTGTAAATTCTGGGCTTAAAGTGTTCTAATGGAAGCACAGATGCAAATTTAATAGATATCTCTACTTATCTCTATATGTAAACGTATATTTCAGATATGCAGCATTGGTGGATAGTTTGATCAACTTCAAACAAATGCTTAATTAGAATTATCATGTACTACAGGAGATACACAAGTTTTGGCTTGGCATTATGAAGGCAAATTATTCTAATATACCACTCTGTTTTATGTCCCATAATGCAGAGCAAATTTACAACTGGGGAAGTGAGAAGGTGGGAGAATGCTAAGAGACACTGTGGTAGAAAAAAATTGACTACTGATATCAATGAGAGGTATATCAAAAAGCGGGGAATTCAACGCACTGGTGCCCACCCAAAACTGAGTTTTTATGGGGGGGGGGAGCTTCTCATAGCTTCAAGACATTTTTCCTATGAAATTATAGAGCATGATGGCAACTGTATAGTAGCACAGGGGCTAGCACTGATTCCTTGCTAGTATACTTCACCATACCAAAACATGCTAATATGTTAGTCTAAAATAAAAAAGTTAGAATTGGGCTATGTCTTAATATTTTTTTTAATAAAAAAACAATTACAGCTCTGAAATACCCACCTCTCCAGTCATCAAACACATCATTCAGCCCACTCCCTGTCAGCCCAGATCATCAAGCACCCACCATGAGGCCAATATGAATTCATAGGCACTGTTCTCTCTATCAGGAGGCACTCACCTCCAGAGAAGCATAAAGAGAAAGAGGACAGTGAAATCACATGACTTGACTAAAGAAGGAAAGGGGAAGCCAGATTTGAACTTAAAAATAGAGGAATGCAGACAGCTCATGTTTATGGCAACTGAAGAAATATAACAATAAAGCATTATGACTTACCTTCCCATTTTTAATTTAAAGCGGACCTTCACCCGGGAAAATAAAAATCACAAATAAAGCCACCTTTAAAAAAGTTTAGAGATGGCAATTAAAAAACACATTTTACTTTAAATTCAGGCTTTCGTTGCTATTTTAAAATCCGACCTCTTCTTCCCATAGACATTTTAAGTAGGGGCAGAGGATTCTCTCTCCCTTTGCTTCCAGTATTTCATTGCCACCCTCTCACGGTGAGGTACAGGTAGATACTAGCGCTCTACTCAGAAACCTTTTTGTTTGCAAAAGAAAACAAACCCCCCCCCCTCAAGATTTTGAGAGATTTCATGAAATCTTACAAGATCTTTCAGTTTGCAGACAAGATCACCTTGGAAGGCACTGGTGAAGTCCCAGTAAACAGCTGTTAGGCTCTGGCTTTGTCTCCTCTCCAGTGTCTAAAAGAGACCAGGAAGTTGGATATAATTAATTTAGATACTCACAATTTAAGTGGTTGTAAAGGATGAAGGTTTTTTGCATTCTATTCATTGAAATAAAAAACCTTCAGGTGACTCGGGAGAGATCACGCACAAGTTCCCCCAAAGCAAGCAGGTTGCTATGGAGGCACTGGGCAAGGGGGAGGGGCCAGAAGCACCATCGGGAAACCCAAGAAAGGGAGAATCGAGGCTGCTCTGTGCAAAAACATTACACAGAGCAGGTAAGTATGATGTGTTTATAATTTTAAAAGAAACTAGGGAACTCTTGGAACCACTTTAATCTTTGACCTAAAAGATGACTTGAAGATGATTTGGGATCACCAGGTATTTTTTACTGTTGGAGGGAAAGGCTGCAAAACTTTCTGAAATTCTTTTCAAGTACCCAACAAACGGCAAATGAATGCCTTGGCACAATCCACATTTCCTCTGACAAACTTTTAAAATTTGTCTTTGGATACTCATTACATCAAGCTTTTTAACAGTTTGTTTTTGCTATCTATAGTTTATAAAATGTGCCTGCTACATGTAATATATAAATTTTGTCTCAGCAGTGGATCCTTACAGCTAGGATCCCTGGTGGGTGCTCTTCAGTTTGCAGTTCAATGCATTATGTTGTACATTGATTTCCTCTACACTTCACAAACTTAATGCAGCTGATTTGTTTTCAGAGAAGCTGAGAAATAATATGTGCAATAAATGTAAGGAACTGTTACATGCTTATATTTGATTTTTATGAAACAAGTTGTAAATTAAGTGCAGCATTTCTCATGTGTGTCATTCTCTGCTGGTTCCAACCAATTTGGCTAAATAATAGCTACAGAAATGATATAAATGTCCAAACTATAAAAATTATTTACTGCATTCTCCTGGGTGACTGGATTCTCTACAGTGCTGGCAAAAATAATTATCATCTCTAGGTCCCACTGCAGATATTTTAGTTCCGTGCTATTTCTATTCCCAGTGCTTGGCACACTGTTTTATATACAGTAATTTATATACTGTATTTTTATTTTTTATTTTTTGTGTTGCAGTGGTTTCTTGAGGATTGTGTAAAAGAATGTGTCACTAGGCTTTACAAGAACACTTAGGCCCTAGAGCACTTGAGTTCAACAATTCAGTTCTCATCATAGGAGAATGTTGCATGTGGAACTGAATTGTTGTGATTTTGGAAAAACACAATTAATGATAGACAGCACAAGACTGTCTTTAAATACTGTTCTTAAGTATTTTTAACATTTGTATTACAAAATTAGCTTTTTATTAAAAAAAGGAGTTTTATCAATGATATAGGAACCCTGTGTAGTGTATTAAATTTAATTGATAGTCATTAAATCTAAAACAAAGACACAATAATGATGGAAATAAATAGTGGCTTTTGCACATTCTTTATTTATATAACATAATAAGAACTAGTGATGAGTGAACTTACCCAAGCTTTTCTCTCATCTCATGTGTTTGTTTAATCAAATAGCTACGTAAATAAAATAAAAAAACTACATATTGTATGTATATATCCATAAGTTAGGTGTAGTTTTATTATAATGCAAAAAAGTAATACATACAGTATGTCCTAAGGGGATTTACTGGTCCAGGACATGAGTTCATGCTTGCTTTAGACCACAACACATAGTTGTTCCCATGTCAATATGGCCCCGATAAACCATATTGTCTCATCCTGCTTTCTAAATGAACATATTGCGTGAAGTGCCCCTGTTACCCCACTGACTAAGATCTTAGCAGACAGAAGGCAGAAGGGCAGACATAGCTCTGTAAACAGAAAGTGGCTTTCAACAAAACAAGCTTGTACTAACTGTGTTTTGGTGTGGTATGATATTGAGCTTCACAAGCGCCACCAATGTCATTGTGCCAGCACCAGAGGCCCATTGTAACATGCTAATACTTTAGTAACACCCACTGGCCCAACACTGAGTGAGTGAGTGAGTGAGTAAGAAACTTGTATAGCGCTACAAATGCGAACTAAATCGCCTCAAGGCGCTTTTTCCATTCAGTGTCGTCCAGATCCTTCAGAAGAGGTGGGTCTTACGTTTTTTCCTGAAGGCCTGGTGGTTTTCTTCCATGCGGATGATCCAACACTACACTTGTTTGCCCAGGCTACCCACTCAAAGGTGTCAGTGGGTATCATTGGATGCAACCACTGTAAGACAGATCCACGAGTGTGTAGCTGGGCACCACCACTGTGTATCTTGCCACTTTACACTTTAGAATAAGTGGCTTCTGTATGCATTAACCCTATTTAGGAGCAAGAGAAAGGTTGGGGGAAGGGGGGGTGTATTATTGCAAATCAGTTGGAGAAAGGAAGGGATGGTTGATTTTGCCTCTAGAGCAGAGATCAGTAACTCAGCGCATTTTGTCCTACCACCAATCAACAGCATGTGGATTAATATGAAAAGTTTGAAGTTCACATCTTTTAAAGTTGGAGGGAATAGTGTAGACCAAGGGTACCATGGTATCAATGACATTCTCTAACTTAATATGTGGCTACTCTGAACCCAACTTAAATATTTGGGAGGAGGGGGGGGATTTTACAGCTTTGCAAATTCAAGCTCTAAAAATGAATTAGTAATATATCATTTATTTTATAATTGAAATGCACAGTGTGCTAAGAAACTAAATAAATGGTTGTATACAGTATCTTTTAATTTTACCAATACAATGTATACCTTTAAAACCATCATACAATGCATCTAGCGGGTTATCATTTAAGATAAACCATTATCTTGCAAACCTGACTTTCTAATGTTGCAGAAAACGCAACCATTCCATGCAGAAGCATATAAACGAATTTCCATTACTGTTCTAATCAGGCAACATCCATGATTCCCTTATTAAGTATGACTTTGTCAACTTGATTTACATGGTTTTCTTCGGCATGCTGACAGCTGGCCTGAATCATTTAGTGTTATTGTAGAAGCAAAATTCTGTCCTGTGTGGCTTATTGAGAGTTCAGGTAAAGGTCAGAATAATTCAAGAAACCTCAGTCATTTAAGTGTAGTTTACGATACATGAAAGAAGAATTGCGTTCAGTAGTAACTGAAAATATATACCCCCAAACATTATATATTTTTTTTAGCAGACACGCTAGGGAATAAAATGGCGGTCATTGCAACTTTTTATCTTGCACGGTATTTGCGCAATCATTTTTCAAACGCCTTTTTTTGGGAAAAAAAACGGTTCCACAAATTAAAAAATAACAAAACAGTAAAGTTAGCCCAATTTTTTTGTATATTGTGAAAGATGCTGTTACGCAGAGTAAATAGATACCTAAAATGTCACACTTTGGCGCCATTTCATGAGTGAGCGCAATTTCAAACTTCGGTACTTAAAAATCTCCATAGGCAACGCTTAATTTTTTTTTACAGGTTACTATTTTCGAGTTACAGAGGAGGTCTAGTGCTAGAATTGTTGCTCGCACTCCACCGCACGCGGAGATACCTCACATGTGGGGTTTGAATGGCGTTTACATATGTGGGCGGGACTTACATGCGTGTTCGCTTCTGAGCGCGAGTTACTGGGGACAGGGGCGTTTTACTTTTTTTTTCATTTTTTATTTTATTTTACTATTTTCTTTTTATTTTGACACTTTTTTTGACATATTTGTTTTTTGATCACTTTTATTCCTATTACAAGGAATGCAAACATCCCTTGTAATAGGAATCATTGTGACAGGTCCTCTTTATGGAGAGATGTGGGGTCAATAAGACCCCACATCTCTCCTCCAGGCTTAAAAGCATGAGATCGGTGAAAAAAATTCACCGATCTCATGCTGACAGCCGCAATTGCGGCTTTGTTTACTTCCGGGTACCGGGCGTGACGTCGCAACGTCGCGCCCGGGACTCCGACAGTCATAGAGAAATCTCTATGCTCGTCATCCGGCACCGGCCAATTTGTTCTCTGGGCCCCCGATGGCGCGGGAGAGCCCAGAGAAGCACCGGATGGCGGCGGGAGGGGGGGATGTCCCCTCCCGCCTTCTATAACAACGCCGCTATGATCATTCTTATGGTGCGCAGAATTGCCGGCCCGACAGAATGATATCTGAATGATGCCTCTAGCTGCAGGCATCATTCAGATATCCCACCTCAAAGTCAAGGACTTGATATGACGTCCTTGGTGGAGAAGTGGTTAAAGCAAAGGATAGTACATTATTGCAAATGTTCCAATTTTTTTTTTTTTTATTGTGTTCATATTCAAATTCAAGTGACAGTATAGTGACATTCAGCCATCTCTGTAAGTTTATATTACGTTTATATTACTTAACAGTACTTTAAATTGAAAGGTAGCTAGATATAGAGTTGTGTGCTATTACTATATGTACATCATGTTTGGGAAATGTTTACCTGCCTAATCCTTGTTGCTTAAAGTGGAAGTAAACCCATCAATGTAACAGTTTTAAAAAAAAATTACATTCCCGGCATGCCGGAAATGCTAACTGTCACATTGATTGTGCTCTCAAGCAAACTGTCAAACCATCTCATGGCTAGTGTCATAACTGATCACATGTGCAGCACTGTGGCAGTTGAAGATTAAACACAGACTTAGTCCCCTTTCACACTGAGGCGTATTTCAGGCGTTTTAGCGCTAAAAATAGCACATAAATAACACGTGAAATAATCCTGCCCCAGCATTCTCAATGTGAAATCCAGAGGGCTTTCACACAGAGGCAATGCGCTAGTGGGAGGAAAAAAAATCTCCTGCAAGCAGCATCTTTGGAGCGGTGAAGTAGCGGTGTGTATACCGCTCCTTCCCATTGAAATCAATGGGACACCACGGCTATACCGCCCGCAAACCGCTGCTGTAGCGGTTTTAACCCTTTCTCGGCCGCTAGCGGGGGTTAAAACCGCACCGCTAGCGGCCGAATATCGCGGCAAATCAGACGGTATAGTGGTGCTAAAAATAGCGCTGCTATACCGCCAGCGCACCTCCCCGCCCCAGTGTGAAAGGGGCCTAAGATGGCAGCTCCCTTGGCTAAAAACGATAGGAGGGTTTACTTCCACTTTAAATGCTATGGCAGATTATACTGTGTGTGTAATTTAAAGTGGTTGAAAACCTCTGAAATTAAAAATGAGGCAAGAACACACTATACAGGGATATGCTTTGTTCAGTCTATTGCACTTAGTGTGAACCTTGCCTACTCTCTCCTTCATCTGCTATCTGCATGAGTTACTTTTTCTTTATATCATTTGATTTTTACAAATCGCATCAACACAAGACAGTATATTGTACGACCAAAATGCCAAAAGATTACGTTTCACTTTTTTGACCCGAACTCTACTCTATCCAGGGTTGCCAGACCTTTATGAAGGTTGGGTATTTGTTCAGACTTATGGCAAGAGCTTTTTCATAAGAGAAATTAGTTCTAAAAAGGGAGATGGCTTCTGAAGGGTTAAGTGCCAATAGAGATTTTGATTGTCCGACAAGTAAATCTCTGGCTGCCAAATGGATATGGGTGATAATTGTACGGTATTCTGTCGGCCATTGGTCGATGGCTAAATTTAGTAATACTAGGGCTGGGTTAATATGCCACAATATTCCAGTAATTTCAGAGATGATAGTAGATATCTTACATCAGTGGTTCTCAACCCTGTCCTTAAGTACCCCCAACAGGCCATAGTTGCAGGTTTTAAATCAGAGTCATTAGTTTGGTATTTTGGATAACTATTTTATCTAAGAGAAATTCCCAAAATATGTCCTGTCGAGGGTACTTGTGGACAGGATTGAGAATCACTCTTAGGCCTCGTACACACGACCGAGTTTCTCGTCCAAAACCGGCAAGAAATGTGCCGCGAGAGCTTTTTTGTCGAGAAAAACGTTCGTGTGTATGGTTTTACGACGAGAAATTTGCAGAGAATCTCGACGAGAAAATAGAGAACCTGCTCTCTATTTTCTCGTCAGGATTCCAGATTTCCTCGTCGTGTTTCTCGTCGGGCTGTTTTGTGATGAGAAAATGGTTCGTGTGTATGCTTTTACGACTCTTCCAAAAGCACGCATGCTCACAAGCAACTATGAGACGGGAGCGCATCTTCTGGTAAAACAAGCCTTCGTAATGGAGAGAGCACATTCGTCACGCTCAAAAATATTGCATCGTTTAAATGTTCTGCCTTGAAATCTTCGTTAGAATGTTACATTAATCAAAACGAGTGACCTTCTTTTGCTGCTGATATTCACACAGTTATGACTTATTTTTTAACCTTTTTCATGCTGCTCTTAAGAAGATTTATGTGCAAGTTTTTAGGAATAATTTAAATGGTAATATTTTTAAAAATTATGTTAATTATAATTTCGCAATGTTTTGGTAGTGATCTCCCATTTAATTTTGGACTCTATATTAGTTAAATTTCCCACCATGTTTTTTTGATAATCAGATTTAGTTATTCTTTTGGGGGGTTGTTATCTGTCCCTTTTTTTGTCAGTCAAATGTATCTGCTTACTCCAAAGCTAGATTTTTAATTTTTACAAATACACATAGTCAAGTATGAACGTAAACAAAAATCACATTTATTCATGTTTAAAAATAAAATAAAGAGAAGGCAGCGCTGGAGAACCTGCTGCCATTTGTGCATCCCAGGGACCCCAGAGCACACAGCAACCCTGTGTGGACACTAAAATTGGGAGCTTGAGAAGGCCAACATTTCTGAACACAATCTGATGCTGGCCTCCCAGAGGTCAGGAACAGCAGCAGGTGAGATATATGTCCCAAGTCTGTGGTACTACAACAGGCTGCCTTCTGTCCGACCACAATGAAGCAAGGCCATCACTTCCTCTTCTTCCTGGCAACCTTCCCTGCAATCTTCCCTGAAGCCTTCCCTGCAGCCTTCCTTCTTCGTTTGGCTGGAGGCTGGCCCACTGGAGGGGTACTCCTGTCAGGAGGAGGAGGAGATGTAGCAGAATGGGGTGGGGCAAAAGAAGAAGGTGGAGGTGTAGCAGAAGGGGGTGGGGCAGAAGAAGAAGGTGGAGGTGTAGCAGAAGGGGGTGGGGCAGAAGAAGAAGGGGGAGGTGTAGCAGAAGGGGGTGGGGCAGAAGAAGAAGGGGGAGGTGTAGCAGAAGGGGGTGGGGCAGAAGAAGAAGGTGGAGGTGTAGCAGAAGGGGGTGGGGCAGAAGAAGAAGGGGGAGGTGTAGCAGAAGGGGGTGGGACAGAAGAAGAAGGGGGAGGTGTAGCAGAAGGGGGTGGGGCAGAAGAAGAAGGGGGAGGTGGAGGTTGAGGTTGGGTCAGTTGTGCCACCTCACATATGGCGGTATTGGGGGTAATTTTCTCCATCACCCCCTTGTTGAGCAAGGTGATGAGCAGGGGCTTGCATAGGAGGCGTTGCTCCATGCTCATCACCTTGAACTTAGCCTCCACTAGGCCGGCAATGGCCTCTTCAGGGGATGTGGGCTCCTGGAGGGTGGCATGGGCCTCACGAATAAGGGCCATTGCTGCCTCACTCGTGCTCCTGTCCCTCCTGCCTCTTTTGTGAAGCCGGATGGGAGGCACCTGGGATCTGGTGCTTCTCCTTTGCCCTGCCACCTCCTGTCTGCCACTGGGCCCTGCCACCTCCTGGCTGCCACTGGGCCCTTCCTCCTCCTGCCTGACAGTTTCCAGACCCTCCTCCTGGCTGATTTCATCCTGTGTATGAAAAAGGGACATAGTTTAATATGTTCGTTTAATCTTTGCATCAAACTTTGTAATTCTGATTGAAGCAATTAGAATGTAAATCCATAAATCCTTGCTTTAAATTTACCACTACATCAGATTGACTATTTAGCACCCAATTAAGTGCAGAATAATGTCTACAGATCTTGATTTCACTTGTGCAATCCAAAATAGTTTATGTTTGTCATCTTGACATATTTGTCAAACATTAAGTTTATCCCAATACATTTTCGAAAAATACTATACCTGGCTCCAGATGGCCAAATCGGGATCATCCAGGATGGCTGCCTCCTCTTGCTCCAGAGAAGGCTCAGGTTGGCTGCAGGGAAGTCTGGGGGGAAGAGTGGAGAGTGATGGCCTTGTGTCAATGTGGTCATCCAGGAAGGACATCCTGTTGTAGTACCACAAAATCGGGACATACCCATCATCTGCTGCTGCTCCTGACCTCTGAGAAGCCAGCACCTTAGAGCGTTCAGTCCTGTAGGTACCTCTCAAGCTCCCAATTTTAGTGTCCACTTGTTTTGCTGTGGCTGTGGGCACCTTGGTATGCACAAATGGGAGCAGCTTCTCCAGCGCTGCTTTTCTCACCCCTCTTTTTTTGTGGATGGGGTTTTTCGTCTCCCACAGAGCGGGCAGCTCCCTTACCCGGTCAATAAATTCCGCCAGGAAATCCTTGTCGCTTATAAAGACATTCATATTGTATCTGCAAGTTAAATAAATTATATATAACTAATGTGAGGCAAACAGTCTAACCTCCTTAACATGCTAGTCACCATATATATCCTCCAACATTCTCAAGACAGTATAGGCCAACAATTTGTACAAGTCACAAAATCACATACCTTCGTTCGCACGTCCGTCACTTGAACTCCTCTCTCCGCACACCGAACGTACTATAGTCACATGTGTGTTTGCTATATACACACCACGCATGCGTCAAAATACAAACACGTCGCTCCGCACACGTCGCCCGCCCATGACGTTCTAACTAACATCTTTTCCCCGCCCCTTCTCTTTCAGCGCGCAGACAGATATGGCGGAGTTACAGCAGGTGTCTGATAATTCCGCAACTAACGAGGAGGAGACAAGCCCGGAGACCGAGGAAATGTCACGATCAAGGAGGAGATTCAAGGCATCGAATATGTCTTTGGCGGAGATGGCGAAGATGGCGGAGATGGTGGACATCTTGCTCAAGGCTGATTATGATGCCAAGCATGGGCCGTATAGCAAACCAAATAGAAGGAAGGCCAAAATCCTCACTAAAGTCGTGAAGAGTCTGAAGGCAAATTTCGGGGTGAAACGCTCAAATGAGCAGCTCAGAAAGAGGTGGTCAGACCTCAAACTGAGGGAGCCAGAGCAGTTGAGGAGCATAAAGAGAATGCTCGCTAAAAGTAAGTAAAATGTAGACTTTTCTGATATTAATCTTTTTCTAAACTGACATGTTGCTCTTTATTTTGGTTTCTCATATTGGACTCGCTTCCAAAATGTAATATTTTGAACTTGGTTGGGCACAGTAATCGTTCGTTGCGTTACCGACACTTCGTTCGGCCACTATCCGCGGTTTTGGCTTATTTTAGAGCCACAAAAGTAATTATACATCTGCCATTTTTGCTCCAAAATTGTGGCGTATTTTTTCGTCTAGATGATGTGTTTGTAAAGAGAATGAAATGCAAACTTTTATCAGTGTAAAGGAGAGGACACTCAGCAGCTGCTTCCACATCTGTACTTTGGAGCACTATAGTGTGGGCCACCAGACCCGCCTTTTTTGGGTGTCCCACACAGGTGCATACAAGAATTTTTGTGGTGCCTCCATGTCAAATAAATTACATCCAAAGGTGAATACTAAGCATATTCTTGGTCATAAATAATGCATTCTTCTTTAAATTCCGCCCAAACACACACTTGTACCACACTTCCAATCAATTTAGCCTGTTTTTATTTTAACATTGAGATTTACAGTGTGATAAATTGACCTTTTGTTTGCTTCTCATAGGGGAGAGAAGACTGGGAGGAGGACACTCCAGGGAGCACATGAACCCCACAACTTCCAAGCAACCCCAAACTCCCAAAGACCCACAACCGAAAGATGTGCAGGAAGTTGAGGTGGAGGAAGGAGAAGTGCAGGAAGGAGAGGTGGATAACGTTGTGGATCTGGTCACCACAACAGGTCAGTATCTGTCACCACAGCTTCAGGTAAGAGATGTAGGCCTGCAGAGTTATAATACCTTTTGTTTTTTGTTTTTAGGGGATCTAAATGTTGTGAAGGATAGTACACGGTTCTCTGCTGACAGTGCCCTCCGCCTCATCCAGCAAGTGATGGAATGTAGCACGGAACTGGACCTTATTAAACAAAGAATCCATGTGATGGAACAAACATTTAAAGACATTCTCGATGTTTTGGGGAGAATTCAATAAGCCATCCAAACACATTTGTTTTTACATGTTTGTTTTTGCAACTATTCAAATTTTTTTGACAATCAAACCAGCCAAAAATTTAATCTGCACACAGTGTGTCAACATGTGCTATCTGCCATCAGGGGATATCCATGTACGTCTTTTGTGGGTGCAACCCCTTCCTCGTATCTAAAGTCGGTGAACTGAGGACGGGGTTGCACCCCCAAAACACGTCCATTTATCACCCCTGATGGCAGATAGCACATGTTGACAATAGGGATCAGGATTGTAAACTTCATAGATGTAAAAAATCCCAAATGTGTGCATATTCAATTTTTGCCTGGGCAAGGGGTGGCAGGACCCCATATTAGGACGGGCACATAGAGACATAGTTTGTGTAAGTGAATGTCTCAGATTGCTCAGAGGTATCCAATGTTGTAATTTTTGGAATGCAACTGTTATTTTTGTATTTTCATAAGCAAAAAATTGCTGGGTTGGGGCCAGGCCAACCCAAAAAACCTGAAAAAACTAAAAATGGTGAGAATGTGCACAGAGTAAAATATTTGACCACAAACAACGTGTAGCTTCTTTTTATAATACCCTCTAAGCTTATTTGGTTATTTTGTAAGGTTACATAGTGAAATGGTTGTTATTTACTAAAGTAAAATACACTTGGCACTACAAATGCACAAAGACAAACTAGGAGACAGGAAAGAACAAATAATTAAAGGTTTAAACAAGCTTTTTATTGGGATCCTTAGACATAGGCTGGCATAGGAATTGCCCCCCTACCCGTGAAATACTCCATGTATTTGTCCCGAACCTCACAGGCATTTTGGGAGGGCAAGCCAGGACGGGCAGATTCCAGGCCCGGCAGGGGATTTGCAGGGGAAAGTCCAGCCTCTGGCAAAACTGAGGCCATATAGGAATTAGATTTTTGGCTCAGAAAGTTGTGTAGCACATAGCAGCATAATACGACATAGTTTATTTTGTAGTCCGCCAAGTGTATTGAAGTCATAAAAAGGCGGAACCGGCTGGCCATTATGCCAAAGGCATTTTCGATAACTCTTCGGCCCCTGGCCAGCCGGTAATTGAACACCCTCTTCTCTGGGGTCAGGGTCCTCTGTGGAAATGGCCTCATAAGATGCCGTCCAAGTCCGAAGGCTTCATCAGCCAAGAAAACAAAGGGAAGTCCTTCAATATTCCCTGCATCCGGTGGCAATGCAAGGTCGTTACTCTGGAGACGGAGGGCAAACTCCGTCTGGATGAAGGATCCCCCATCGGACATCCGGCCATTCTTCCCTACATCAACATAGAGGAATTCATACCGTGCTGACACCACCGCCATCAGCACAATGCTATGAAACCCCTTGTAATTGTAGTAGTAGGACCCAGAACGGGGTGGCGGCACGATGCGGACGTGCTTCCCGTCTATGGCACCACCGCAGTTGGGGAAGTCCCACCGCGTGGCAAACTCCGATGCCACAGTCTGCCATTCCTGTGGCGTGGAAGGAAGCTGTGGAGTGAAACAAGATGAAATTATATTAGAATACCAAAGTCAGACATTACAAGGAAATTTGATTAAAAAAAATCAAAGGCCAACATCAATCAAATTCTACGTTTATTAAGGTGTTTAAAATAAGTATAAGGGAAGGCTCATTTATCAGATTCATCACCCCCTCTGATGGGCCATTACTAAATTATTTTTGGGGGGGGAAATGTGTTTGGCCACAGGATAGCATTGCAGTGGCGGTGCGTCCAGAGTGGGCGCTGGAGCACTGCCCCCTCTCTCCTGTGCCCATCACTCAGAACAATACATAGGTTCATGCGTTGCATTAACCTATGTATTGTCTATGCCGCCCACTATTCAGGTGGATGGCCTCTTGTTTAGCGACCGACATATGAATAATTGCGGCATTTAGGGGGTTCAAATTGCATAGCAGAAACAGGTAGTAAAATAGTCTTGCACATTACAACCTGAGGGATGTAATTGGCTTCCGAAAAGTAAAATAGGGGATGCAGGGGGGGGGGCATTCCTTGGGGAAACACTGGCAGGCTGCTCTGCCAATCATGTTCACCAAGTCTGTTTAATGGTAACATGATTGGCTGATGCAACATCAAGGGAAGGAGAAGACATCAAGGACAGAAGAAGGATGGCGCTGACCACAAGAAGGTAAGTGCAGGGCTGGGGGGAAAATGGCTGCATTGGAGGGAACCAAATGGCTGCATTAGAGGGGACAACTGGGGGCGTTTAATAGGCACCTGAGCAAAAAAAGGAGGAAGTTTAGTTCATAAATTGGGGTGGGACCCCCAAACATTTGGAGCAACAGGCGCCCCTGCTGGAAAAGTTAGTGAAGGGAAATATTTATGGAGGAGAAAAAAAGGGGCAATCTAAAGCTTCCAGCATGCATGGGGACAAAGGGGACATTCTCAGCATATTACAATCATGGTAATTAGGGAAGGATGAAAGAAATACAATACATTAGCATACATGTAATACATAAAATGTGATGTTAATGGAGAAAACTTACCCTAATATAGTCCTCCTGCAGGACTTGTATAATAGCATAACAGGTGTCTGGGATTATGAGGCCCAGAGCCTGGGGGGAGATGCCTGTGGTGAACTTCAAGTCCTGAAGACTTCTCCATGTCGCCAGGTAACGTAACGTGGCGATGAGCCTCTGCTCAGCACTGATGGCTTCCCGCATAACGGTGTCCTGCCTGGTAATATAGGGGGACACCAAAGCCAACAGTTCCTGAAAAACGGGGTCAGACATCCGCAGAAAATTCCTGTAGTCCTCAGGATTATTCTCGACGATCTCCCGCAGCAGAGGCATATGGCAGAATTGGTCCCGCTGGAGCAACCAATTCTTGGTCCATGAACTCCTCCTCACACCATTCATGGACTGGTCTTGGTCCAAAACAAGCAGACCAACACCAAGCGCACGCACAGCACGAACTCGACGACGAGAACGTCCAGGCGACATGGCTAATAAGAAACGGTCATCTTATCAGAACGTACAGAACAGAACGCACTTTAGAACAGCAAGGCCTATGAATAACGAACTGAAAAACAGAAACGAACAGGCAAGAACGCACTGTAAAACAGATACGACCTGCCTAGACGCCCTGAAAGTCAAGATACGAACCCACAAGCACAAACTGAACCGCAGAAAACGATCTGAAAAGTACGAAGACTGAAAAGCGCGAATCGTCTCTTCCCAAACTTTTACTTCACACGCGGTAACACGAGATCAGCAAAAGCAGCCCAAGGGGTGGCGCCAAGAAAAAAGATCTTCCCCTTTATAGTGCCGTCGTACGTGCTGGACGTGAGTGTGGAGAACAACGAGGAAATTGGGAAATATCAGTGTGTACGCATAGAAAGCTTGACGAGAAAATCGACAAGCTTAACAAAAATCTCGTCGAAAAAAACGACGTGTTTTTTACGACGAGAAACTCGGTCGTGTGTACGAGGCTTTACACCAAAAACTGGTTAAACATTTGCAGGCCCAGAGCATATGGTACAGAAAACCCACTTGTTCGCAATCCCGCCAGCTCATAGGGCAACCAGTGGAGGAATATCTGAAAATGCAAGAACTCATGCATGAGTCACTCCTGACAGTTCTCCCCGACAATAGGCAATTTTTGGAGACCCCCACACTAAATACAAAGCAGGTGACTGACAGCCTCAGATGTCCCAATAGGACTGTGTAGAGGGGGAGTGTATCCTTTTCCTCCACTCATGTCTCAGATTACACTCAGATCTGTGCTGTGTGCTGTGCAGTGTGTGATGTCAGATCCCTGCCCCCTGTCTCCTCGTAGCTGAAAAATACCTTCTAAACTGTGGACTTTGGAAGGTTGTAGAGGACAGGCACTGCAGATAAAGGTGCAACTTATGTACGTCAATTAAGTCAATACTGTGTATCACCTGAGCCTAGTCACTTATTATCACTTTAAAGTACAGTGCCTATAAGCATGGAGTATAATAAATGTGGGGTTTTTTTCTACACCAAAGAAAAGCAGCAAATTCCAAAATCGGTTCAGGTAGGTCTAGTATTTATTTGCATGGCTACACCATAAAAAGTGAGGAGTCACAGGGACCGGTTTTGTGCGTAGAGGATCAGAGGATTAGGTAAGTGTAGCTCTGTTCTCCAATTCACCAGACAAAAATGAGCAGTTGGACTATGCAGTACTCGCACAGCACCACTGCATGGGAGAACTTTTTTTTTTGCCCGGGGTTGGGCTTTAAATTCTACAATAATGTTATGTAAGAATGTGACTCTAAGAATTACTTCTCCATAATGCAGAGGTATTAATATATTAATGTCCAACTAAACCCAAATTCAAGTCACATAAATAAATACTTATTGTACTAAAAGCCCTGAGTCTCAAATTGCTTTTGTTCAATAAAGAATTTGTTTTACAATGAGGGTGTTTTTTTTTTCTATTTACTTTTTTTGGGGAATAAATAGCAAGTGATATGAGCCAGCATGAAGTGCCTTGCAAGGAGAGGAGCCCCCAAAAAAGGTACCCACCCACTGTTAAAGGCAAGGCTAGGGTCTTGAAGGGGGACACACACACTCCCCCCCCCTTACCCTTTTCCTGGTCCTGCAGGGACAAAGACAGGTCATCTTTATAATCCTGTATCAAGGCAGTAGCACATGCCAGACCCTTATACAGAGAACTAAAGGTGTAAAACTTCAAATGGACTTTAAAACGAAACTAACATGCCTCGGACATGAAAAAAGGACAAAGCACATCCCACAATAGTGTGTATTAACCTGAATCAAAGAGTCTGGTTCCTCTCTGATCTTTCCTCTCTCTCTGTTATCTGCATTACTCACTCTTAATAGAATATGTTGACACCACAGCCTCTCAGAAGACCCCCCCCCCCCAGCACACAGCAGATGGCTCATACCCTTAGTTGTAGGTTACTTTGAGCTAGATCCCCACCCACTGCTTTCTGCTGCTGTATGTATGTACAGGCAGAGGATTTGTTTCATCTCTCTGTATCACCTAGTGCTAGTCTCTTCCTGGGTGTATGTAAGGATTTATGTAAGGGTTTACAACCAAAATAAATATCCATCCGGGTACTCCGGTTTCCTCCCACACACCAAAGACATATGCTGGTAGGTTAATTGGATCCTATATAAATTGGCCCTAGTGTATAAATGTGAGTTGGGATCTTGGATTGTAAGCTCCTTGAGGGCAGGGACATATATATAAGTACCTGTAATAAATAAATAAAATGCAAGCAGAAATCTTGATGTACTTTAATGTAAAAAAAAAATATAAGAAGCTGGTAGGCCTAATGCCCTATTCCACATAAAAAAAACTACACATTTATTGGGCAAGTTGTATTTTTGAGGATTCATTTTATTAAGGAACAACTACAGTGCTCTTTGTCAATCCAAAATGTTAATATACCTCAAATCTGAATATTTAGGAAAGTAAATGTGAGGTTTTGGCTTTCTTAGGAGAATATCTATGTGTGCACAATTATTGGGCAACTATTAGTGTGCAGAATTATTCTGCAACTAAATTAAAATAAAGTGAGATGGGAAGATGTTCATTTTTCATCTGTTAAAGTGTGAGTAATAAACAAACAATTCAAAATTTACAAAGAAACATTTCTGACATTTAAAAAAAATAAAACCAGTGGCCAATATAGCCGCTCTTCTTTTCAATACCAGTCATAAGACTTCCATTCATGGAGTCTGTCAGTTTCTTGATCTTTTGATGATCAACTCTTTGTGCAGCAGCAACCACAGCCTCCCAGACACTGTTCAGAGAGGTGTACTGTTTTCCTTCACCTTAAAACTCCCATTTAAGAAGGGCTCACAAGTTCTCAATAGGGTTTAGGTCAGATGAGGAAGGGGGTCATGTCATTATTCTTTCATATTTAAGGCTTTTACTGGCTAGCCACGCAGTGGAATACTTCAATGCATACAATGGAGCATTGTCCTGCATAAATATCATGGTCTTCTTGAAAGATGCAGACTTTTTCCCTTACCACTGTTGAAGAAAGTGTCTTCTAAAAACTGGCAGTAGGTTTGGGAGTTGATTTTGAGTCTAACTAGCTCATCTTAAATTATACCAGTCCATACTAGTACCCCACCTCCACTTTGCTTGCGTCTGAGTCAAAGTGGAGCTCTGTACCCATTCTGTACCCGTTCCTGATCCAGGCACAGGCCCGTCCATCTGGTCTGTGAAGAATCACTCTCATCTCATCAATCCATGAAACCTTTTAAAAATTTGTCTTCAGATATTTCTTGGCCCAGTCTTGACATTTCAACTTATTTTCCTTGTTTAGTGGTGGTTGGTGGGAATATGACAACAGTGGAGAATGATGGGTTTCTGGTAGCTTCACATTTGATTATTTTGAAATATTTGGCAGTTAATTTACATCTTTTTTTCTCAACACATTTCTTGCGACCTTGTTGACTATTTGCAACAAAACATTTGATAGTTCTGTGATCACGCCCCAAAATCTTAGCAATTTTAGCAATTTCAAGAGTGCTGCGTCCCTCTGTGAGATTTTTTAAATTTTTTTACTTTTCAGAGTCAGTTAAATCTCTTTTTTGGTCCACTTTGCCTGAGGAAAAGAAGCGGCCTAATAATTTATGAACATCTTGATATAGGGTGTTGATCCTCTTACGCCACGATCTCTCTCATTACACAAATACATTTAGCGATACCCCCCTCTCTGAGATCGGGCTGCTGGTTTTGATTTGGGTAATGCAAACTACCTCCAAGGCTTCCACTGTCAGGGTATAGAAAGGCCAATGTCCACACAGATGTAAAACCCTAACAATCAGGCTTTATTTACTTTACTGATGGAACTTGAGAGGAAAGCAGGAAACGAGAGAAGAACAGGGGAAGGTTCAGGCACGCAGCACTAAAATCACAACGTCGCCACTCAAGCCTGAGTGGGTATTGCCCACCTGGATAGTCCCGTTCACTAGTCTTGCAGCCGGGATGAAGCATGAATCAACTTTATCTGAGAACTAGGTATACGATCAGGAATCCTCTGCCACAGGGTTATCAAAGTCCCGAACCTCCCGGCCAAGCAATAGAGAGAGAACCTTTTATGCCAGATCGGCGTATTGCAGGGCTTGTAATAATGGATCCCTCCTTAGGCGAGTCCCAGGCCTCCTCCCGAGACAGCAGTACCGTCGCTGGTCTCCTCTGGGGCAGATCCTCCCCTGGTCTCCTTTCCTAAGAGCAGGCTCCCTGCAGGTGCGTAGCTTGGGATCCTTTCCTAAGGCATAGGCCCCAGCCAGCAGAGCTGGGCCTACCAGGCAGCGATGCAGCCTCGGGCTGAAGGTGCCCGGGGCTGGAACACACACATGCACCCCGTGCCATACGGGCCACACCCTCCAGGCCCGATGGACCCACAGGAACGAACAAAAATTAATGGCGTCAGCCCCTTATGTACCCCCTCCCAGCATGCACAGCGGGTCAACCACGCCCACTGCACGGCTGCCAAGAGAAGACACCCAAGGTGTTGTGATACCCCCTGTGGTTCAACCTGGGCCGGTTGGTGCAGTGCCACCTACAGGTGAATAGGGAGCATTACTGCCAGGCAGTATCGCACCCAGAGCAGAAGCGAATTTAGAACAATCAATTGGTCTGAGCCCAACTACTAGCTCAGACTACCCTTAAATTTATGCATAGCGTCCCCAAATATTTAGGAGGGGCGCTACATACATATCACCTGACATGCTTAAAGCCAATAAGCATTCAAGTTTATACAGCTTACAATATACATAAAAATTATTATATGGTCAAAAAACTCACTTACCTAATAACTGTGCACACAGTGTATGTAAATCAATATTATATAATTAGATGCTTGATGAGAGAGTTATTATAGAATTTTTTTTTAAATTGCTGCGTTTCTAGAGCATCTCACAAACTTGGGGATAGAAATAAGAATACAAATTGACAAAACAAAAAAAAATTGTTTTACAGTTCAAAAAATAAAGGTTATATTTTAAATCTAATGGGTAAGATGTGTGAAAGCGCATCCATTTCTGCACCTTTTTCTAAAACACTAACAAACTGCACAGTATTATATAGTAAAATGGAGCATAATGTCACCCTGACCAAGAAGCATTGTATATGCTATCTCCTTAGAAATAAACTCTGGTTGCGAGGATTATGGACTGTCCTAATAACAAAGAAGCCTTTTTGTAAGAGTTTGTTCCAAAGTAAAACCATGATAAATGATGCTCTTTTCTAAAAGTCAGGACCCCAACAAATGTAATTCTATTTTACATTTCACTAAAACAAGTTCTGCCCTAAAAGAGTGCTTACACAGCTTTTCTAATACTTATTTTTTTTTTTTAACTTGCTTCCAATCATATGTACTGTGCTGTCATTTTGCTTTTTACAGCATAAGAATAAATGCAAAAGTAATGTACCATGCTGTTAAAAAAAAAAAAAAATGATAATAAAATGTTGCCTCTTCTTTTATGCATTATACCGGTTATTTCTGAGCTAATATTTCATCGGCATTGCTTTTCTAGTTCCATTATCTGTTTTTTTTTTTCTTCTTACACTTGAAGTAGCTTTTATCTTCCCTTAATAGAGTTGTTTTCTGTTGGCAAAGAAGCAAAAAGAGCTGATGGTCTGCAATTTACAAAAGTTATCTAATTTTGTGTGTTAAGGTAGCCAAAACATTTAGCTGATTTCCTAAACTGGCCAAATTCAGCCACATGAGGTGTTTGTCTCTTTCTGTTTGGCATTTCTAATAAGGTCAGTTGACCTCTGGTGTTTGCCTTCATGCCTATGGTTACTAGAAATGGTAATAAACTGATCTTTTTAATTTTATCTTGTCAGCATTGTGGAGGTATCTGGTTGTACTTTACTCTACACTTACATAATAACTTACATAATAACAGACATGCACAATTGAACAAGCTGAAGTTAGAAGCTGATTGGTTACCATGCACAGCTGCACCAGATGTTGCACTCTTCAGCTTTAGTACATCATCCCTAATGTATTTAAACCAAGAGGTCAATCAAGACCTCTGTTAAAAAAAAAATGTAATTAGTTTTGCATGGACTGACTAAATTTAAAGAGAACCTATCACCAGAATAATTTTAACAAATGCATATATTATCTTATGGGTATACTTTTAACATACAGTAGACATGTGCACACTGAAATATTTCGTTTCGGAATTTCTTTTTCGTCCGAAAAATTTATTTCTTTAGTTACTCCTGAAATTCGTTTTTATTTATTTTGTTTTTGTCCAAAAATCTGAATTAATTAAGGTCGAATCTGTCATTGAAGGCTTATGGTGTCTGTCGAATGTTCAAAGAAGGTTCGACGGAGCAGCGAAACTGTACGACGCCACAATCGTACATTTCCGGTCAAATGTTCCGCCTACAAGCTATAGAAGAATTCTAATGTTGTATGACTAGTAATAATTATATTTAATAATTATTATTACTAGTCAACCAACATTAGAATTTTTCTATAGCCTATGGGCAGAGCATTTGATCAGAAATGTACAATTGCGTCGTCGTACAGTTTAGCTGCTCCGTCGAATCTTTAGAACTTTCGACAGACACCATAAGCCTTCAATGACAGATTCAACGTTTGTATGTTTTTCGATGCTTTGTCGAATCTTTGTCATTCATGTTGAATTGTCAAGTTAGTTCTAGCTATTTTACTGCTCCTCCTCTTTGGTTACAATCAGCCAATAACATTCATCATCATCATTATTTTTATTTTACTTCCCCCACCCAATTCCAGCAGCGATCTTTTCTCTCTATGTCGAATCTTTTCTCTCTATGTAGAATAATCTTAGACTAATAGAGTTAAGGTTAGGCACATTCGACCACAGGTTCGATGGACACAGATTGTTATTGTCAGCGTCATGTCGAATCTCCTATCTATATCGAACTGTTGTTGCAACGAAAACAAAAATAAAGCATTTGTTTATGTCGGATCTTTCGGTTTTCGGATTCTGCGCTTTCGGTTTAGTTTGTTAAAACGATAACGAAAATACCTGAAATTCGGACGAAAATGCATTTGGACGAAAACTAATGCACTAGTCTAACATACAGTACTATGCATGGCATTAACTTGTAAAAGCCTCCATTGTGTAGGTATCCACAAAGCTTGAGACTGCTGCTACAGTAAATGCTGCCATTCTGAATGTGAGGTCACCAGCCCCAGCAAATTTAGAGCTTTGACGCTGTATATTCCCTTTTTTCTCCTCTACACTTTTTTATATAGGAAGATGGGGAATATTAATTAGACACAAAGGGAGGTGACTATGCTAGGGGGTTGACTCCCTTGGAGTATACACCTTTTCAAACAAGTTTGAATGCAAATTGCAAACTAAAAAAAGTAATGTATAGAAAGGGAAAATGCTGCAAGTAAGCATTTAAAATACTTGATGTTTCTGTACTGTTATCTTACTTTATGTTACTTTGAGTCACTGATACAGGCATCTGACTTTCCTAATCTACATACTTTTTCTGGGTCAGAGAACTGAAGTAAGTTGGACAGCATAGCAGCCAAACAATTACATTTTTTTAGTTGAAGGTCCGAAATGGCAGCCCCATATTTTTTTTTATGACTTACTTTTGGTGCAATAGTTTGCCTTACTGTGTTTCAAAGACCTCACTTTTCATGCATACGGGTTTGTTCAATAAAAGCTACAAGAGCGAAAGTGCTTATTGCAAAGAGCAGGACCCAAAGCATCCAATCAGTCAGTCTCTACTTTGTTACAATGGGTACATTGCACTGCTTTGTTCCTAGTATGGCTTTCTGGGTAAAGCAAAAAGTTATAATGTATAGTACCTTGGATCTATACATGATGGGCTTATCTTTACAGAAAACATTATTTATGTGTATAAAACATTTGGCCTCACAGTAATCACCATCCTTTGTTTTAATTTCATGCTCCATGTTTCCCAAAAGATTATTTTATTGCCTCTCGATGAACTACAATCTTCATAACACTACGGTGAACCAGACATGATTCTTCCGAAAGTAATTTCTAAAACCAGCAGAGGTGAGCAAACTAACATGGATTAGTGAAGCTTCATGCTTGCATGCCAACTTCAGACTCATCTAAAGACACTATAAATAGTTTGATGACTTTTTTTTAATCAAGTAAATCCTTTCTGTGAGCGATTAGAGTTTGGCAAAAGATATAGTGTGCCGCGAATGTGAACACACATAACAGTGAGCCCTAAAAACATATTACTATTTTATCAGTGATGTCTTTTGTACAGAGATGTATAGACATGTTTACCGTATCCTACAAATAAGCTCTTTGATCAGTCTAAATGTTTAAAAAAATGCAAGAAATTGATACATATCCATGCTTTCACCCAAGATGGATTGCCATACAAAGTAAATACTCACAAGCTAGAAAACTACATAGGAAACTGACCCGAACAGATGATTAGAGATGGGCAAATCTGCTGTTGGGTTGAGTTTAGGAACCGTTTTGTGAATCTTTGCAGACTTTGCGGCAAACCCTATTGTAGTCTATTGGCGGCAAATCTTGTTATTAAGTTAAGTTATGATCATTTGAAGGACTGATAAGCAAGCTATTGTCAAAAAAAGGCATAGGAAGCTGGGCTCTGGCCAAGGTGGACACGTACTAGTGCCAATAAATAGATACAAAGTAAAAAAGGAAGATTTCCCTACACAGAATTGTTAGCGCTCCTCAACAGCTCTAATGCATACTGATGTTATGGCATCTGTGGGTCCACCTTTCTATTAAAAGTGAGCTCTGTTATCCATTCCTTTTAAATGATCGCCTCTTGTGACTCAGCTTAATCTTGGAGACCATTGCTAGGAACAAGGAACAACCTAAAATGTACTGGATAACCTTTGCCCCAGTTAAGGTAGCTTTTTGTGGAGTGAAACACATTGAAGGGGGAGGTAGACAGGAGAGACTATATGTTATGAAACCTCTACTTATTATAATAAACCAGGTTTTTCATAGATTATGGTATCCATGTGCAGCCAGTTATATTCTAATAAACCTGCAAAAAGTTCACAATGAACCTACCAAAAGTTCATAATTCACAAACTTCTCAAATCCCTGGGATTCACCACAAACACACAGTAGTAGCAAACTCTAACCCACATGCATAACGATGATAGCTGAGAAGAGAAAGGACACTGTTTGTAAAGTGCACTGTCTATATGCCTTTAGTAAATCAACCAAAGTGCCGTTGCTCCAGAGCTTTGTAAATAAGCAGAAGCTCTGCTGACTTCCATCATTCAATCATATGCAAGCAAACATTTATTTCTTTTCCTTGCATGTAATTGAGCATTCTTTGCAAAGTGAAGCTTTACCTTATTTACTAAGCTCCGGAGCAACTGCATTTGCAAAGCTTAACCACACCTTTACTAAAGGAAAATAGACTGTGCACTTTGCAATCAACCCCTGTGAGTCTAGCTATGCCATGCAGCTCTGTCAAAAGTGGTTTTAGACCAGCTAGAAAACAGCGATAGTAAATTAGAACACTTGCAGAATTGAGCGATAGCGATTCCTGAGGAAATTTGTCATCAAACCTTGAAAGTAACGACACTGACCATTCTGCAACTGAGCAAATTTCAGTTTTTTTGATTTGATTACATTATTGAATACACTTTATAAATAGTTATAGCAAATAATAATAATAGTTATTTATTATATAATAATTTATGATTTCTTGTTTCAAACTTTATCATACCCGGGATGTCTACTAGACTCCTGTTTGGACAGATTTAAGTGAGTTATTCCTTAGATTTAAAGGCCTACAATATAAAACGCCAAATTTCCATTGCAAAACAATGTACTCTTTTGAGACACAAAAATCTGACATAATCATACCGCCAGGGAGGTTAAAAAAAGAAAAAAGTGTCCCGCGATGTCTATTCATCTTCAATCACGCCGCCCGACAGATCTAAAAAATAGAAAAAACAAAAAAAGCTCTGCCTCAATGGGAGGCCTCCCGTCGACTGCTGAATCTTTGCTGTGACAGCTGTTATATAGGCAAGAGTGGGGCCACCCGGTGATGTAACCGAGTGACCCGCCCCCTTCTGACGTCATTTAACATCAGAGGGGGCGGGTCATCCGGTTACGTAACCGGATGACCCTGCCCCCTCTGACGTCACATGACGTGGCCCTGCCCTTGCCTATATAAGAGCTGTCAAAGGGAAAAGACAGCAGTCACCGGGAGGCCTCCCATGGAGGTGGAGTTTATTTTTTCTATTTTGGTCCTTCTTTGATGCAGTTACTCAGGCATTCCCTGAAATTGCGTCAAAAATCGCGACAAAATCTTGCGACTTTGAAGTTGCGGTAGTGCGAAAGGGGGCCTTAGGCTCTGTATCCACTATTGCAACCCCAAAGTCACATGATTTACAGCAATGCAATTTTTGATGCGATGTCATGCGACCGGTGAAAACCATGTGAGAACAAGTCGCACCGAAGTCGGAACAAAGTAGTGCAAAAAACTTTTTTGTAGTCGCTGCAACTTGAGTCGCTTCAATTAGAATGAGGACCATTGAAATACATGGGTTTTGACTTGTCTTGCGACTTCACATGTGTCAAGTCGCACAACAACTCGCAGTAGTGGAAACAGAGCCTTAAGCTCAAAAAAGAACATGAGCTTCTTTGGGGCATATTACAGGCGTTTTCAGCTTTTTACATTGGTGACCTTTACAAAATCATGGCAAAAATCGCAGCAAAAACACAGTAAAAATGCGCAACTTTAAAATGCTGGAATGCAGCCTCAGCTTCAGATGACAAAACGCTCAGATGTCAATCTGAAATGAATGGGATTTGTCTTGTTGGGTGTTTTTAGAGCTGAGGCTTACTGCAGAAAAAAAAATGCCTAGGTGTGAACAGAGCCTTAAGGATACCTGTAATAAAATGACAGTTATCTTTAATCTAAGCTTAGGTTGAAGGTAATTTATTGATGTTTAGGGACTAGGGATTACCACTGGGGGTTAGGTCAAATTAAACTGAAATCTGAAATGTGTGTGTTGACAATTACTGTGCCAATGCTTCAGTGCCAAGAACAGCTATTCTGTTGGCAACCTTGTAACATGGTAAGTAATGTCTAGCTATCATTTTGTGGGAACCAAAGGCAAGCATTTGTATGCTTCATTTCTACATATTGATCACAATACTGATTTCAACTTGCACAAGACTGCATCAAATGTTATAAATCTAGTAACTCTTTAAAGTCAATACATTGATACACTGATAAGTCATTCCTGGCAGCTTTGCATTGAAGTAGTCAGTATTTTTAACTAGTGTTAACCTGACTAATTTATATTCAATTAAAAAAGTAAATTGCCTCCCGCATAAAAGAACAAGGAGGTTCTTTAAATTGTTTACATGATAACTCTTTTAGTTATAAATGGAAATTTGTCAAAGCAACAAAACACAATAATACGTTTAAAAAGGTGTTTGCATAATATGAAAAAAAACAAAAAAAACACAGTCCTTATTTCTCTAGTACAAAAAATATTTGTTGAAATTTACTGCATTTATGCTTTCTCAAATATCAGATTTAATGCTCTATTGAAGTCTTGCATCTCATACCCCCTGTGACATCAGGCAGGTAAAATCGCCTGGTTGCATCCAGGATGGCAAATGTGTGTCTCAGATTCAGGCTCTATGCCGATTTGTACCACTAGGGGGAAGTGCTGAGAGTCCTGCAGGGGTAGAGTTAATGAGCCCAGCTGAAGTAAGTTGGCTCAATAAGACCTCTACAAAAACTCCCAGCATGCTTAGGGAGGGGCTCCATCCTGGATCCAGTTTTGTGCCTGTTTAGCCTCTGTAACAGGGAGATAGATGGCGGGGACAGCACAAGGCTGCACCTAGCTAATAGCCAGGGTAGCTGTGTGTAGTAAGTGGCCAAGTTGGCAAGGATTTATTTTCATGTTTCTTTTTGTTTGCTGTTTTTGGTCCTTTTAAAATAGTGTAAATAAACCGCACCTTTTGTTTTTTCACCTTCACAGTTTGCTGTGCAGATTTTTTTTTGCAGTGAACCCATCCAGGGGGTCACACACACCTGCTGCCGAACTAACCCCCCTCACACCCCTCATGTTATAATTGTGTTACCCCAACATTTCATATTTCTGATATGTGTCTGTGTTACCATGTACTTGTATTAAACCGTTTTATGTTCTCTTTGCATTACTTCCTTCATGTGAAATACCTTGTGATCCTGTCAGTCCCCCTGCTTCCCTATTTTAAACTGGCCACACCCGAGCATGGAAGAGCAGCCATCCCAGTTTGGTCAATTTGCTACTTTTGCATCAGACGTCTGCTGCACAGCTCATCATTGGGAAGATCAGTGTACTGATGAAGTATTAAACACATGAAAAAAAGGGAGGTGCAAAAAGGCATGAAAAGACACCAGCTGAAATCCATCAGTAATTAAAAAGCAATCCTGACCCTTTTCAGTGCAAATTAGTACTGTATCAGCTGGTTCAGACTCAACTGATAGCCTATAAAAAGGTGTCTGATTGCCAAGGTGTCACTCAAAAAAATCTCATGATGGGTAAAAGCAAAGCGCTCTCTCAATATGTTTGCAACCTTATTGTTGCAAAATATACTGATTGGTTACAGAAGGATTTCTAAACTTCTGAATGTTCCAGTGAGCACTGTTGGGGCCATAGTCCAGAAGTGGAAACATAATTTCACCATAAGTCAAAGGCAATTTCCCACATCTCCCCAGAGGAAGAGATTATGGGAAAACGAGGGCTTGTAAGTGCCAAAAAGAAGTATCACATAGTACAATGTATTAAAAAAAAATTATATATTTTTTTTTAAAAGTATAATTTCATAAAAGCATATTGTATCAACACTGTAAACATGTCATATACCCAGATAGAAAGCAATTGTGCTGCAAGCTTGAATGACTTGATAATGACTTGCCAAGCTAGACTTGCCAGGCTTCACAAGTTTGTTTCGCAATTGCAGCAAGCCTGCATTGCGTGACTTCATCAGATCAACTTTCTTTGCAAACATTCTGCAAGTCTACTGCAAGTTCTGGTTCAGTTAAGTTGTGCAATAGTCATCCCACCACAGGGGTCACTGTGGCTGAATTTCCATGCTGTAGACTTGCAGAGCTCTTGCTGTAGACTCACCACTGCAATTTTGTTGTTGCTAGAGACTTGCCACGCAAATTTTCTACAAATTGGAAAAGTGTCAACCCGAACTTGTACACTTGCAGAGCACTTGAAGCACAACTTGCCAGTGAAAATGTGCAGCAAGTTAACAGACTTACAATTCAACACTGCCACAAATTTGGAACCTTATTGTTATCCTTGCTATCTGGTATAACTGTTCTGTGCAACCAATGCATGGTATGATCTGGGGAGATGTGGGGACTTGTCTTTGACTTATCCTATTTATATAGGGGATAGTGGGATATTTTGTTATGGGGTCCCCCCCACCTAATCACCCAATCATTTCACTATAAACTGGCCATGACCAGGTTATCCTTGCAAAAAATCTGACAGAGGAGTGAAAATAATTATCAGAAGAGCTGTCCAAGAACCAAGGACCACTTCAGAAAGACCCGGAATTAGCAGGTACAATTGTTTAAAAAAAAAACAATAAGTAATGCACTCAACCGCCATGGCCTGTATGCAAGCTCACCACGCAAGACTCCATTGCTGAAAAAAAAGCATGTAGAAGCTTGTTTAACCGCTTCAGCCCCGGAAGATTTTACCCCCTTCCTGACCAGAGTACTTTTTACAATTTGGCACTGCGTCGCGTTAACTGACAATTGCGCGGTCGCACGATGCTGTACCCACAAAATTTGCATATTTTTTTCCCCCACAAATAGAGCTTTCTTTTGGTGGTATTTGATAACCTCTGCATTTTATATTTTTTTGCGCTAGAAAAATGGTGACATGTTCAATACTTATTTTACCCGCTATATATATATATATATATTGTGAGGGGGTTAGCTCGGCAGCGGGTGTGTGTGACCCCCGGGATGGGCTCCCCAGACAAAAACAGGCCCAGCAAACGGAGGTTGTGGTTTTCAAAATCAAAAAGGTGCGGTTTATTTTCTATTTACAGTGACAAAACACAGCAAAGCAAAAGAAACATAAATAAAATAAATCCTGGTCAACTTGACCTCTGACTAAACATACAGGTTTCCTAACTAACAACTGGGATCAGCCTAGTGCTGTCCTAGTCCCTAAGTCCCTGGTTTTAAATGTCCAAGCAAATAGCCACACAGGCTTTGTCTCACCGCACAGGGGTTCACTCTCCCTAGACAGTCCACACAGGTCTGGTTCCAGGCATGAGCTAACACCTAATGAATCTGGGAGTTCTTATAGAGGCCTAAATGAGCTGACAAGCTTCAGCTGGCCTCATCAACTCCCTGTCTGTACGACGCCCCACACTCTCCCTAGAGGTATGAGTCATCCATGAGCCCACTAGCCTTATACAACTCTCCACCTAGTTGTATAAGTCGGCGTAAAGCCTGAATCTGGGCGAAATATATCTACCCCCCTGGATGCAACCAGGTGACTTTACCTTCCTGCTGTCACATACCCCCCCTCTTGTTTTAACCTCGGGGTTGGAACACCAGCAATCAGGCATTCATGTACTCGAGACAAAGCATCCACATTCCCCATTTGAACGCCAGGGCGATGCTTTACTGTGAAGTTGAATTCCTGGAGGGCCAGGAACCACCTATTCACTCTTCTATTTGTTTCCTTGTTTTGAGCCATCCACTTTAACGGAGCGTGATCCGTAACCATGTCAAAGTGCCTACCTAGCAGGTAGTACCGAAGGGAATCTAGAGCCCACTTCACCGCTAAACACTCCTTTTCAACGGTGGCGTAATTTACCTCATGGGACTTCAACTTCCTGCTGAGGTAAATGACTGGGTGCTCTTCCCCGTTCCAGACCTGGGACAATACTGCTCCTAACCCCACATCTGACGCATCACTTTGTACGACAAAGTCTTTAGAGAAGTCGGGTGAGTACAACACTGGCTGGCTACATAAGGCTTGTTTCAAGAATTGGAATGCTGCCTCAGCCTCGGGGGTCCATTTAATCATGACCGACCCTTTCCCCTTCGTCAGGTTGGTTAGGGGCACAGCCTTAGAAGCAAAGTGGGGAATGAATCGCCGATAATACCCAGCGATTCCCAGAAAGGCTCGTACCTGCTTCTTGCTGTTGGGACGTGGCCAACTCTGGATGGCCTCGACTTTGTTGAGTTGGGGTTTTATTACTCCCCTCCCAATGGTGTACCCAAGATATTTGGCCTCCTCCTGCCCAATGGTACACTTCTTGGGGTTAGCCGTAAACCCCGCTTCCCGAACAGAGTCCAGGACTGCTTGCACTTTTGGCAGATGTGAGGCCCAATCTGTGCTATGGACAATTATGTCATCCAGGTAAGCCGCAGCATACTTCCGATGGGGCCTCAGCATCTGGTCCATTTTCCGCTGGAATGTGGCCGGCGCATTCTGTAACCCGAACGGCATTCTTTTATATTGGAACGCCCCGTCTGGGGTTACAAATGCGGTTTTCTCTTTGGCCGACTTGGCCAGGGGGATTTGCCAATACCCTTTTGTGAGGTCAAGAGTCGTCATGTATCGGGCTGTTCCCAGCCGGTCGATCAACTCATCTATACGTGGCATGGGGTAGGTGTCAAATTTTGTAACTTTGTTCAACTGACGAAAATCGTTACAAAATCGCCAGCTCCCATCCGGTTTAGGCACCAACACAATGGGACTAGACCAATCACTTTGGGACTCCTCTATCACCCCTAAGTTCAGCATTTTCTGTACTTCCTCCCGTATTGCCTCCCGTCGGGCCTCTGGGATCCGATAGGGTTTTAACTTCACCCTTTCACCGGGCGGGGTAATGATGTCATGCTCTACCCCAGATGTTTGTCCCGGCAGCTCAGAGAATACCTCCTTGTTGCGAAGCACAAACTCCTTAACCTCCTGTTGTTGGGGTTGTGACAAGGTGGCTGCTATTCCAACCTCAGGAATCACGCAACCAGTTTGAGCTGGTGACCAAGTGTCTGCGACTAGGGACTCTCTATCCCTCCAGGCTTTCAACAGATTAACGTGATAGATCTGTTCGGGCTTTCGCCTTCCTGGTTGTCTGACCTTGTAATTCACTTCGCTCACTTTTTCCATTATCTCATAGGGGCCTTGCCATTTGGCAAGGAATTTACTTTCAACCGTAGGGACAAGTACCAGTATCCTATCCCCCGGGGAAAAGGTACGGGTCTTGGCTCCACGGTTGTACACTCTCTGCTGTGCTAACTGCGCTTGGGCCAAATGTTCCTTCACGATGGGCATTACCTGTGCAATTCGGTCTTGCATCAGGGCGACATGCTCAATCACACTCCTGTGGGGAGAACTCTCACTTTCCCAAGTTTCCTTGGCAATATCCAACAGCCCTCTTGGGTGTCTCCCATACAGTAACTCAAAGGGGGAGAATCCCGTAGAGGATTGGGGCACCTCCCTAATAGCAAACATCAGATAAGGAAGTAGACAGTCCCAATCCTTTCCATCTCTATCCACCACTTTCTTCAACATTTGTTTTAGGGTTTTGTTGAATCTTTCAACCAGCCCATCGGTTTGGGGGTGATACACAGATGTACGTAATTGCGTCACTTTGAACAATTTACACAGCTCCTTCATAACCCGGGACATAAAGGGTGTACCTTGGTCCGTAAGCAGTTCTTTACAAATACCCACCCGGCTAAACACAAGAGATAGCTCTTTGGCTATGGTTTTGGCCGAGGTATTTCGGAGAGGGATCGCTTCTGGATAACGGGTGGCATAGTCCATTATAACTAATATGTACTGGTGCCCCCTAGCGGACTTGATTATAGGCCCTACCAAATCCATGGCGATCCTCTCAAACGGGACCTCAATGATGGGTAGAGGGACCAGCGGGCTACGGAAATGTGGCATCGGGGCCGACCTCTGACACACAGGGCAGGAGGAACAATAATTTTCTATGTCCTTCATCACCCCCGGCCAATAGAATCTCTGTAATACCCTCTCTCTGGTTTTCTCTGTCCCCAGATGACCTCCAAGAATGTGCCCATGGGCCAACTCCAACACCAACTTCCTGTAAGGTTTGGGCACCACAAGCTGCTCAACGGTTTCTTCTGCCCTTTTTGCCACCCGATACAGTAGGTCCTTCTCTACGCTGAAGTATGGGTAAGTGCAGGTATTATCTGGGTTCACTAACTCGCCATCTATTTTCACTACGTTTTCCCGTGCCTTTATTAGGGCGGGGTCTTTCAACTGTTCTGTGGCAAAGTTTTCCCTGTGAACCTCAAGATCAGAAAACTCCACAGACGGTAGGTTTTCGTCTGAGGAGGTGGGCTCCTCTCCAGTTTCTTGAGTCTCCCCTGCCAATACTGATAAGGGAAATTCTGGAGAGTCCTCACCACTCTCAGGGGAGTTCTGGCTATCACATTCCTGGTACATAGGGGCACCAGTGGGGGGCTCAGGATCATCCCACAGTTCCCAGAACTTCGGAAAATCCCTTCCCACAATGGCGTCATGCGGTAACTGAGATACTAAGCCCACTGGATGAGAGAGGGTACCTTTGGGGGTCTCGAAACACACTGTAGTCACTGGATACTCTCGGGTGTCCCCATGCACACAAATAACAGCTACCTTGCTATTCCCAAAGACCTCTGTTTTAACTAACTCAGCCTTTATCAGGGTCACAAGGCTACCTGAATCCAGCAATACCACAACATTTCTACCATTAACACACATTTTGCATAAATGTTTCTCAGTTCCTCGAATGGCAGTGCATGCGACTGTCGCACACAGCGACTGACGTCTGCCCGTCAGAAAGTCACACTGCATGGGTTCCTCCACAACCGGGCAATTGGCTGCAATATGTCCCGCTTGCCGGCAGCGGTAGCAAACGATCCTTCTTGCCGCCTCTTGAGCTGCTGATTTCCCAGGCTGTTCTCGCCAAACTTGGGGTAGAGCTCCCACCCTCTCACTCTCTCCACCCTCACCCCTTGGAATCCTCTTATCCGCCCCTGGGGATGGTCTGGTCTTAGGGTGGAAAGTCCGAGTGTCTCTGGAAGAGGCCGTCAGGTTCTCTGTAGCCAAGTATTTCTCCACACGATCCACAAGACCATCGGCCGTCTCTGGGTCTCCATGGCTTACCCACTTTTGGATGGCAGTAGGAAGAGCTCTCAAAAACCGATCCATTACAACACGTTCCACAATCTTTGGTGCGGACAAAGTCTCTGGCTGTAGCCACTTTCTGCTCAGGTGAATGAGATCATACATTTGAGACCTGGGGGGTTTTCCAAGCTGGAAAGTCCAGTTATGCACACGCTGAGCCCGGACAGCCTGGGTGACACCCAGCCTTGCCAAAATTTCAGCTTTTAGCATCACATAGTCTTTTGCTTGGTTAGGCTCTAGGTCATAGTAAGCTTTCTGCGATTCACCAGTTAACAGAGGAGCCACCAGTCCAGCCCACTGCTCCTCAGGCCACTTTTCTCTTTCAGCGGTCCTTTCAAATGTGGTCAAAAATACCTCTGGATCATCCTCTCCAGTCATTTTTGTCAATAAACGACTCACCCCAAAGGACGCGGTATTAGTGGGACGGCTTTCCTCACTGGTCTGCGGACGTTGCTGCATTACTGCTTCCATTTGTTGTAGTCTCTGCTCTTGCTTCTGTAACAGGTCTATGAAGCGGGCCTCAGATTGCTGCTGGGCTTGTTGCTGAGCTTCCAGACTCTGTTGGTGAGCTTGCTGCTGGGCTGCAAGGCTCTGTTGATGAGCTTGCTGCTGGGCTGCAAGGCTCCTTTGCAAACCTGCATTTGTCTGCTGTTGATTGGCATTTGCTAGAGCCAGCTGTTTCAGTATCTCCTCCATGCTGGCTTAAAAAAAAACTGCCACTGGTTCTCCACCAACTGTGAGGGGGTTAGCTCGGCAGCGGGTGTGTGTGACCCCCGGTATGGGCTCCCCAGACAAAAACAGGCCCAGCAAACGGAGGTTGTGGTTTTCAAAATCAAAAAGGTGCGGTTTATTTTCTATTTACAGTGACAAAACACAGCAAAGCAAAAGAAACATAAATAAAATAAATCCTGGTCAACTTGACCTCTGACTAAACATACAGGTTTCCTAACTAACAACTGGGATCAGCCTAGTGCTGTCCTAGTCCCTAAGTCCCTGGTTTTAAATGTCCAAGCAAATAGCCACACAGGCTTTGTCTCACCGCACAGGGGTTCACTCTCCCTAGACAGTCCACACAGGTCTGGTTCCAGGCATGAGCTAACACCTAATGAATCTGGGAGTTCTTATAGAGGCCTAAATGAGCTGACAAGCTTCAGCTGGCCTCATCAACTCCCTGTCTGTACGACGCCCCACACTCTCCCTAGAGGTATGAGTCATCCATGAGCCCACTAGCCTTATACAACTCTCCACCTAGTTGTATAAGTCGGCGTAAAGCCTGAATCTGGGCAAAATATATCTACCCCCCTGGATGCAACCAGGTGACTTTACCTTCCTGCTGTCACAATATATATATATATATATATATATATATATATATATATATATATGACAGGCAATGTGTAGCATTAGGCACTCTATGTGTAGCGATACCTCCTAGAGGGCTGCTGGATTAAATTTGGGTCCTGCCGTTACTCCACCTTTCACCGTAGTAGATACTAGGAGTCTATGTTAGGAAATGTCAAACAGATTTGAGCGTCAGTCACTTCAGTCTTTTTCCAATGCTTTAATAAAATGAACTTTCGGTAGTAGAAGGATAGAGGGTTAGGGGAAGTTCAGATACCTTATTGCAGATCACGGATTAATTTCTTGGATCCAGAGGACAAACAGCTTTCTGTCAATGGATCTTGCAATAACCGGATAGGCCTCTCACACAGACCTAGCAGCTGGTATAATGCACGGACAAGTCTCTACTACAGACTTAACGATCGGTGGAACTCCTGGATAATCCTCTGCCACAGGATTTTGTAGCCAGCAATCAGTTAGTTGTAGAACAGCTGCACAGTACCAGAGCCTTTAAGCCATCCGGCAGTACTGTGAGATAGATTAACTTAGGTGATTCCTCCAAACGAGTCACCAGGCCCTTCCTGAGAAACCAGCCTTCAGCCCGGTTCTCTCCAGTAAGGGTCCCCCCCTGGAATCTTCTCAGTTTGCTTGGCTTCTTCTGCGCAGGCAAGACAGCACAGGACCACCTTCAGTTAAGTAGGCCCCAGACAGACCTCTGGGCCTACTTGTAGTAACACAGCCTCGAGCCAGCAGGGCCCAAGGTAGAAGAGAGCAGTTTTCACATACCTTAGGCCAGGAGGGCCATGAGGTCAGAGAGAAATAATCATGGCATCTGTCCCTTAAATATCCTCTCCCAGAATGCACAGCAGTAAGAACACTCCCACTGGGCTGTTTCTGGGGAAAGAATAGACAATGCACTTCAGCTTGCTGTATTTCTCACACTGGCATGTGGTGACAGTGACACCTACTGGCAACAGTGAGAAATGAGCACAACATAGCCAAATTAGAACAGAAGCCAAATTAACTTTATAGAAACCTAAATTTACACATAGCCCCTATTCTTCAGGAACAGGGCGCTACCTATAGAACATAGAGGTGAGGAGGTATGGTTGTAAGGGCATGGGCCATCATCCCTAATAGAAATACGCAAGAAAAATCCCCCATTATAATGGGATTATAGCGGCCCAAAGAAAAAACTTTATGTCATGTATAAACAGAAATATAAAAAATGTGTCTTATTTTTTATATATAACATTTAAAAAAAACTGGCATACAACAAGAAAAGACTGGTGTGCAATTAAAAAGAACCATAGGTACATAACAAAGATGTATCTATTAGCATGATGGTATAGGCATATTACAGCTGGACAAAAACTGCTGCAAATTGTGAAACCCCAACGTGTTACGAAATAAAAATTCCTTCTCCGGGTGGTTGATAGAAAGAAACAGGATATTTGTTATGTCCTAAGATGGTACAGAGTGTAAATACACCAGTCAACATACATTTAAAAGCCAAATGTGTTATCCATCGCCCTACCAGGAGAACTTGTATGCTGCCAGAGAGATCCAGATGGAGAGAGATCAAATACAAGAACTGCTATAGGATAGCAATGAGCCGTTATATGGTGAGTATTTGGTATGGCAGCAAGAGAGACACAAAACAGCCTTCTGAGCTGCTGTGTGCTTAGGATGGAGATAGGCTGCCATTATACTTGTGATCCCCTAGTGTTTTTGAAGCACCTATGCTATGCAAATTATCAAAAAGCCACTATACACAAATTCCTAACTGCTTTTTTTTTTACATACATATATATATTCTTTCTAATTGCTGTAGCCACATGGATCTTTATTTATATGGATGGCTTTAGTAAGAACCTATGAATTTTCCCATTGATCTGCCCCTGAATAAAACTGCATTTACATTAGTAAAGAACTAAACACTCATCTTTATTAATTTTGAAAGAAAATCAAGTATTTATTTTTTCATATTAAATGATATTCAGGGTGGACTGGAAGAGTAACACGCTTATAATGTTATAAATTAGAGAAAACAAACAGGAAAGTACATTTAAAAAATGTGAACTTTTTAAAACGTTTTTGTTTCACTTTTTTAAGTTAAAACCGTAAAATTGGGTAAAAGTCTATAGAGAAAAAACGAAATAAATAAGGACACCTGTTTGGACTTCTTTATATCCAAGAACAACCACAATAAAATAAAAAGAGATCTATAGTAACTCTGTGAAAGTTTTAGCTTTCACATAAATTCTAGTGGTTCTACAGGTCACTCTTCCAGGCTCTTACTGAACTTTTTCACCTCTAAGGTATAACAAAAAACAAAATTGCAATATGCATTTTTAATATTATAGTTGGAGATTGCAAATCACAAGAGATTCGCTAAAAACTGCAATCGAAACATTTTTACTTTAAAACATAAACCATCCTTTTATGAGATTGTATTTTTCTGGCAGAATAGGAAACTTGTAGCAAAAGAGCTTTTTAATCAAAGTTTGCAGGGAATGTCAAAAAGTAAGTATAAGAACAAGTGAAAATGCTGTATTGATTTTTGAGTCATTTTTTTTAAAGTACACCTGTTATATTTTAGGCAGGGACTGCCATTGCTAGTTATCTTCTAAAAATGTTAGCTGCTTGAAGAAGTTTAGAGAGACAAATGGCGATTCTCTTAGAAGTTAGAAACTCTGTCATATTTGCATAAAGGGCCAAAATAAATACAACTGCCAATTGGATCCCTGAAAAAGAATACAGAGTACAAAGTGATATTACATATGTTGGCATATTGTTGTAAAAAAACAAAAAAAAAACACTCCTTTGTAAATGAATATGACAAAAGAATAACAATTCATAAACATAGGTGAGAAATCAAGGTGAAAAGATAAAAAAAAAAAAGAAACTAAAACAGACAGTGACTTCACAAAAAATGTAATCTTTACCCAACACCCTACAACCTTCCCACCCCCCCCACCCCCAGTCATCATTACACTCACCTCCATGGGTGATTAGCTATCACCCACACAGCTGGCGCAGAGGTTAGGGGATTTAAAAGCTCTGTTTTTCTTCTCCTTCTTCCCTTAGGGGCTTCTGTGATGAATTAGAGTGATTCTAATTGACGTCGACTATTTTGGCCAATTGGAATTGCTCTGATCCATCCCAATTAATGCATATACTATGGTCCTCTTTTTGCTCTGTGCGTGTTTTAGCATCCAAGTAATGCTGCTTTTGCACCTTCTGTTCCTAAAGGTGCAATACAAAATGTCAACATGTACAGTGCTGTTACGATGTCATTAGAAAAAGACAGCAAATGTATGGATATTGATCAGTACAATCTCTATTTCAAGCACCAGCACAAAAAGATATGGCTTAGGCGGAGTCTTACCCAAGGTTTTAGCTGTATCTCTGTCAAGAGTTCCTTTCCTTTTTATTTTGGGCTGGAGGGAGCCTAAAGTCAGTATCTGTTTTTTTTTTTTTTTTGCATGTTTTATAATTTAATTTTCACATTTTACCTAGGTCTCCATGTGCTTTTTTTCTTTTGATTTATTAACTGACAGTTAATAAAGGTGCAATTTGTATACAATATACCAAATTATTTAACAATTTTTTTTGTACTCGCCATTTTTTTTTTTAGCTATCCATTTTTTTTTTTTTTTTATTGTTTTTATTGAAGGTTTTCAGAAAACATACAGAGTACAAAGCTGGAAAAGGTACAATTGAGAGGGTTGACCTCAACAAACATCTGACAAAGTTGTCATATACAGTATCCACATATAGCAAATAAGTGGTTAAACTAGTAAACATAACTTGTAGTGGAAAGATTACATAGAGCAGGGAAGCCAACAACAAAGGCGAAAAAAAAAAAAAAAAACATATATTGGGACTAAAATATTTTAATTGCATTTGTTTTGTTTTTCACAACAGAGGCTGATAAGTGAATCAGTGGTAACTAATAACACAGTGATTCCCTTTGGCTATTTTGACATTTTCTGCATAGAGTCTTTATTGCTGTTATTCATGAGTCATATACACTGACTTTAAGACCCCATTTCACACTGAAAATAACACCTGAAAACTGCCTCCCATTCATTTGGGGCGGTGCGCTTGCGGGGCGGTCGAAAAAGTCCTGCAAGCAGCATCTTTGGGGCGTGTTGGGAGTGCTGTAAAAAGCACTCCAAAAATGCCCCCTGCCCATCGAATGGGCAGCGCTTCTAAAGCGCCCTAAAAGCGATTCGAAAGCGCCGCAAAACAGGTCTTAAGGTTTTTTTAAGGTCACGTTGTCACGTGACCTTAAAAAAAGTGTCCCGATAGTGCCTGCAAAAGCTCCAAAAAAGTGCTGCTAAAACGCTGCTAAAGCACTGCAAAATCGACCAGCGCTTTAGCGGCTGTTTTAGCAGTGCTTCAGGGTGAAAGGGGTCCTATGGATACGAGAATGGACTGAAATTTTCTAAGTGTTGTTGTTGGATTTATTTAATGCTTTTGAGTTTTCCAGGATTGCCACAACTAGATTTGTCGCTATTACAAATTGTATTCGTTAGGATTTGACTTATGTCATTAATGGTATAAGTAGCCCAAACTTAGTATGGAAAGGGTTGGCTTAAATTCAAAAAAGTTCATGAACAGCTGACCCACTTACCCTGTCTAGTCATGGTCATTGAATATCTTTCACACTGAGGACTTGAAAACAATACTGGCATCTCAAGCTTCATTCACATATTACTAGAACATGGAACAGACTTCCTATTCAGCCCGTGCGTATGGCAGCTGATCTAACAAAAGTCGGCCATTCGGCCTGCTTCTGTCAGATGAGCATGCTGGAAAACCAGCAGCCGACTGGCTCCCTGTCAGTGCTCTCAGCCAATGGCTTAATGCGCTGACTGAAGTGTTCTGGTGGGGGGTCTTCCCCCTGTCAGAGCACAATAGCACAGCAGGGGATATCACGGTACTAACATCAGATTGTTAGTACAGCGGCTCTGACCTGAGCTGTGAGGTTTTTTTTCATTCAACCCGCTGGGTTGAACGAAGAAAAAGAAGTGGTGTGTATTAGGCTTTAAAGTGGAACTTAGTGCTTTTGAGTTTGTGGTGCTCAGATACAATATTTAATTAATTTTTAGCATTCATCCATCCATTTTCCCATGCTTTATATTATTGAGACATCACTTTGGAAAAGTACCCCCTAACATTTCTAGCTATAGCTATCTTGAGTAAGGGCAATGTAGCATTTACTTCCTGGAATCCATCTGCTCTTAGCTATGGCATGCAGGCAGGAGGGTGGGCCTAGCTGAGAAAGTCCCTCCTTCCCTCCTCCAGATGAAAGAAAAAATGCCCATGAAGACTTCTGGGATGTATGATATCATTGTGGTCTAGGCCAGGAACCTACTGAATCCATTTAAAACAAGTATATATCATATACTTTCCCTGTCTATTTAATAAAGCTAGCAGCATAAGGATTAAAAAGAGGTAACATTGATTGAGAGAGTTTAGTTCCACTTTAAAGCTCAATTGAACTCTCTGAGTGTATTGTTGTAATGCACTCAGGCTACATATACAGTCATACATTTTTTTTTTCTAGCTACCAAAAAATCCTTTGCTACCAGCACATAGCCGAATCTATCCATCAGCATACATGTGCTTCCACTGAGGAGACTCTTTACATTTTAGAATTAGGGACTGCAGTACACAGGGAGCCTTGATAGGGGCTGCAGCTTACACATGTATTTGCAAATGCGTGCAACTAAACCCCTGTTTTTAACGCACTGTTAGACAGGTGAATTTGGTTGGTTGCTGATTGGTTGGTAAGTTGAGCTTGGAAATTGTGTGTTTTTTGACATGCCTTCGCCCCTTCCAGTGCTCCTTACTGTGAAGACCAGTCATAGGTAGGGGCAGTGACAGTTTTTTTTTTATTTAATAAAGCTAGCAGCATAAGAATTAAAAAGAGGTAACATTGATTGAGAGAGTTTAGTTCCACTTTAAAGCTCAATTGAACTCTCTGAGTGTATTGTTGTAATGCACTCAGGCTACATACACAGTCATACGATTTTTTATTTATTTTTTCTAGCTAACAAAAAAACCTTTGCTTCCAGCACATAGCCGAATCAGACCATGGCTTTCACACAAGCTCTCCTGCAATCTGACATGCCTCACTGAATACTGTCCTAATCAACATCGCTTTCACCCCCTTATGCATGTCTAGCAGAAGTGTCTAAAAATTGAATCAACCTAAATTCAAGGAGAAGTACAGCCAAAGCTTGTTTGGCTGTACTTCTCCTGTGGATCTCAGGAGTGCAGTTTGTTCTGTACTCCTGTGACTCATTTTCAGCCATATGGTCGCCATCTTTCCCCAGCCTGGACTGGCTCTGTGATACCAGTGACGCTGAAGCCTGCTGTTGACTGATGTCACAGATCTGGTCCAGGCTGGGGAAAGATTGTGACCATAAGGTCGGGATCTACCCAGGAGTCTGGACCAGCACCTGCCTCTCAACAAGCCTCTGAGAACCTAAGCCAGCCGCTACCGTCCCCTCCACAGCCCAGTGCTCCAGTGAGCACAGGGGGAAGGGGCAAAGCAGAGAGCCGGTGATTGACAGTCACCGGCTCTCTGCTCACGAAGCACTGAAAACTGAGTTCTCAGTCTTAGAGCCAGCGGGGGCCCAATGCTGCATCTACCTAGGTAAGTATGATTTAAAAAACAAAAAAACTTCTCTTTTGTTTAAGAACCTTGGATGCTTTCTATAGCAGACATTGAGAAATACACTATTACCGGTACATTAAAATAGTAACTAACAGTGATGTACCATTAATAAAGGACACCTACAATGAAGCACATTGCAAGCATTGTAAGAGGAACTGGTGTCATCTTTATAAGGGTCCCAATATTACAGAGCAGGTGATGGGTTCAGAAGGTGTTTTTGCCATTATAACAAATAGCATGTTAACAAATAGTGGCAAGAGATTATTATCTTTAAGCATGCATTTAAGGTGCACTTCCTGTGAAATAAGAATAGGTTAATTCTTCTATTACACAGAGCAGCTTGTAATTTATTTGAATACTGTGCTAATCATGTATAATTATGAAGCCTTTATGTCTGTCCTAGATTATTAGTTTTCTTATAGAAGGTCATTATCTTTGCATGTAACATTTGGATAATATAAGACATGCAGTTGCTTAAAGGAAAGATTTCTTTTTGTGCACAATACTACCCTGCCTATGACATAATAATCATACTTTTGGTGAGTAGGTGGAGTACTTTTTTCTGAAGAAGTGCAAAGAATAATGCAGAGTAAATGAATTAACATGAGGAAGAAACTCATTTAGATATGTTTGCATTGTTCCAGATCAGTAAAAAAAAAACGAAAGCATAAAATGAATGTCCCAAAATTTAATGAATTTCATGTAACAGTGGTTTTTCCAAATGTTCACCTAATGTAACCTATATATTAAAAAAGACAATTCTAAAAGTATATATTTCTGCTAGGGTTTTGTGTTTTCTGCTAGGGTAATTAAACATTTTTTCATCTGTTACAGTATAAATTCTGATCATTAGCTGCTGTTGTATCACACTATTGCACCTGTCCCTTTCCATATCTATATAGTATATATATATATATATATATATATATATATATATATATACATAGTCTCTTCTCAAACTTGTTAATGATAAAGCAGTGTAGCACAGGATTATAATTTCCATTGCTAGAACAAGTTGGAAAATGAATATCTAGCATTCATGAAATGCTAAATAACGAAAAGTAATCTTAGAACAGGTTAATTAGAGCTATGGCTATGGCTTGGTAAAATAGCAAGCAATCAGTTCAAGAGGCTGGTCTCTTTTGTTGGCCAACTATATAACTTTACTTTAAAGATATTCCTTAATGTGGGAAAATACCCTTGCAAAGTGAACAGCCTATTTGCGTTTTTTTTTTTTTTAATTCATATATTTTTAAAGAGCTTTACATGGTTTACAAACATAAAACCAACTTTTTCGGCCCCAACAGAGAATCCCCAACTCCCTTTTAAATTCACCAAAAAAGGTTTACCCATACAAATACAAACAGTTGCTGGTTAAACCAAATACATGTATGGCATAACCATAAATCATAACTGAAAGCAAGATCTGTTACAAAGGGTTATTGTTTGTCAAAGAAACAATAAAAAAGTGTATTTATAGGTACAGTAGATAAAAAAACTGAGTAGTTTTTAAAATATCTGAGCAGTTTACATGTAGAAATATCATTCAACATCAATATTTACAAGGTATTTCATATGTAAAGGACCAGTAAGTAGAGGTAAGTATCAGGAGACCACCCCGTGTAGCTTGTTGTGGAGGGGCAGATAAGGGAAGAACAACGTCGAATGAATAATCTGTCTATGAGCAGCACTATTGGAGCTACACCTGCAGCACTTAACCAATCTCCCCATAGTTTATAAAATTTGGCAGGACAGCCATGCATGGTACACACCATTTTTTCTCTCACTGCGTATCATTAACTAGTCTATTTGCCTTTAGGAACTTAATCCCCATGTATCCATGTGCCTTTTCAACTAAAAATCCTATGTGTCACGCTATGGTTACGCGGGTTTAATCTAACTTATTTAACTAAAATAACTCAGGGTGAGCAATATGTTGTATTTATTATTATAAATTAACTGTGTAATTACAGGGGAAATAATATTGTGTTCACATAAGTAGGAACTGTAGGTATACAATCATGAATCTAATGAACAGTAAGCATAATGTTTTTTTGGTCAGTGTAATCTTACATCATTTGTTTTGTAAATGTATGTTATATATCATGTTACATTTTTTGAGGACACATATTAAAGGGGAGTTTTATGTTTATTAAAAGTCAGCAGCTACAAAAAGTGTAGCTGCTGGCTTTTAATAAACAGAAACTTACCTGCTCCACCGTCGCTCCTCTCCCCCCCTCTCCGCCGGCACCTCCATTCAAACTGTGGGCACCCAGCCGTGACAGCTGTCGGCTTCACGACCGGGCACTCACTGCGCATGCGCGAGTCGCGCTGCGCCCTAGGAGTGGACAGACGATTGCCTGGGACCTGTCACGTGTCTACAGGGAGGGGCTGCCTTAGGTGATATGACGAGTCACCTAAGCGGTCCCTGGGCGGAAGGAGGAAGTGGGACAGGAAGTCCCACTCCTACCGAAGCCCCCACTCCCCCCCCCCAAAATAAATGATATGCCAAATGTGGCATGTAATGTGGCATGTAAGGGGGCGAGGAGTGGTTAAAGCGGAAGTTCAATTTTTGGGTGGAACTCCACTTTAAATACAGGTGTATCATTGACACTTAACTTCTAGAGACATCCCAACACTGCCTGTAGGTATCCTGCTTATAGTAGGTAAAAGGGAATCCCCACTTTGATGAATTGCATATTCTCTGGAATTAATAGCTACTGTATGAATATTGCAATTCCTTCTTGAGTTTGCTAAGTTCAAAAATTGAAGATTTCATTTTAACTTCATCAGAGTGATGTAAATATAAACCCCTGAACACTTAGCACGATTCAAAGCAATACTTGTTCATAATGAATGATAATACAAAAAACACTTGACAACAGATACTCATATACGTGATAAAGCATGAATTCACAAGGGCACTTTCTATTTAGATTGGGATATAAGTGTCATTAGCTTGTTTCTGTCTGTGGGTGAGTCAAGGAAGATTTCCGCTTCTTAATACCTAAGACTGACCATAACAAGAACAGTAACACAGCTTTACAGTTGTGTTACACACAGGAGTGTCAAGAATAAGCGTCTGTAACAGAATGCTTTCTTGACAATTTGTCAGTGTACATTTTTATGACCATAATAAAAAAAATTCCCTCCTCATATTCAATCCATTAGGCAAGTGAACGTAGCCTTTTTATAAACCACAACACATGATCATGTCATTCTATTAACTTTGTATATCAGAGTGGTCACAGAACACCATATTAGCCTTATGATGCCAGTATTACCTGTGCATATAGTATCTCACAAAAGTGAGTACACCCTCACATTTGTGTAAATATTTTATTATATCTTTTCATGTGACAACATTAAAGAAATTACAGTTTGATACAATGTAAAGTAGTGAGTGTACAGCTTGTATAACAGTGTAAATTTGCTGTCCCCTCAAAAAACACAACACACAGCCATTAATGTCTAAACCGCTGGCAACAAAAGTGACTACACCCCTAAGTGAAAATGTCCAAATTGGGCCCAAAGTGTCAATATTTTGTGTGGCCACCCTTATTTTCCAGCACTGCCTTAACCCTCTTGGGCATGGAGTTCACCAGAGCTTCACAGGTTGCCACTGGAGTCCTCTTCCACTCCTCCATGACGACATTACGGAGCTAGTGTATGTTAGAGACCTTGCGCTCCAAACACCACAGGCGTTATTGGGCAATACTTTGGAGTAGCCCTTATTAACCCGCCCTTCTCTCTCATTTGAGGATGCCTCACAGATTCTCAATAGGATTTAGGCCTGGAGACATGCTTGGCCAGTCCATCACCTTTACCCTCGGCTTCTTTAACAAGGCAGTGTTCGTCTTGGAGGTGTATTTGGGGTCATTATCATGTTGGAATACTGCCCTGCGGCCCAGTCTCCGAAGGGAGGGCATCAGGCTCTGTTTCAGTATGTCACATTACATGTTGGCATTCATGGTTCCCTCTATGAACTGTAGCTTCCCTGTGCCAGCAGCACTCATGCAGCCCCAGACCATGACACTCCCACCACCATGCTTGATTGTAGGCAAGACACACTTGTCTTTGTACTCATCACCTGATTGGTGCCACACACGCTTGACACCATCTGAACCAAATAAACGTATCTTGGTCTCATTAGACGACAGGACATGGTTCCAGTAATTCATGTCCTTAGTCTGCTTGTCCTAAACAAACTGGGGGCTTTCTTGTGCATCATCTTTAGAAGAGGCTTCCTTCTGGGATGACAGCTATGCAGACCAATTTGATGCAGTGTGCGGAGTATGGTCTGAGCACTGACAGGCTGACCCCCCACCCCTTCAACCTCTGCAGCATTGCTGGCAGCACTCATACGTCTATTTCCCAAAGACAACCTCTGGATATGACGCTGAGCGCGTGCACTCAACTTCTTTGGTCGACCATGGTGAGGCCTGTTCTGAGTGGAACCTGTCCTGTTAAACAGCTGTATGGTCTTGACCTCTGTGCTGCAGCTCAGTTTCATGGTCCTGGCAATCCTCTTATAGCCTAGGCCATCTTTGTGTAGAGCAACAATTCATTTTTTCATATCCTCACAGAGTTCTTTGCCATGAGGTGCCATGTTTAACTTCCAGTGACCAGTATGAGAGAGTGAGAGCGATAACACCGAAATTTAACACAAATGCTCCCCATTCACACCTGAGACCTTGTAACACTAACAAGTCACATGATACCGGGGAGGGAAAATGGCTAATTGGGCCCAATTTGGACATTTTCACTTTTGTTGCCAGCGGTTGAGACATTAATAGCTGTGTGTTGAGTTATTTTGAGGGGACAGCAAATTTACACTGTTATGAGTGTACAGAGTGTACAGCTTGTATATTTGTCAATCACTGCCATTACTAGTAAAAACAATTTAAAAAATCTATAAATATATCCCATCATTTGTAGACGCTATAATGTTTGGCCAAACAAATTAATATATGCTTATTGAGATTTTTTTACCAAAAACATGTAGCAGAATATATATTGGCCTAAAGTGATGAATACATTTGATTTTTTTTTTTTATTGGATATGTTTTATAGCTTAAAGAAAAACATTTTTGTTTTTGTTTTTAAATTGTCGGTCTTTTTTTTGTTTATAACGCAACAAATAAAAACTGCAGAGGTGATCAATTACCACCAAGACAAAGCTCTATTTGTGGGAAAAAAAGGACATCAAGTTTATTTGGGTACTGTGACGTATGACTGCACAATTGTCAGTTAAGGTAACGCAGTGCCATATTGCAAAAAATGGACTGGTCATGAAGGGGGGGGTAAACCTTCCTGGGGCTGAAGTGGTTAAGGTCTCATGCACACTAAGCCTAAAAATGCCATTGTGACAGATGATTGGGCAGAATTTTTTTATTTATTATTAAAAAAACAAAAAACAAAGGAATCCATGAACACGCAAATGCTTGACACGCATAAATGTGTGTGCAATACAGTAGCTTTTCTCCTGGCAGAAGTTCAGAAGGGCTGAACAGATGCCCTGTGTGTATAAGACCTAAATGCATTTTTATGTCAGCCATCATTCAATCAATTATTTCTTTCCCATTCTTGTCATTTTGCACTGCATAATCCAAAAATGTCCTTTGTAATATGCACATTTTCTACCTGATTAAAAAGCTATGGTTCATTCCTTGTTTTCTGTGTTTGTTTTGCATTAACTTTCTCTCTAATACAGCTTTCCATGGTCAAAGCTGGCAATTCAATTACTTTTTTTAAGCTGCATATCGTGCTTGTAGGAATTCATGTATAATGCATAGTAAATTGATACAATGATTGCTTTTACTTTTCATTGAAGTCACCATCCTGTGATAACAAAGAGTATCACAGATTCAATTACCAGCATATTGTATTTGCTTAAATTATGATTATATCCTCTCTTTTCTGCTGAAGAATAGCTTTTTGAAAGCATTTATCAAGAGTACTGATGTATTAAAACTACAGTATGTGAATTTAAACCTTACAGTTACCTTCTTTTGTTATTCATTTTGTTTTCTACAGTATATCCCCTTCTAAACCCCTATTCTAAGCCCACTGTCAGCTGACGTTGCTTAGCCGGTCCATGCGCTGGCTCTGGCAGCTGGATTAGCCTTTCATGGAGCCCCTGGCAGAATAAGCCAGCCATACCCGCCTCCTCCACAACCCAACGCTCCAATGGGCGCTGGAGGGGCAGAGCAGAGAGCCAGTGAATGACAGTCACGGCTCACTGCTCAAAGTGGCGGGAAGTGATCAGCGGTGTTTGATTGCTCAGTTCTCAGTGCAGAGACGGTGGGGGATAGATGCGGCATCGGATCAATGCTGCATCCACCTAGGTGAGTATAAATTATTATTATTTTTGGAAACCCATACTTCTCTTTGAGTTCTTACCCTTACTACTAGATTGTGCATGCAAGACAGATATTTTCTCTGTGTGTTTTAGTGATAATTTTAGTAGGTTGGTATAATTCACACTGAATATTGGGCGTGGCTTAAGGAAACATGCTTAAATAGAGTCTGAGCTTCCATACTATATACCATTTGTAGTTTCTTTTACTAATCAAATACTTCACAATTACTGTGTTATACGATTTTCATGTAGCGCCCCTTTACTTTTCAGGGGTGCTATGCGCCTAAATTTAGGGGTTGGTATGAGCTGGTAGCCAGGCTCAGACCACTTTGATTGTTAGGCATTTTCTTCTGCCTATGTGATGCTGCCTGGTGTATGGTTCCCTGTGGCCTGTAGGTGGCACTGCCATATCAGGTCAGGGTTGAATCATTGGTGGTATTGTTACGCCTTAGGGTGTCCTCTCTCGGCAGCAGTACAGTGGGCGTGGTCAACTTGATGTGCATGCCGGAAGGGGGTACATAAGGGCCAGACGCCATATTTTGGAGAGGAGGAGAGTGTGGGAGACACACGTACCCCACCTTCGGTGGCCTTCATGGCCAGGGCTGCGGGTGGGTGTGATGAGTCCCAGGCACCTTTAGCCTGGGGCTGCAACTCTACCAGTAGGCCCAGCACCTTTAGCTAGGGCCTACCCCCGAAAGAAGAGTCCCAGGGTGCCCGGGAGTGGGTGACCTGTTCTAGACGAGAGGGAACCAGGAGTTTCGGTGAAAGGAGTCGCCGCCTCTGCCTGGCTACCTACTAGAGGGATTCAAAGATCCGCCACAGGCCTTGTGACTTGCTTCAGTTGCACCTTGTTCTACTGTTGCAAGCGCCGGGAAGTTCGGAACTTGGAACTGTTTCTGATCGTATCCCAAGGAAACTTAAGTGAATATTCGAGCATCACTTCAGCTGCTAGGACTGTGAGAGAGGACTATCCGGGTGAGCTAAACCCACTCGGGATCGAGTGGTGACAATTACTAGTTTGTGCCTGGACCTAACTCCCCAAGTTTGCTATTCTTAATCTCATCAATTTCTTCCTGTCTACTAAGCAATAATAGAAAATAAACTCATCGTTAGAGTTAAAGTGGTGTGGACATTGGCCTTCTTGGGAAGAAATAGAGATTTGTCCCTATACCCTGGGGATGAGAACCAGTGGAAAGAGGTAACTTGTTGCAGAACCCAAAAACTGTTAACACCGCTCAACCTCTTTAAACAGGAGGGACGGGCATATAGCACGGTGTGCCATGACCTGCAAGTGAGTCAGGCAGGAAAAAGGTTGGTGTGTGTGCTACATTCACATGAACCTAAACCTTACCTCTACTTGCTATTATTGTTATTATCCCAGATAGAAAGGATAACTTGCCACAAATGTGTAGCAGTGTTGAATTGTAAGTCTTGTTAACGTGCTACACGTTTTCACTGGCACGTTGTACACTTGCAGAGCACTGAAAGCACAAGTTGTTGTTGACACTTTTCCAATCTGTCTCTAGCAACAGCAAAGTTGCAGTGGTGAGTCTACAGCGAGAGCTCTGCAAGTCACAGTGACCCCTGTGGTAGGATGACTATTGCATAACATAATTGAACCAGAACTTGCAGCAGACACTCAGAAAATTTAAAGTTGATCTGTGCATGGAATGCAAACATGCTGCAATTGTGCAACAAACCTGTGCAATAGCTTAGAAAGTCATATTTAAACTTGCAGCTCAATTGCTTGCTATCTGGGATACAGCTATTCAGAATTATATAAATAATTTTTTTTATCAGTTAAAGGACTAATCCTGTACCAATGGATTTTTTCCTTTATGAAGCATACACTCAAAGAACTTTTTTAAATCAGATGATTTTTTAAAAATAATTTTTCACAGTACAGTAAAACACAAATACAGTATAACGCCTCTGCTTTTTCCAGGTAGTAATTTCAAAATTTAATGGAATATTCACAGGTTACACATATGGGGTAAAAACAGAGACAAAAACAACCATTTAGACAACATTTGGATCTTCAGCATAAAACACAGTGTATAGTTTAAAAAACAGCGATTAGGCAACCACTTTTACATAGATCCATCATACCAACCTCTATCCAATATAGCAACAACCAAAAACATCCATCCCTCAATTACTACTTCTATATTCATGTCTATAAAAACAGGAATGGGTAGAATCTCTGCCAAGGAGAGTTATACGAGAGGTGGAAGGTAATAATGTCACAACCTTATGAGTAGCATTAGCCAAAAGACAGCATCACATATACTGTACCTCAGGTTAACAATCGACGGTATCTAGAATTTGCTGATTTGGCATCAGACCTGAGGGCCCCCGGCAAATATCCCATATTTCTGTAAATTTATTGGGGCAGTTCCTATGTTAATATACAAATTTTTCCTACAGTTTGCATTGACGGTGTAGGAGAAAACCATTTTTGTTCAGTTTGATCAGTTTGCAAGCTATGAATACATTTCTAAGAATATAGCTAGATTGTGTAGAAGATTCCTCATAAAGTAGTCCCAGAATACAAATTCTCCAGTTCCAGTATCTATACCCACTTGACCTCCAGAAGATTTAACCCCCTTCATGACCATGCCAGTTTTTGCTTTTTGGCACTGCGCTATTCTAACTGACAATTGCATGGTCATGCAACACTGTGCACAAACAAAATGTATATATTTTTTCCCCACAAATAGAGCTTTCTTTTGGTGGTATTTGATCACCACTGGGTTTTTTTGTTTTTGTGTTATAAATGAAAAAAAGACCAAAAATTATGAAAAACAAACAATATTTTTCACTTTCTGCTATGAAACATATCCAATAATAAAAAAAAAAAAAAAATGTCTTCATACGTTTAGGGCAATATGTATTCTGCTACCCATTTTTGGTAAAAAATCCCAATAAGCATATATTGATTGGTTTACATGAACGTTAGAATGTCTACAAACTATGGTATATAGAAAAGGAAAGATGGCGCAAGGATGGGGACATTCACAACGTTTTAGAGAAGAGGGCATGCTGTTAAAAACATACATTGCAAATTGTTCTCAAAGGTTATCAAAAGGTTATAAAAAGAGTCTCAGTTTAATAGAGTCCAATAAGGTACTAGAATGGCACTAGTGGCAGCTCCCTTGGAAGTGAAGCAGTCTCTGGAAAACAAAGTAAAAACAACAAGGTGCACCAGACTAAGTGCAGGAAGGAATTTATTATATTATCAGCCAATTGGCTACTCACATAATGTCTTTGAAAAACAGGCATATGATTCCAAAGAAAGTCTGTGGTCACTGGGGGAGTCTGAGACTGTATCCAGAAAGGTGTCCCAGTGGGCTGCAACAATTTGACAGCAAGGAGATGGAAATAGCCAGCCTGGCTCCTGCTTTGCGGTGTACAAACCAGCGTAGAACACACTCGGGAAGGTCTGTAAACCGGAAGTGACGTGTCAGATGGCGTTTCAAAGCTTCTGCTTTTTCCTCAGAAGCTTTGATACACGTCATCTGACACTGCACTTGTGGGTGGGGCCAGTTGATTGGTATCAGAGTTTTGATAACATTGGCGACTCATGTACAACAGTTCTCAGTAACATTGGCAGTACTTTAACACAATGCCAGCACTTGAAGTGTCACGTTAATAATGCTACTTATGGTACTAGAGCAGCATCTAAGTGAAAGAGATGGCTGATAGGCAGAGCAGCAGTGTAGACACACTTAGCAGACCAACAGAAAGATCTTTGTCCCCAGGTGCCAGAGCCAGTTGAAGTATCCCTGTTTTGTCCCTCCTTGACAATAACATCTCCCTAGTGCTAAATACACTATCCCTAACCAGCAGGGATCCTGTAACTACTCTGTTCACTTCACAAATGTGCATCAACTGCAATGGAACAGTGCTATTTATTAGCATTGCCCTCATTAAAGATGGACATGGAGGTCATCCACTGTTGCAGCCTCTGATTGGACAGCTGCTTCCCTGATGACACCTATGGAGGATTCGGAGGATTCAGAGGAACAAAGCTTCTCTATCACCCATTGCCTCTGTATAGTGGCCAGCAAAACAGCGCCACCTAAAAAGGACATCACTGACATCTATCCTGTTTTTGGTAGGGTTTTTTTTGCTGCACTGACACTAAACCTTATATCCATTCTGGGGGTTTATTATTGCAGTCACTGCTGGAGATTGCATATTGTGGTGCATTAATAAACTAAATATTCCTTTTGTAAATGGGAGGGTTAAGTAGACATTTTGTTTTATATATATGGCACTTTATGTAGGGAAGTGTGGAGGAGATAGACCAGCACAGACAGTGATTACACACTCTCAGAAGAGGAGAAAGCTATGATAGAGGGAAGGGAAACTGTCTGTGCTAGGGATTCCACCCCTCATGGAATGGTCACATTTCCTTGCATGTTCTCTTTAGAGATAGATGCTGATATATGAAATACAGAAAAAAATATCAAGCCCACATTTAGTTTTGGGAAAGAGTGAAGAAAATCAAAAGCTGTACGTTATGGACTGTGGAAAAGTGTGCAAGGCTATAGGTACAACAGGTATGGCTTGTCAGGTGTATGAAATTTTCCCAGAATTTTATTACTTAGTTATAATAAAGAATGCAATGGAATCATCATGTCAAGAAACAAATCCAAAGAGCTAACAATTACAATACCATTCAAGTAAAATATCCAAAGAACTAACAATTACAATTCCATACAAGTAAAATAATGCTAAACAGATTAAATGTTATTGATAATAAATGATATTTTAAAATAAAATAAAGTATTACATGACCAAAACAGGTTTATAAACTACAAAACTGACATTTGGCATGACATGGATTAAAACGTTCAAGCTGGCCAGTAAGATTAAGGGCTTGTGTACACTGGTTTTTGTGCTTTGCTGCTCTTATGTGAAGCATTTTTGAAGGGCTCACAATGAACTGTTTACATTTTGAATTGGATTGTATTGAGCAGCGTTTACCACTATCTGTTTTTTTGCTTTCGTTGCATCATGAATAACTGCTAAATAGGACATGCTGCATTTCTAAAAGCACGATACAACTGCTTTTGTTAGTGGGAATGCATCTACAAAAGCAATCCATAAACACATCTCAAAAGCAATCCATTTTCTATGAACACATAAAAGTTGCCTTCTCATGGCTTCATCAGATGTACTTCCGAGTTTGACATCCATACACGCTTACATTTATTAATGACGTCTGTAGCACTGACCGATAATATTAGGGTAATATATAAACCATTATGCGGTTGCTTTAATAAAAAATTAAATTTCTGAGCTGAAAACTGCCATGTTGGTTTGGGGAAGAAATATTTTTGGCAATGGATTTATCAAAAGTCCATCATCAATATCCACAAATTAAAACTTTTGTACCAGCCTTTTATTGGTTAGGCAGGTGTGTTCATACAGTACACTAGGTGCCAGTTTATTTCTATACCACTCCTCTACAAAAGCTTGTTGAGTAAGTGAAAGAGATAGCCCTCTCTTCCCTCTCTCCATTTGTTCCAGATACTGGCCCTCCCAAGCCAGAATTGGATAGGCAGCCTGTTTTCATAGAGTGTCAGTTATCATTTGTGGTTTAATAGGCTAAAGTGCCACTGAACCTAAACATTTTTTTTAACCTAATGCATTGTTTACATTAAGGTAAAAAACATTTTCAGTTTCCCTGTGCCCCCCTTCCTCTGTATGAGGAGGAAGAGAGGGGATAACAGATGAGCGCTGTGTATGGCTACAGCTACATCTACTCTCCCCTTACTTCCTCTTCACATAGCATTCGAGCAGCAGCAGGAACCATTAGCTATTGCTGCTGTCAATCAAATGCAGTGAAGTCCCGCTGTGTAAGCACGGCTCCATAGACACACAGGTCGGGAGCAAGCATGCACAGTGTGTCCCCTTAGCAAACGGCTTGCTATGGGGAGAAAAAAAAGAAGAGAAGGAGCCAAGATCGCCACCGGGCAGTGGCGTCGCTAGGAAGGGGGGTGCGGTCCACACCCAGATGACACCCGCTAGATGGGCGACACCATCCCGAGGGTGACGAAAGCCCTGGTTCCCTTTGGCATTTTTTTTCTTCTGGCGCCATGGCCACGCCTGGCCTGTGTCTTCCTCCTTCTACTTCACTGCTGAGCCTGTCACTATCTCTGCCCGGGCGGCGAGGCTGCACACTGTCCTCTGCAGCTGCCACCCGGACGTACCATTTACCTGAGCCTCCCGCCCTGCCCTGGCCCTGAGCCAGTACAGTACAGCAAAGGCCACAAGGGGGGTTCGGCTTGCAATTAGGGGTGTCCACTGGCGCCACTGCCCCGAGCCTGAGGTGAGGTGTGATAGGTGAGGGGGGTTGTCATGGTATTGACTAGCCACCCACCAGACCCAGTTACATTAGCTACATGAGCGGCTCAGTTGTAACAAAAGGGAGGAGTGTATGTGTCCGGCGCCCTGAGCTGGTCTCATTACCAGGGGGTGGTTGGCTTTTGCTGCGGCGGAGACAATAGCCGAGGGACAGAATTATTCTCTGATTCTGCCTCGCACTTGTGGGGCATGTTCAGTGTTGTGAAGGGTGGGTTTTTTGTGTTGATGGGGGGGTTCAGTGCTGCAAAGGGACAAATAATTCTGTCCCTCAGCGTTCGTCGGCTATTGTCTCCAAAGCACTGCGGAAATCAGCTGTTGTGCCGTTCCATACTGCGCATGCCCAGCATTTTTGGACAGAACACTGGGAATTTGACATTACACGTCATATCTGTTTTTATCCTTTGCTTTTATTTTCATTTTTATTCTTGTTTCTGCTTTCAGTATAACTTGTTACAGCAACTTATATTGTTGTAATATTACATTGTATCTAGTTTGCCTCCTTTGAACGTGATCAGATCACATTTATTTATCCTGCTCCTCCGCAAATATCAGCTGTGAGCTAGTTTAGCTCCACCTTCACCTGTTTTGGGAATGAACGCCTAGGGCAGTATTTTTAATTTTTTTTGTCATATAAATGATTAGATCTGCAGTGATTAAACAAATCTTAAAAAGATTTGAGAGTGACTACAGGGATTAAAACTAGGGTTGTCCCGATACCACTTTTTTAAGACCGAGTACAAGTACCGATACTTTTTTTTCAAGTACTCGCCGATACCGATTACCGATACTTTTTTTTAATCTCATGTGACAGTGGCACATGTGTCAGTAGTTTTTTTTTTTTTTTTTTACAATTTTTTTTTTTTTTTACAATTTTTTTTATTTCTTTCTTTCTTATTTTTTACAATGCTTTCTTTTTTTAATGGGGGGGGGGGGGGTGGACAGTGTCAGTGTGTGTTTTCTTTTATTTTTTTATTATTTTTTACAATTAATTTTTATTTTATTTTTATTTTGTTCTTTTTTTATCAGCCCTGTTGGGGGGCTTTGGTGAGATATCAGGGGTCTTAACAGACCTCTGACATCTCCCCTTTGAGACAGGGAAAGGGACTAGGGACACAGATTCCCCAGTCCCTTTCTCAGCAGCCTCAGCTGCGCTGAAAATGAATGGAGAGAAGACAGCGGCTTCTCTTCATTCATAAACTGAAACATTGTAAACACAGTTTACGATGTTTCAGTTATGTGAATGGACAGAGTCAGTGATCACTGACTCTGTACATTCCGACAAGTAAGGAGCCGGATTTACCGGCTCCTACCTCCGCTCTCCATCCTGACAGATCAAGGGGGTGAAGGAGGAGAACTGAGGGGGATGGCAGCACAGAGGGGGACACGGATTGGGACGGCGGCACGGAGGGGGACATGGATTGGGACGGCGGCACGGAGGGGGACAGCAGTACGGAGGGAGACACGAAGGGGGACAGCGGCATGGAGGGGGACACGGAGGGAGAGAGCAGCATGGAGACAGCAGCAAAACGGAGGGGGCTGGAGGAGTATACGGGGACAATCAGCGGTGATCGTGTGTGGGGGAGCTACAAGCACCGATCACGGCTTATTTTAAAGCAGCTGAAAGCCATGCGAGGGGGGGAGAGAGAGAAGCGGAGAAACTACTTTTAAATATATACAGCAGTGATCGGTGCTGGTAACTCCCCCACCGCACCAATCACTGCTGATCACAAGTATCAGGTGAAGCATCGGGAGCATTTGCCCGAGTACAAGTACTCAGGCAAATGCTCGGTATCGGTACCAATACCGATACTAGTATCGGTATCGGGACAACCCTAATTAAAACCCTGCCTTACTCTATCCAAAATGAAGAAAAATGTTTTGCCTATAGTTCTACTTTAAGTTTGTTAAGAAAGTTTGTTGCATCATCTGTGGCCAACGTAAAAAGTTTATTTGTGTCACCTTTATCTAAACATTCTCCTGAACTTTGGAGAGTGTTACTTGAATCTTGGCACCCGGCTAAACGTTCTCATGGATAACCTAAGAATAAAGAGATCAGGCATGGGGGAAATATACACATGCATAAGAGGCATTGTTGATTCTGTGAACAGACACAAGAGAGTATGGCAACCTATATCTGCATACTTCTGGACAATTATTGATGCCAGCCTATACTAAGAAGGATGACTTTCTTTACATATCTTCATGGTTCTATGGCTAGAAACAAGAAAATAAACCAAGCGAAATGCACAGAAGTGATACCCTAAAGACCCTCTAACATTCTTGCATTTTTTATTATCTCCATTTTATACAGGGTAGGCAAGAAATGTATCATTAATGTCAGACAGTCTTTAACCAACCAGTATGATTATGTCCGATTTTTGCGTCTCAAATCGGTACAATTGTTTTGCATAGAAATTTGGTGTTTTATATTGTAGGCCTGTAATTCTTAGTAGACATGTGCACACAGAAATATTTTGTTTTGGAATTTTGTTTTTGTCTGAAAAATAAATGTATTTAGTTACTCCCAAAATTCGATTTTATTTATTTTGTTTTTCGTTAAAAATTGCATTCGTCCGAAAATCAGAATTAATTAAGGTCGAATCTGTCATTGAAGGCTTTGAAGATTCGACGGAGCAGCGAAACTGTACGACGCCGCAATCGTACATTTCCGGTCGAATGTTCCGCCTAAAAGCTAGCTATAGTAGAATTCTAATGTTGACTAGTAATAATTATATTTTTTAATTATTATTACTAGTCAACCAACATTAGAATTTTTCTATAGCCTATGGGCGGATGCATTTGACCGGAAATGTATGATTGCAGCGTCGTACAGTTTAGTTGCTCCGTCGAATCTTCTTAGAACGTTCGACAGACACCATAAGCCTTCAATGACAGATTTGACGTTTGTATGTTTTTCGATGCTTTGTCGAATCTTCGTCGTTCATGTTGAATTGTCAAGTTAGTTCTAGCTATTTTACTGCTCCTCCTCTTTGGTTACAATCAGCCAATAACATTCATCATCATCATTATTTTTATTTTACTTCCCCCACCCAATTCCAGCAGCGATCTTTTCTCTCTATGTCGAATCTTTTCTCTCTATAATGTCGAATCTTTTCTCTCTATAATGTCAAATCTTTTCTCTCTATGTAGAATAATCTTGGACTAATAGAGTTAAGTTTAGGCACATACGACCACAGGTTCGATAGACACAGATTGTTATTGTCAGCGTCATGTCGAATCTCCTATCTATATCGAACTGTTATTGCAATGAAAACGAAAATAAAGCATTTGTTTATGTCGGATCTTTCGGTTTTTCGGATTCTGCGCTTTCGTTTTCGTTTGTTAAAACGTTAACAAAATACCTGAAATTCGGACGAAAATGCATTCGGACGAAAACGAATGCACATGTCTAATTCTTAGTAATAACACACTTAAATCTGTCCAAACAAGAGTCTAGTAGACATCCCGGGTATGATAAAGTTTGAAACACGAAATCATAAATAATAATATAGTAAATAACTATAAATAATTATAAAAAGTATAATAACAATCAAATAAATTTCCTCACGATTCACTATCGCTCAATTCTGCAAGTGTTCTAATTTACTATCGCTGTTTTCTAGCTGGTCTAAAACCACTTTTGACGAAAAGGGACACTTTTTTGTTGCTATGGACAATCTCAAGTTTCCAGGCAGAAAGAACAGTATATATAATATAAAACTGCATGCAGGACACTGGACAAAAAGGATGTGAAATGATTTGATACAGTAATGTAATCTGTAAGCTCGGGTTACCGGTAACGGTACTGAAATTTAACCCCGGGCCACACTCGGGAATACCGCCAGGGAGGTTAACAATAAGCTTCCCACCCAAACTGCAATTCCAGCATGTTTAGAGCAGTTTTTCTACAGACATAATTTGTGCCCTTGCAGAAACAGGTGGAGAAAAGCACACATCTCTGCACATGGTGTTAATGAGGCCTAAAGTCCAAAGAGAAATATATATATTGTTTTTTTTTTTATTATTTAAAAATGTCATTTGGTTTCAGCTATCAGAAATATCATAGAAATGTCATATTACAATGAAGAGTCTGTTATACTCACAGCATTAACAGGACTCCCTTATAAATCCAGCCAGTCACAACATGACCAGAAGAGATTTTATAGTTAGGTCAGCATGTTCCTTATACATTCTAATTATTTCTGTTTTCGTATCATGAGCTGTAAGCTATAATCATCACATTTATGACAAATCACGGCTTGAACTATCTTCCTTTGCATGTAATGAGTCTATCTCATATATTAGTTTCACCTTTTAAGTTGCATTAGTGAAATAAATTAACTTTTGCACGATATTCAAATTTTTTCGAGTTTCACCTGTAGACTTGTAAAGGAAGCGTCAGGTAGTTTAAATGTACATTATTCTGCAGACAGATAATTTCAGCACCATTGTCACTAGGAAAGCATTTTTCCCCTGGAAAACATGGGGTACCATACTACTTATTTTCTATTTTAGCAATTCATAAAGAAAATCATGTCATACAACCTACATGTTAGAGTTACTGTATGCTTCAGAATATTTATTTAGGCACTTGCAGTATGTTGGTTTAAAATGAACTTTTTTTATAATGTTTAGCAAAAGCTGTGCAATAAGCCTCTGTCATAAGATATATCAAAATCTTTGGTTCCTGATTAATAAGAAATCCTGGTTATACTGCAAAGCCTGTAACAACCAGCTGAAAATTGCTTGTGTGCCAGTACTGCCTCAATTTACGCCCTCAGTTGTCTGCCTTCTTTTTCTCATTAGAAACGAATGGCTTGATGCCAGTACTTAAATGCATTATGTGTGTGTTTTATTAACTGTTATTAAAACACAGCAAAGCTTTACAAAAAAATAAGATCTTTTTTTTTTCCACGGATTCCTTCCCCATTAAAGCAATAAATGCTCTGATATTTTAGTAAAATTAAATGCTAGGGCAGCTACTCCTAAAATATGATATATTTTTTTTCAAAGAAACAAATAATGTTGCATAAAAGGACAAGTATACAGGAATTTGCTGAAAATAGAATAAAACTCAACTGTGAACATCATTGTAGCTGAATAGGTAATTCTCTGATTTTATGAGTAAAAATAAAATTAGGTTCCTCATAGAAAGTTTGACATACACAGATACTTTACCCCTTATTGGCATGCAAGAATTGAAATGGACCTTCACCCGTCCAAATTAAACTAAACATTTACTTTGGAATCCAGGCTTTTGTTTTTTTCAATAGCTTTGCATTTTTCTCTTTACCATTCTGATCTCAGTGGCGATTTTTAGTATGAGCAGAGGATTATCACTCCCTTTACTTTCTGGAATTTGCTGCAGTCTCCCCTCTGCACAATGCATGCAAGAATATCATGTGTGTACACAGGGCTCAACCAGGGAACCATTTGTTAGTTTGTTGCAGTAACATATTAGTAACCGCAACATAAGCAAAAGGTTACTTTCTAACACTATGGCAACTTGCAAAAAAACATGTAGCAAGGTCCCAGGCCTTCATCGATCTAATGAGAACCTCCAGGGCCAGAGATAGCTGACATCCTTCTGTATATGGTGGGTTGTGAGGTATAGTGGGTGCAATGTAGTTAAAATATTGGGCGCCAGACACTTCTTTAACGCAAAAGAGATTTTTATTTCTCTTAATATAACTTGGGGAGAGAGAGGGTTAAGGCCAGGACACCCTTAGGTATTTGCAAGATTAATTGGCAGACTCTGAGACTTCAATAGGAGGACAGCCATGCAAGGAAAGGCATCCTGCAAGGCGCCACATCTGCATGTGCAGGAATGCTGTCTCCTATGGCAACAGTCATTAACAGTTCCTAGCACAAAGCTCTTTCACTTCCACTACAATCACTTCTTGTAGTAATTTAGCCCACTGACCTCCCAGTCTCTCTCACTAGACTATATGATTCACTGACACTGAATCCCTTAAGCTCCTCCAATCTTCACAGTGGTATCTTCCTCAAGCGTCTCCCCCGTTTCTCTGCTGGGTCCCTAGCTTGGCACTCAAGATACCTCTCAAGCTTCACTCAGTCCCTGGCTTGACACACAAGGCTGCTCTGCAAGCCTCACCTTCGCTGGCTGGGTCCCTGGCTTGATACCCACTGAAGTTTCAAGATTTTTCACCATCCGCGGTTGGTATGAATGCTACTCCGGTACTTTCTTCAGTTACTCACTGTTGTCCCTGTTATTAAGGTGGTTGGTCCCTTAGTGGCGACAGCTTCCCTCTACCTTCGACCATGATAGGTTCTCCGGCCGGCAGAACCGTCACTTCTGGTTGGACTGCAAGCTGCAGTCCCAACCATGCACTGCTCTCTTGCTTCTGGATAGGCCCTCAGACAGTCTAGAAGCCAGATGTGCCCAGGATATGCCCAATCTCCAGCCTAGCAGCCCAGGCAGTACAACACATGTCCACCCAGACAGCCGTCCAGGTGGCACAGAACACCGATCCCCTGACTCTACACAAATATTTAGGTTCTCCCAGCAGGCAAAGGGATTTAAAAAAAACCCTGCCCATAGGCTGAGATACCCCATATACCCATAATATGACCTTGCAGTGCCCTTCTCATATCTAATTCCACCAGGTACCCGCCCACCTAGCGGCAAAAGAGAGAAGTGCAGCAATTACGGACTTAGAGTGAATCCAATTGATCCTCAACAATTAGCCAAGGTAACTATACCTGGCAGGTAAATTTAAGAGCAACCCTGCCTAAACACCAGGGTGCTACAAACACATATGGTGAAAAATGCCTTTTTGCTTTCTCCCACTGGGCTCTCGCAATGGAATTTAGGATTAAAATCTCCCAGGAAGGTACTGGTGACAAAGCCTTCCCGGATGACAGCTGTTAGTCACCACTGTCTTTTCAAAACCAGGAAATGGATTTAAAAAAAGTGTTAATTATAAAATGTATTTACAAATATTTTCCAGGAACACAAAAGCTCTCTCAGCCCAAGAGACAGAGACTGATCAGGTGAAGTGTGCCCTAAGATCACAAGAAGGCTGTATGTTCTCTAATTTTTAGGTTACTGAGATAATTTGCTTACACATCGAGCAATAGTACTCTTAAAACTGTAGCCCCTTAAAGTGTACCTTGAAATAGAAAAAATACAAATTCTGATTTCCTGAATTCATGAACTTTGTCTTGATACTCTAGATATCAGGAGATGTATTCTAAAGTGTAAAATGTTCTTTAAAAATCATTCTTTAGATGTTGACAAAACTATGAAAAGAAACACTTCTTGCTTTTTATGAAATTTATAAACCACCTTTAAAAAGGAAGGATGGTTGAAATGCATATACTGTGCAACCCTGTCTTTCAAACTATTCATATAAAGAGGCCTAATTAAAAAAGCCTGAATTTCCCCACATCCAATTTGCATAGCAGGAGATTGTGACTGGCTCTCTATGGAGCCGGTTCACACATCTCTGCAGCGGCTCCAGTGTGAATTGCACAGGGGTCCTGTGCATCTTTCGGTCCGTTTCAGCCCGAATTTTGGTCTGAATTTGGATCTGAAATGGTGAATGGAGATGCACTGGACTCCTGCTGTGAGCCGCTGCGTGTTCCAGTGTGAACCCAGCCTTATTCTTTTGCAGCTACCAGTAAAGAAGATTGTTTGTAAAATCTTTGAAAACTCCATTAAAGGCTTGAATGAAAATTTTGTTAACCCCCTTAGCGGTAATCCCGAGTCTGCTCGGGGTGAGTTTTTCATGCTAAGGGCGGTAACCCTGAGCCCGACTCTGGCTGCATCGCAGTATCCAGGGGAAGTTACTTACCTTGTTCCCTGGATCCTGCGATGTCCTCCTGCAGTGTGTACGAGACGTGTTTCGCTCGATCCACACTGCCGAGTGCCAAGCTCCGTTCCCTGCGACATTGCGACGCACGGTGATGGAGTTCGGCGCCAAATTCAAAAAGTGAAAAACATAGTATAGATACAGTATACTGTAATCTTACAGATTACAGTACTGTATCAAATAATAACACACCCCCTTTGTCCCTAGTGGTCAGTCCAGTGTCCTGCATGCACTTTTATATTATAAAAACTGTTATTTCTGCCTGGAAACTGGAGATTGTCCATAGCAACCAAAAAGTGTCCCTTTATGTCAAAAGTGGTTTTAGACCAGCTAGAAAACAGCGATAATAAATTAGAATCACTTGCAGAATTGAGTGATAGCGATTTGTGGGGAAATTTGTCATCAAACACTAAATCTAATAACAGTGACAATTCTGCAACTGAGCAAATTTCAGTGTTTTTGATTTGATTACATTATTGAATAACTTTTATTATAAATACATTACTATTTGTTATAATTATTTATATTTATTTATTATATTATAATTTATGATTTTGTGTTTCAAACTTTATCATACCCGGGATGTCTACTAGACTCTTGTTTAGTCAGGTTTAAGTAAGTAATTACTAAGAATTACAGGCCTACAATACATAACACCAAATTTCCATGCAAAATAATTGTACCGCATTTGGTACAAAATTCCAGACAGAATCATACCGCCAGGGAGGTTAAAGCTTTAAGAACTACTGTATGTTAAGATCTCATGTTGGAAATGGGGCTTGTGTTTGTTATATTCTATTCACTGTCTTTAGGAATCTTTTAATTAAAGTGGATGTAAACCTGATTTTTTTTTTCTAATGATATCCTCTACTGTATCAGGTAGAAGTCTTCAAGTCATCTGTGCCCAGTCTTGCCACGAAGAGTTAATCCAGCTCTGAGCAATCATCTGTGTGTCATTTTTTATCTTACTAAAAAAACACAAGAAAAGTTTGTGTTGCCACATCCCCCACTGCTGTTACTGACATCTGATTTATTTTGCCTCGTACACACGACCGGGTTTTCCGACTGGAAAACTGTGATGAGAGCTTTTGGCCGGGACTCCTGGCCATGTGTATGCTCCCTCGCAGTTTTTCCGATAGAAAAACTTCCAAAAACCACCGGCAAAAAAAAAGAGAACCAGCTTTCTTTTTTCCCGTCGGGATTCCCGACTGACTTTTTCCCGTCGGAAATCACGGCCGTGTGTACGAGGCATAAATCTCATGAATGAGCACAGAGCAGAGTGTGTGTTACGATTCCAGCTTCACATCCCCCCATCCTTTATTCTCCAGCTCTCCCAGGATTGGCTGCTCTACACCTTGGGCGCACCGACCTAGTGCATTACCACTTACAGGTTTATTAAATTATAATTAAAAGCAATAGTCCTACTCACAGACAGAGCTTATATACAAGCTTATCGGAAACAATGGCTGGAGATCTTGGCATTCACCGACAGGACTTGATGACAGAGAGGGTCAAACGATACCCCAAAACATCCAGATGGCTGACGCATTTCAGGGGCGCACCCCTTTCATCAGAGCCTAAGTGGTTCATACATGCTCTCACAAAGTCCTCCGTTATATATGTGTGTGTGCATGTGCCCATGCAAGGAAAACCCCAGTTCAGGTGGAAGGCAATTAGCAATTAGCAAGCCCCGCCCCCGGATGCCAGCTCTCTCCACCCATAGAGACGGGGCTCAGAACAGCCAACCCCAAAGGCGGCAGCTCATTGGCAGATAATGGTGTCTGAGGGGGGGGGAGAAGGGTAAGAAAAGAAGAAAGGGGCGGGGAGGAGAGGAGAGGGAAAAAGAAGGAAAGGGGAAGGAGAAGGAAAGGAAGAGGAAAGGAAGGGAGAGGGGAGAGGAGGAGTGGAAAGAAGGGGGAAGGAAAAAAGAGAGGAAGGAAAGCACCATCCAACTACCCTATAGTGTAGCTACCTATTGCTAGTGCACACTAAACCCATGCTGGCCACAGCTGACAATAGCATTCATCGGCAGTGGGCTCATCTGCCCAGGACTCCCCAAAATCGGGGGGTTCACACTGGGGGGACATCCACCAGGGCAAAGCTAATAGTAATACCAACAATAGTAGTAGATGCATGCATATCACATTCATATCGTATATATACTGCTCACTCACCTCAACAGGGAGGATCCAATGAAGGATCCGCTCATCGTGGCACACTGCCTATGGCAGCTGAAAGGAATACGCTCCCTGCTATAGTATGGGAGCCAAGGTCATCTCCTAACCCAGAAGCGCGAGTGCCTCCTGTGTTCCAGCCCGCACTTCCGGTGGAGCCAGGGCATCATAAACACTTCCTCTCCAGTCGTCTAAGTGTAATATCCCCACCAGGAAGTGCGGGTGTGTTTACTTTTCACCCGCCACTTCCGGTGGATCGAGGGACCTTCCCCTGCTGGTCTGCAGACTGTGCAAGCAATTAATATTGCGCACATCCGCGCCGCTCCCTCTAATATAAAAATAGACCATAGGGGACTAGGTTCCCTATGTAGTGCCTGTATAGCAGAATTTGCTGCGTTGGCGCCCCCTTTGGTTGGAGAGAACGGGGAAAACAGAACAACCTGAAACGATACTTATAAAGCAGGGAGGGCCAAACATGTGCTGCTAAATGACACACTAAACCAGATGGAGTACCTTCAGCACATAGCCACACACACACAGAAAAAGGGGGGAGAATGGGAGAGGTGCACACAGTGGGTGGGACCCCCTAAAAAGGGGGAGTAGACAAAATATAAACCAACCATGTAAATACACAAACATAGGTGGAAAATACTAGCCCTAAACCTTAAGAATCGGCAATACCTGTTGCCGATATACGGACACACATACTTAGGCAACGTTACCTGAAATGTCAATAGACATACAATTTATTCCCCTCCCATAAATAGGTAAATATATATATATATATATATAAAAACATAATTTTATGAATATTAAGGCAATATATATATTTTTTTTAAAGTATTGGATAGATACCTAAAAACGACCAACAATATTACTCCTAATGGATAAGCCTATATGTGTACCAGTGCACCCAAAGGGCATATACGCACACGCATGCATAATATAAGACGCATACGTGTACGAATAGTATATTACCCACCGACCCACTGTGTGCCAGACCCACGAGATATTGTCCTGTTTGGACTCACATCCAAAATAAACAGGAAAAAAAATAATATATGAATGAATATATATACATATACATGTATAACACACACATATGCATATACATAGAGAAGGATGTGTCCTAGATGATCTACTAAAGACACCCCTTTCACAGGCCTAATAGGGCTGGACATGTTAGATTTTGTAGATCAAACAAGCTAGGCCCAAAATCTCATGGGTCTGTAGAGAACCCACTTAATACCATTAGCCAAAAAATGATACAGTCAAGTGCATTATATTGTTAAAAGAGCATCACCCCATCTTAAGTTTACAACAATCGATACCAAATACTACTAAAGGGAGAACCTGACAGCATCCCCTATGTAGAGCCCTAGAACTACACTTATCGACAAAGTCTAGTTGCATATGGGTGGCCTGGAGGCAGCACAACAGGCTGCTATGCCACACGCCACCTGTATCAATGCGTGAAGGGTATGAGCCATGGAGCAAATGAAACTAGCCCATTTGCTCATACCAATAATAATGGATTTCAGTAGCAAAGGGCAGGGACCAAGCCCCAACCCCTAACTATCCACACTAGTCTAACTGTACTCCCGCTACATTAGACTATGTTATGCAGCTCTATTTCCTCGTTAAGGCCCTGCGGGGCCATAGTTTTCAAAGTGAAAATCCAATAGGCCTCTCTTTTGCACAGAATCTGATATTTCTTGACACTATCTAGAACACTTGAAATAGCTTCTATACTGAAGACTTTAAGGCCATCTATACTACTATCATGGAATTCCTTGAAGTGTCTGGGCACTGAGCATTTATCCTTCTCCTTTGAGATACTGCTCCTATGCTCATTCATTCTGGTCCTCATCGGTCGAGATGTACGGCCAATGTACAAGAGGCCACACGGGCAGAGTAAGCCGTAAATAACACATGGGGTGCCACAATTAATAAATTGTTTCATCTTGTGGCTTTCCCCGTCTGCACCAGTCACTTTTTTTTTTGCCATATGAACACCCATTGTTCTGAGGAGGGCTGCAAGATTATAGACTTTGCCTCTAGACAGAACCACGCCACCTATGTTTTGACGATACACCGAGAGCGCAGGAGATTTTTGTTTTGTTTTTTTGCTCTACACCTTAGCATGACTGGGCATGCTGAAGTCATGTGGTGCCTTTCTTGAGTTTTGACTGGATGTTACTCATAATGGGGCATGATCAGGGTGACTGAAGAGTAAGAGTGTAGAGGTGGGCGGGAGTTTTGTGAAATCACGACTCCGCCCATCAGGCTTCGGCAAAGAGACCCACCCACCGATTCCAGAGTTTTGTGGGGCTCCTACTGCTGAAGGGGGTTACATTTGTAAGGTAGGGATGCATGCAGGAGGCTTGCATGTATACAGTGGGTATGGAAAGTATTCAGACCCCCTTAAATTTTCACTCTTTGTTATATTGCAGCCATTTGCTAAAATCATTTAAGTTCATTTTTTTCCTCATTAATGTACACACAGCACCCCATATTGACAGAAAAACACAGAATTGTTGACATTTTTGCAGATTTATTAAAAAAGAAACACTGAAATATCACATGGTCCTAAGTATTCAGACCCTTTGCTCGGTATTTAGTAGAAGCACTCTTTTGATCTAATACAGCCATGAGTCTTTTTGGGAAAGATGCAACAAGTTTTTCACACCTGGATTTGGGGATCCTCTGCCATTCCTCCTTGCGGATCCTCTCCAGTTCTGTCAGGTTGGATGGTAAATGTTGGTGGACAGCCATTTTTAGGTCTCTCCAGAGATGTTCAATTGAGTTTAAGTTAGGGCTCTGGCTGGGCCATTCAAAAACAGTCACTGAGTTGTTGTGAAGCCACTCCTTCATTATTTTAGCTGTGTGCTTAGGGTCATTGTCTTGTTGGAAGGTAAACCTTCGGCCCAGTCTGAGGTCCTGAGCACTCTGGAGAAGTTTTTCGTCCAGGATATCCCTGTACTTGGCCGCATTCATCTTTCCCTCGATTGCAACCAGTCATCCTGTCCCTGCTGCTGAAAAACACCCCCACAGCATGATGCTGCCACCACCATGCTTCACTGTTGGGACTGTATTGGACAGGTGATGAGCAGTGCCTGGTTTTCTCCACACATACCGCTTAGAATTAAGGCCAAAAAGTTCTATCTTGGTCTCATCAGACCAGAGAATCTTATTTCTCACCATCTTGGATTCCTTCAGGTGTTTATTAGCAAACTCCATGCGGGCTTTCATGTGTCTTGCACTGAGGAGAGGCTTCCGTCGGCCACTCTGCCATAAAGCCCCGACTGGTGGAGGGCTGCAGCGATGGTTGACTTTCTACAACTTTCTCCCATCTCCCGACTGCATCTCTGGAGCTCAGCCACAGTGATCTTTGGGTTCTTCTTTACCTCTCTCACCAAGGCTCTTCTCCCCCGATCGCTCAGTTTGGCCAGATGGCCAGCTCTAGGAAGGGTTCTGGTCATCCCAAACGTCTTCCATTTAAGGATTATGGAGGCCACTGTGCTCTTGGCAACCTTAAGTGCAGCATAATTTTTTTGTAACCTTGGCCAGATCTGTGCCTTGCCACAATTCTGTTTCTGAGCTCTTCAGGCAGTTCCTTTGACCTCATGATTCTCATTTGCTCTGACATGCACTGTGAGCTGTAAGGTCTTGTATAGACAGGTGTGTGGCTTTCCTAATCAAGTCCAATCAGTATAATCAAACACAGCTGGACTCAAATGAAGGTGTAGAACCATCTCAAGGATGATCAGAAGAAATGGACAGCACCTGAGTTAAATATATGAGTGTCACAGCAAAGGGTCTGAATACTTAGGACCATGTGATATTTCAGTTTTTCTTTTTTAATAAATCTGCAAAAATGTCAACAATGCTGTGTTTTTTGGCAATATGGGGTGCTGTGTGTACATTAATGAGAAAAAAATGAACTTAAATGATTTTAGCAAATGGCTGCAATATAACAAAGAATGAAAAATTTAAGGGGGTCTGAATACTTTCCGTACCCACTGTATATACATTAATACTGTGCCATTAGTTTATACTGGGTGAGTGGTGGGTTTACATCCACAGTAAAGTATTCAAAACTAAATACTTATAAAAATAAGAACTTAAAGAGGCAATTTGAACATTTAAAGTGTTTTATTTTAGACCCTGACTTTGATTCTAAGATAATAGGGATGTTGTGTCTGGTCAGTAAGCTTTCGTCATTATAGGTGAATGCTGCATATGCTCTTAAAAAAATAGCAGAGGTGACAGCTTTACTGTTATGAAGCAGTGCAGATACCACCTTAGAGCAAAGACTTTTCCTAGTCATCAACCCTCTCTAAATTCCAAGATTTGCACTGAAGCGTCTGAATCTGAGGATGAGATGCTGGTCTCTGGCATAAAAAGTCCTTCCTGTGAAGCAATGGGCAGGACAGATCTATGAATGGGTGCTAAATCATTGGCTACCAATCCCTTCTGGACCAAAATTGCCCTTTCTTTTCTTATTATCATATTTGGAACCCTCAGAATGAATTCCAGAGGGGAATATTCAAATGCGAACAAAAGTGTCCACTCCTAGTTCTCCTCCCCCCTCACCCCACATTACCTCTTTTTAGTGGCCACCAGTTCATAGGAGAAATCCCTTCAGTTCTCCCATAAAGAGGAGTTTGTTTCCCATGGTTGAGATGCAGGATCTTTCATTCTATTACTAGTGTAGGAACCACTGATAATGGGGTACTTTGACGCAGTAAGTGGGCTTAGCACTATATGACCATATAGTGTGACAAAATCCCCATATTTTTTTAATATGTTTATGTATTTTTAAATAGCCTTGCAGGATTTAAATGTAATTTTTGTATGTGTGCGCTGTAATATATTTTGCACTCCTAGTTCAAAGCTCCCACTGTCTCTGGCTGATTTCTTAGCCTCCTTGCTTCTTTTTGCTTGAACCTGAGGTTACCTGGTTCGCATATAATATCTCTGCCAGACTGCCCCAAGGCAGTGCTTAGTGGCTGGGGGCACATCCCTGCTAAATGGTGCCACAGACACAAAAGTTGGTGGTTGCAGTTCCTTGACAGTACAAAATTACTAAGTTTAACCACTTAAGCCCCGGACCATTTGGTAGCTAAAGGACCAGAGGTGAATTCAGAATTTTGCACTGCGCTGCTTTAACTGTAAATTGTGCGGACATGCAATGTTGTACCCAAACGAAATTTGCGTCCTTTTCTTCCCACAAATAGAGCTTTCTTTTAATGGTATTTGATTGCCTCTGCGATTTTTCTTTTTTGCGATATAAACGGAAAAAGACCGAAAATTTTGAAAAAAAATGATATTTTCTAATTTTTGTTATAAGAAAAATCTAATAAACTCAATTTTAGTCATACATTTAGGCCAAAATGTATTCAGCCACATGTCTTTAGTAAAAAAAATGTCAATAAGCGTATATTTATTGGTTTGCGCAAAAGTTATAGCGTTTACAAACTAGGGTACATTTTCTGGAATTTACACAGCTTTAAATTTATGACTGCCTATCTCATTTCTTGAGGTGCTAAAATGGCAGGGCAGTACAAACCCCCCCCAAATAACCCCATTTTAGAAAGTAGACACCCCAAGGAAATTGCTGAGAGGCATGTTGAGCCCATTGAATATTTTTTTTTTGTCCCAAGTGATTGAATAATGACAAAAAATAAATAAAAATTACAAAAAGTTGTCACTAAATGATATATTGCTCACACATGCCATGGTTATATGTGGAATTGTACCCCAAAATACATTCTGCTGCTTCTCCTGAGTACGGGGATACCACATGTGTGGGACTTTTTGGGAGCCTAGCCGCGTACGGGACCCCGGAAACCAAGCACCGCCTTCAGGATTTCTAAGGGCGCAAATTTTTGATTTCACTCCTCACTACCTATCACAATTTTGAAGGCCATAAAATGCCAAAAGAGCACAAAACCCCCCCAAATGACCCCATTTTAGAAAGTAGACACCCCAAGGAAATTGCTGAGAGGCCTGTTGAGCCCATTGAATATTTTTTTTTTGTCCCAAGTGATTGAATAATGACAAAAAAATAAATAAATAAATAAATTACAAAAAGTTGTCACTAAATGATATATTGCTCACACATGCCATGGTTATATGTGGAATTGCACCCCAAAATACATTCTGCTGCTTCTCCTGAGTACGGGGATACCACATGTGTGGGACTTTTTAGGAGCCTAGCCACGTACGGGACCCCGGAATCCAAGCACCGCCTTCAGGATTTCTAAGGGCGCAAATTTTTGATTTCACTCCTCACTACCTATCACAGTTTTGAAGGCCATAAAATGCCAAAATAGCACAAACCCCCCCCAAATGACCCCATTTTGGAAAGTAGACACCCCAAGCTGTTTGCTGAGAGGCATGGTGAGTATTTTACAGCTCTCATTTGTTTTTGAAAATGAAGAAAGAACATTTTTTTTTTCTTTTTTTTTTTCAATTTTCAAAACTTTGTGACAAAAAGCGAGATCTGCAAAATACTCACAATACCTCTCAGCAAATAGCTTGGGGTGTCTACTTTCCAAAATGGGGTCATTTGGGGGGGTTTTGTGCCATCTGGGCATTCCATGGCCTCCGAAACTGTGATAGGCAGTGAGAAGTGAAATCAAAAATTGACACCCTTAGAAAGCCTGAAGGCGGTGCTTGGTTTTTGGGGTCCCGTACGCGGCTAGGCTCCCAAAAAGTCTCACACATGTGGTATCCCCGTACTCAGGAGAAGCAACAGAATGTATTTTGGGGTGTAATTCCACATATGCCCATGGCATGTTTGAGCAATATATCATTTAGTGACAACTTTGTGCAAAAATTTTTTTTTAAAAAAAAAATTGTATTTTTTCCGCAACTTGTGTCAACATATAAAATATTCCATGGACTCGACATGCCTCTCAGTATATAGCTTGGGGTGTCTACTTTCCAAAATGGGGTCATTTGGGGGGGTTTTGAACTGTTCTGGCATTTTATACACAACATTAGGAAGCTTACATCCACTCTTCTAACCACTTGAAGACAAAGCCCTTTTTGACACTTTTTGTTTACATGAAAACATATTTTTTTTAGCAAGAAAATTATGTTGAACCCCCAAAACATTATATATATTTTTAAAGCAAAGGCCCTACAGAATAAAATGGTGGGTGTTGCATTTTTTTTTTCTACACAGTATTTGCGCAGCGATTTTTCAAACGCATTTTTTGGGGAAAAAATACACTTTTTTTAATTTTAATGCACTAAAACACACTATATTGCCCAAATGTTTGATGAAATAAAAAAGATTATCTTAGGCCGAGTACATAGATACCAAACACGACATGCTTTAAAATTTCGCACAAACGCGCATTGGCGACAAACTACATACATTTTTAAAAGCCTTTAAAAGCATTTACAGGTTACCCCGTTAGATTTACAGAGGAGGTCTACTGCTAAAATTACTGCCCTCGATCTGACCTTTGCGGTGATACCTCACATGCATGGTGCAATTGCTGTTTACATATGACGCCAGACCGACGCTTGCGTTCGCCATTGGGCAAGAGCAGGGCAGGACAGGGGTGCTTTTTTTTTTTTATTATTAATTTTGCTTTTTTATTTTATTTTTAAACTGTTGCTTCCATATTTTTTTATCACTTTTATTGTTATCTCAGGGAATGTAAATATCCCCTATGATAGCAATAGGTAGTGACAGGTACTCTTTTTTGAAAAAACTGGGGTCTAGACCCTAGATCTTTCCTCTGCCCTCAAAGCATCTGACCACGCCAAGATCGGTGTGATAAAATGCTTTCCCAATTTCCCAATGGCGCTTTTTATATCCGGGGGGGGGGACATTCCCTCCCACTGCTTGTAAAAGCAGTCCAGAGGCTAATTAGCCACTAGGATTGCTTTTACATGAAAGCCGGCCGCTGGCTGAAAAGAATGATACCAAGATGATACCTAAACCCGCAGGCATCATTCTGGTATAAACATTCAAAGTCCAGCAACATACCAGTACGTTGCTGGTCCCTGTTGGACATGTATTGTAATCTTTTTTTTCATGCAGCCTGTTGGCTGAACGAAAAAAAAAGATTGATCGGTGGGTATGCCCACCATTAGAATACCGCCCTTCATCCACCCACTTCTAATGATGGGCATACATGCACCATTTATATATGCCGAAGCATGGGAGCATCTTCTCGCAAAAGTTATGCCGCGTACACATGGTCAGACTTTTCCACGGGCAAGCCTCCGTCGGAATTTCAACCGTATGTACGCGGCATTAGGAGCAAAATCACTCCTCCGCCCCTGATGCCCCAATGCTACGGCATATATGCTTTTTTTTTTTAACTGTGGTGGTGAAATCACCTCCTACAGCACTGGAGTCGTAGGGATCAGGCCTGTCTCTGCGAACGCTGCAGTTATGTGTGTTGTGTTTTGCAAGTGACAGTGATCGATCGATACTGCACTTGGGTGGCCTGGGCTGGACGGAGGGGCAAAACGCAGGTGCTAGCAGGTATCTGGGCTGATCCCGCTAACACTGCGTTTTTGGGAACCCTAAACTGCTGGGGACGCTAGTATAGATCTGATCAGATCAGATATTGAGCTGATCAGATACTATACCACTAAGGGGGGTGTATGCTTCACGCGTGGGTGTTAGCGCTACTGGCACTAACCTGACGCTGCCTGGGGTGTGACGCAGACCCTCTCTGACGCTAAAACCTAATTGATATCACCCGCCGGGCGATCAGGGGGTTAAACCTTTATTGGGTTATATACGGCGGGTGCCCTGACACTATAAAAAGCAAACTAACTAACCAGCGTCACCCGTAACACTTATATGATGATCACTGGTGAAAGGGTTAACTAGGGGCAATTAGGGGGTTAAAACCTTTATTAGGTAATATATGGGGGTACCTGACGCTATATAAAAACCTGACGGCGAACCTAAAAAAAAATTACTGGCTACCTATCGGCATCACCGACACTAAGACAACGATCATAAAAATTATTGCTTAGCGACAGTGGTGATAGGGGGTGAAAGGGTTACCTGGGGGGCGATCAGGGGGTTAAACCTTTATTAGATAATATATGGGGGTACCTGACGCTATAAAAACCTGCGGCGAACCTAAAAAAAATTACTGGCTACCGATCAGCATCACTGACGCTAAGACATCGATCAGAAAAATGATCGCATAGCAACGGCGGTGCTAGGGGGTGAAAGGGTTACCTGGGGGGTGATCAAGGGGGTTAAACCTTTATTAGGTAATATATGGGGGTACCCGACGCTATAAAAACCTGCGGCGAACCTAAAAAAAATTACTGGCTACCGATCAGCATCACCGACGCTAAGACATCGATCAGAAAAATGATTGCTTAGTGACGGCGGTGATAGGGGGTGAAAGGGTTACCTGGGGGGCGATCAGGGGGTTAAACCTTTATTAGATAATATATGGGGGTACCTGACGCTATAAAAACCTGCGGCGAACCTAAAAAAAATTACTGGCTACCGATCAGCATCACTGACGCTAAGACATCGATCAGAAAAATGATCGCATAGCGACGGCGGTGCTAGGGGGTGAAAGGGTTACCTGGGGGGTGATCAAGGGGGTTAAACCTTTATTAGGTAATATATGGGGGTACCCGACGCTATAAAAACCTGCGGCGAACCTAAAAAAAATTACTGGCTACCGATCAGCATCACCGACGCTAAGACATCGATCAGAAAAATGATCGCATAGCGACGGCGGTGCTAGGGGGTGAAAGGGTTACCTGGGGGGTGATCAAGGGGGTTAAACCTTTATTAGGTAATATATGGGGGTACCCGACGCTATAAAAACCTGCGGCGAACCTAAAAAAAATTACTGGCTACCGATCAGCATCACCGACGCTAAGACATTGATCAGAAAAATGATTGCTTAGTGACGGCGGTGCTAGGGGGTGAAAGGGTTACCTGGGGGGTGATCAAGGGGGTTAAACCTTTATTAGATAATTTATGGGGGTACCCGACGCTATAAAAACCTGCAGCGAACCTAAAAAAAATTACTGGCTACCGATCAGCATCGCCGACGCTAAAACATCGATCAGAAAAATTATCGCTTAGTGACCGTGGTGATAGGGGGTGAAAGGGTTACCTGGGGGGCGATCAAGGGGGTTAAACCTTTATTAGGTAATATATGGGGGTACCCGACGCTATAAAAACCTGCGGCGAACCTAAAAAAAATTACTGGCTACCGATCAGCATCACCGACGCTAAGACATCGATCAGAAAAATGATCGCTTAGCGACGGCGGTACTAGGGGGTGAAAGGGTTATCTGGGGGGTGATCAGGGGGTTAAACCTTTATTAGGGGGGGTTAGGGGGCTACACTGGACCTAAAACTAAATGTACTGACACTTTTACAGTCACAAATGTCACTGATTGCAGTGATCACTAAATAAATGGTCACTGCAATCAGTGACACTGTGACTGGGGGCTGGGGGGTGATCTGGGGGGTGATCTGGGGGGGTCTGGGGGGGCCTGGGGGGGCGATTTATGTACCTATGTGTCCTGGTGTCAGTGTAGTGTTGTGTGCACTAACCTGCATCTTCTCCTGTACGGCGCTCGGTATATGTGAGCGCCGCAGGAGAGATGACATCACTTCCTCCAGCCTGTGTAAACAAGCACACAGGCAGGGGAAGCTCTCATTCGCCGGGAGCGATCGAGAGGGGGTGGCCGGAATCGAACGGCCGTCCCCTCATGCCGGATCGCTCCCGAAGGTAAAACGACCACCCACTGTAAAGAAGGGGGTCCGATTGGACCCCCCAACTATACAAAGGCAATCACGTACATATACGTGATTCTGCCTGTCGGTGCCATTCTGCCGACGTATATTTACAGTGGGTGGTCGTTAAGTGGTTAACTGGATTATGTTATGTTGGTTAAAATCTTGTTGTTTAATAAAAGGCTGTGTCGGCCATTTTAACTCCACAAAAAAAGAGTAGCGTAATTATTGCTAGGAGGAGGTTACAGGAGGGTGGAGTTTAGAGAATGTGGTTGGGAAATGTAGATCAATAACCTGAACTCTTAACTACCCTAGTCATGAAGTGAGAGTTGATTTCAAGGAGAAAAAGCAGAGGGATCTGGTAATAAAATCAGCACACATTACACTTGTTAGGCACACAGTTGACCCCTTGATTTCCCCTTTATGTTAACCCCTTCCCAGCCAGTGCCATTAGTATAGTAGATTATTATCACTGATGACTGTATTAGTGTCACTAGCAACATCAGTGTCAGTTAGCGCCCCTCCCAGACAGTATCAGTTAGCAATAGGTTATCCGCCACACTATCACAGTCACCTGATCATCACCATTACAGATCAGTATCTTGATCACGATCAGAACTATACTAGTGTCCCCAAAAACACAGTTTGGTTTTCACCAAAGACATATAGCAGAATACATTTTGGCCTGAATTTATGAAGAAATTTGATTCTATTGGATATGTTTAATAACAGAAAGTAGAAAAGATCTTTTTTTTTTTTTTTAATGTTCAGTATATTTTCGTTTATACAATACAAAATTAAAAACCCCAGTGGCAATCAGATACCACCCAAAGAAAGCTCTATTTGTGTGAAAAAATTATATAAATTAAATTTGCGTGTGTTGCATGGCCGCGCAATTGTCAATTCAAGAAGCATGGTGCTAAATAGCAAAATATGCCCTGATCATAAAGGGGGTAAACCAATTTGACAAGATCAAATAAAAAAAGCAAGCATATTAACCAGTTACAGACCTCATGAGCACCTCCTGTGAAATTCCGAGATTCTGAACAGTGTTTGTAAATAATGTTCAGAAGAAGGATTTGAAGCACCACTAGGGTTGATTTACTAAAGGCAAATAAACTGTGCACTTTGCAAGTGCAGTTGCTTTATAGCTTAGTAAATGAGATGAAGCTTCACTTTGCAAAGTGTACCCAATCACATGCAAGGATTTAAAAAATATATATATATATTTTTTTGCTTGCACATTATTGGATTATGGAAGTCAGCAGAGCTTACCCTAATTTACTAAGCTCTGGAGAGCTCTTGCAGAGTGTACAATCTGTTTGCCTTTATTAAATTAACCCCAATGTATCATTATTGTGACCTTCCTGCTGGCTTTAATGCAGAGAGGCCGCATATATATGAGGCCCTATGTAAACACAAAACTGTGCTGAGAGAACGCGCCCTGCGCGTTCCCAGCACAGTCACCGGAAAGCTCCCGATGCATACTTGCGATCGGGAGCTTTCCAAACATGTGACCAGAAGTTCTTAAAGCGCCGGGAGGCGTCTATGGGAAGGGGTTAAGCAAATGTGCTGGTCCATACACAAGCCATCCAAGGGAAAACAGGCAACTGCAGTTGCAGGTAACTTACAATGTACTGCATTTTGCAGTGCAAAAACTATAAGCATGCACTTATCATGTAATAGCACATTGAGAAATGGCTTGTCTTTCTATACTGAGATCATACAGAATGTGTTTTCTCAACAATGCTTTGCATCTATTTTACCATTTAAAATATCATGCAAAATGAGAAATTACATCATTTTTCACTCAAGCCAACAACACAAAATCCACTCAATATTTAAAACAAAAGAAAAAAAGTTAGCACTGCATAAAATTCTAACTTAACTTTTCAAAGTCCATATTAACAGTTATATCACAACGAACTGTTATTCTTAGTGAAAATTAAGTGTGATCAGTGGTTAGCAACAGAAATTAGCCTCGTTTGGTATACAGAACCATGTGTCCCTTTACCACATGTACTGTCTAGCAGAGAAAAATAAATGTGTGAAAAATCATTACAAGAAAATTCAGAAAGGATCTATGATAAAATGATAGGCTCAATATGTGGAACAGAATTTTAATACACTGTAAATATAAAACCGTACAAAAAAACTCTTGCTGACAGCCAAGATATGTTGCCGTTATTTACATAGACCAAGGCTGTTGAACCTTCTCACAGGACTGTACAATGTACCCACAGATAGTAATGATCAAGATCCTTCTAAATAAGCTATCAGCAAACAATACAAAACTTTGTGATTAGATGGCTGTTCAAATGACTAGAAAACAGGCAGTCAGATAAATAAAAAGACAGACGGATAGGCTTTATGGATTTTACCAGTACCTATGTGTTTTGCTTATAGTAAAATGAAAAAAAAAAAAAAAAAAGAGTGGAACTCTGAAAGCTGTGCCAAAAAAACACAGGCAGAGGGCAAAGGACTAGACATCAGTATTGCTTGTTGTTTGACTCCACACATAGACACAGTGCGGAATAAAGCATGATAAGTCAGTATTGGGGAAAGATAAGCTACAGAAAAACATCTTGGTAAGGGCAAGACTTTCTTCCTCATGTCAGAGCCTTCAACAACGAGAACAGTTAGCAGCACTGTAGTGATATCACCATAGGCAGCAGTGCCTTAGATCTTATAGCTGTTTATCTGCAGAGTGAGGCTGTAGGTACATGAGTGACTAGGCACACTCACATACCAAGAAATGCACTGCTATTTTACAGGAGGACTTTTTAAAACTAAAAAGGGTACATTTGAGGGTACTATTGATAATAAAGTCTGGTTTTTTTTTGTGTTTATAAATAACAAACATTTTATACTTACCTGCTCTGTGCAGTGGTTTTGCACAGAGCAGCCCAGATCTTCCTTTTTGGCATTCCTGGCTCCTCCCTCCTGCTGAATGCCCCCACAGCAAGCAATGTGTCTATTCAGACACGGAGCTGCGGCTAGGCCTTCTCTTTCCTCATTGGCTCACTGACTTTGATTGGCACCATTGGCTCCTGCTGCTGTCTCAGCCAATTAGGAGCGAGAGTCTCAGGCTGGATAGAGATTGGCTCAGGTAAGTAATGGGGGGGGGGGGGAGCTGCATACAGAAGGTTTTTTTATCTTAATGCATTAAGATAAAAAAAATCTTCTGCCTTTCTAACCACTTTAAAGAAGAATTCCTGCTATGCCATTTGTTACATTAGTCTAGCTTGGGTCAATGTAACTATACATAGGATCCCTCTAGAACAGGGGTGTGAAACTGGCGGCCCTCCAGCTGTTGGGGAACTACAAGTCCCATCACGCCTCTGCCTGTGGGAGTCATGCTTATACGTGTAAGCCTTGCAAAACCTCATGGGACTTGTAGTTCTGCAACAGCTGGAGGGCCACCAGTTTGACACCTGTGCTCTAGAAGCTGGAAATCACTGTAGTAAACACTGCTACTCCAGTGATCTCTACTAACTGCTGGGTCTTGTACTGAGTGGCTGCCCTGCTACATTGTGTCCCCACCCCACCTCCTCAGCTTGTTCAATCACAGAACACTTTGTATTTATTTTAACATACATAAAATATATTAATGCACAAATAGTGTTATAGAAAGATTTGTGTTAAAATATGCACGATATTCAATTTTTTTTAATATCACCTGTATAAGTTAATTTATTTCACTAATGCAACTTAAAAGGTGAAACTAATATATGAGATGAACTATCTTGCTTTGCATGTAATGAGTCTAAGCCGTGATTTGTCATAATTGTTATGATTATGGCTTACAGCTCATGAAAACCCCAAATCCACAATCTCAGAAAATTTGAATATTACATGCAATCAATAAAACAAGGATTGTACACAGAACAATATCGGATCTCTGACAAGTATAAGCATGCATATGTACTCAGTACTTGGTTTGGGCCCCTTTTGCAGCAATTACTGCCTCAATGCGGCGTGGCATGGAAACTATCAGCCTGTGGCACTGCTGAGGTGTTATGGAAGACCAGGATGCTTCAATAGCAGCCTTCAGCTCTTCTGCATTGTTCGGTCTCATGTCTCATCTTTCTCTTGGCAATGCCCAATAAATTCTCTATGGGGTTAAGGTCTGGCGATTTTGCTATCTAAGCAAGCACAGTAATCCCAGGGTCATTGAACCAGGTTTTGGTGCTTTTGGCAGTGTGGGCAGGTGCCAAGTCCTGCTGAAAAATGAAGTCAGCATCCCCAGAGAGCTCGTCTGCAGAAGGAAGCATGAAGTGCTCCAAAATCTCCTGGTAGACGGCTGCGTTGACCCTGGACTTAATGAAGCACAGTGGACCAACACCAGCAGATGACATGGCTTCCCAAATCAACACAGACTGTGGAAACTTCACACGGGATTTCAAGCATCTTGCAGTGTGTGCCTCTCCATTCTTCCTCCATACTCTGGGTCCTTGGTTTCCAAATGAGATGCAAAATTTGCTCTCATCAGAAAAAAGGACTTTGGACCACTGAGCAACAGACCAGGTCTGTTTTTCTTTAGCCCAGGTAAGACGCTTCTGACGTTTTTTGTTCAGTAGTGGCTTGACAAGAGGAATACGACATTTGAAGCCCATGTCCAGGATCCGTCTTTGTGTGGTGGCTCTTGATGCACTGACTCCAGCCTTAGTCCACTCCTTGTGAAAGTCCCCAACACCTTTGAATGGCCTTTTCCTGACAATCCTCTCCAGGCTGCAGTCATCCCTGCTGCTTGTGCATCTTTTTCTTCCACACTTTTCCCTTCCACATAACTTTCTATTAATGTGCTTTGATACAGCACTTTGAGAACATCCAACTTCTTTTGCAATTAACTTTTGAGGCTTTCCCTCCTTATGGAGGGTGTCAATGATGGTTTTCTGCACAACTGTCAGGTCAGCAGTCTTCCCCATGATTGTGATTCCTACTGAACCAGACTGAGAGACCATTTAAAGGCTCAGGAATAGGGATGAGCTTCGTGTTCGAGTCGAACATACGTTCGACTCGAACATCGGCTGTTCGATCGTTCGACGAAGATCGAACGATTTGGGCCGTTCGCGCCAAATTCGAGTGACGCGAACGGCCCACAATGCACTACGCCATCGCAGTGTCATCCAGGCGCTGTGATTGGCCAAGCATGCACTGTGACCCCGCATGCTTGGCCAATCACAGCGCCGGCAGCGAGGAGAGCAATGATTGGCCACAGGCAGGATGCCTGTGGCCAATTATTGCTGAGGGTGTTTAGTACACGCCCCACACTATAAAAGGCCGCCAGCACGGCGGCCTAGTGTAGTGTGTTCCGGAGCAGGGATAGAGCAGCATAGGCAGGGACAGTGACTGTTATTTCTTTCTTGCTTAACCTGGATTCCTTTAGTTTAGGGAAAGAGAAGGATAGGTAGGGAGAGTGTCAGTGTGTTTTGTGCTTGTGCTATAGTGTGCTTAAAAAAAACATTTATTCTAGGGACAGAAAACTGTAGGTAGGGACAGTGTCAGTTTCTTTCACTCTGCAAGTCCTTGTTTCCAGGGACCTGGAAGGACAGTGAGTGAATTGTCCTTGTGCTATATTGTGCTTAAAAAAACATTTATTCTAGGGACAGAAAACTGTAGGTAGGGAGAGTGTCAGTTTCTTTCACTCTGCAAGTCCTTGTTTCCAGGGACCTGTAAGGACAGTGAGTGAATTGTCCTTGTGCTATATTGTGCTTAAAAAAAACATTTATTCTAGGGACAGAAAACTGTAGGTAGGGAGAGTGTCAGTTTATTTCACTCTGCAAGTCCTTGTTTCCAGGGACCTGGAAGGACAGTGAGTGAATTCTCCTTGTGCTATATTGTGCTTAAAAAAAACATTTATTCTAGGGACAGAAAACTGTAGGTAGGGACAGTGTCAGTTTCTTTCACTCTGCAAGTCCTTGTTTCCAGGGACCTGTAAGGACAGTGAGTGAATTGTCCTTGTGCTATATTGTGATTAAAAAAAACATTTTTTCTAGGGACAGAAAACTGTAGGTAGGGAGAGTGTTTTTTTTCTTTCACTCTGCAAGTCCTTGTTTCCAGGGACCTGTAAGGACAGTGAGTGAATTGTCCTTGTGCTATATTGTGCTTAAAAAAAACATTTATTCTAGGGACAGAAAACTGTAGGTAGGGAGAGTGTCAGTTTATTTCACTCTGCAAGTCCTTGTTTCCAGGGACCTGGAAGGACAGTGAGTGAATTGTCCTTGTGTTATATTGTGATTAAAAAAAACATTTTTTCTAGGGACAGAAAACTGTAGGTAGGGAGAGTGTTTTTTTTCGTTCACTCTGCAAGTCCTTGTTTCCAGGGACCTGTAAGGACAGTGAGTGAATTGTCCTTGTGCTATATTGTGCTTAAAAAAAACATTTATTCTAGGGACAGAAAACTGTAGGTAGGGAGAGTGTCAGTTTATTTCACTCTGCAAGTCCTTGTTTCCAGGGACCTGGAAGGACAGTGACTGAATTGTCCTTGTGCTATATTGTGATTAAAAAAAACATTTATTCTAGGGACAGAAAACTGTAGGTAGGGAGAGTGTCAGTTTATTTCACTCTGCAAGTCCTTGTTTCCAGGGACCTGGAAGGACAGTGAGTGAATTGTCCTTGTGTTATATTGTGATTAAAAAAAACATTTTTTCTAGGGACAGAAAACTGTAGGTAGGGAGAGTGTTTTTTTTCTTTCACTCTGCAAGTCCTTGTTTCCAGGGACCTGTAAGGACAGTGAGTGAATTGTCCTTGTGCTATATTGTGCTTAAAAAAAACATTTATTCTAGGGACAGAAAACTGTAGGTAGGGAGAGTGTCAGTTTATTTCACTCTGCAAGTCCTTGTTTCCAGGGACCTGGAAGGACAGTGACTGAATTGTCCTTGTGCTATATTGTGATTAAAAAAAACATTTATTCTAGGGACAGAAAACTGTAGGTAGGGAGAGTGTCAGTTTATTTCACTCTGCAAGTCCTTGTTTCCAGGGACCTGGAAGGACAGTGAGTGAATTGTCCTTGTGTTATATTGTGATTAAAAAAAACATTTTTTCTAGGGACAGAAAACTGTAGGTAGGGAGAGTGTCAGTTTATTTCACTCTGCAAGTCCTTGTTTCCAGGGACCTGTAAGGACAGTGAGTGAATTGTCCTTGTGCTATATTGTGATTAAAAAAAACATTTTTTCTAGGGACAGAAAACTGTAGGTAGGGAGAGTGTTTTTTTTCTTTCACTCTGCAAGTCCTTGTTTCCAGGGACCTGTAAGGACAGTGAGTGAATTGTCCTTGTGCTATATTGTGCTTAAAAAAAACATTTATTCTAGGGACAGAAAACTGTAGGTAGGGAGAGTGTCAGTTTATTTCACTCTGCAAGTCCTTGTTTCCAGGGACCTGGAAGGACAGTGACTGAATTGTCCTTGTGCTATATTGTGATTAAAAAAAACATTTATTCTAGGGACAGAAAACTGTAGGTAGGGAGAGTGTCAGTTTATTTCACTCTGCAAGTCCTTGTTTCCAGGGACCTGGAAGGACAGTGAGTGAATTGTCCTTGTGTTATATTGTGATTAAAAAAAACATTTTTTCTAGGGACAGAAAACTGTAGGTAGGGAGAGTGTTTTTTTTCTTTCACTCTGCAAGTCCTTGTTTCCAGGGACCTGTAAGGACAGTGAGTGAATTGTCCTTGTGCTATATTGTGCTTAAAAAAAACATTTATTCTAGGGACAGAAAACTGTAGGTAGGGAGAGTGTCAGTTTATTTCACTCTGCAAGTCCTTGTTTCCAGGGACCTGGAAGGACAGTGACTGAATTGTCCTTGTGCTATATTGTGATTAAAAAAAACATTTATTCTAGGGACAGAAAACTGTAGGTAGGGAGAGTGTCAGTTTATTTCACTCTGCAAGTCCTTGTTTCCAGGGACCTGGAAGGACAGTGAGTGAATTGTCCTTGTGTTATATTGTGATTAAAAAAAACATTTTTTCTAGGGACAGAAAACTGTAGGTAGGGAGAGTGTCAGTTTATTTCACTCTGCAAGTCCTTGTTTCCAGGGACCTGTAAGGACAGTGAGTGAATTGTCCTTGTGCTATATTGTGATTAAAAAAAACATTTTTTCTAGGGACAGAAAACTGTAGGTAGGGAGAGTGTTTTTTTTCTTTCACTCTGCAAGTCCTTGTTTCCAGGGACCTGTAAGGACAGTGAGTGAATTGTCCTTGTGCTATATTGTGCTTAAAAAAAACATTTATTCTAGGGACAGAAAACTGTAGGTAGGGAGAGTGTCAGTTTATTTCACTCTGCAAGTCCTTGTTTCCAGGGACCTGGAAGGACAGTGAGTGAATTGTCCTTGTGTTATATTGTGATTAAAAAAAACATTTTTTCTAGGGACAGAAAACTGTAGGTAGGGAGAGTGTTTTTTTTCTTTCACTCTGCAAGTCCTTGTTTCCAGGGACCTGTAAGGACAGTGAGTGAATTGTCCTTGTGCTATATTGTGCTTAAAAAAAACATTTATTCTAGGGACAGAAAACTGTAGGTAGGGAGAGTGTCAGTTTATTTCACTCTGCAAGTCCTTGTTTCCAGGGACCTGGAAGGACAGTGACTGAATTGTCCTTGTGCTATATTGTGATTAAAAAAAACATTTATTCTAGGGACAGAAAACTGTAGGTAGGGAGAGTGTCAGTTTATTTCACTCTGCAAGTCCTTGTTTCCAGGGACCTGGAAGGACAGTGAGTGAATTGTCCTTGTGTTATATTGTGATTAAAAAAAACATTTTTTCTAGGGACAGAAAACTGTAGGTAGGGAGAGTGTCAGTTTATTTCACTCTGCAAGTCCTTGTTTCCAGGGACCTGTAAGGACAGTGAGTGAATTGTCCTTGTGCTATATTGTGATTAAAAAAAACATTTTTTCTAGGGACAGAAAACTGTAGGTAGGGAGAGTGTTTTTTTTCTTTCACTCTGCAAGTCCTTGTTTCCAGGGACCTGTAAAGACAGTGAGTGAATTGTCCTTGTGCTATATTGTGCTTAAAAAAAACATTTATTCTAGGGACAGAAAACTGTAGGTAGGGAGAGTGTCAGTTTATTTCACTCTGCAAGTCCTTGTTTCCAGGGACCTGGAAGGACAGTGAGTGAATTGTCCTTGTGTTATATTGTGATTAAAAAAAACATTTTTTCTAGGGACAGAAAACTGTAGGTAGGGAGAGTGTTTTTTTTCTTTCACTCTGCAAGTCCTTGTTTCCAGGGACCTGTAAGGACAGTGAGTGAATTGTCCTTGTGCTATATTGTGCTTAAAAAAAACATTTATTCTAGGGACAGAAAACTGTAGGTAGGGAGAGTGTCAGTTTATTTCACTCTGCAAGTCCTTGTTTCCAGGGACCTGGAAGGACAGTGACTGAATTGTCCTTGTGCTATATTGTGATTAAAAAAAACATTTATTCTAGGGACAGAAAACTGTAGGTAGGGAGAGTGTCAGTTTATTTCACTCTGCAAGTCCTTGTTTCCAGGGACCTGGAAGGACAGTGAGTGAATTGTCCTTGTGTTATATTGTGATTAAAAAAAACATTTTTTCTAGGGACAGAAAACTGTAGGTAGGGAGAGTGTCAGTTTATTTCACTCTGCAAGTCCTTGTTTCCAGGGACCTGTAAGGACAGTGAGTGAATTGTCCTTGTGCTATATTGTGATTAAAAAAAACATTTTTTCTAGGGACAGAAAACTGTAGGTAGGGAGAGTGTTTTTTTTCTTTCACTCTGCAAGTCCTTGTTTCCAGGGACCTGTAAGGACAGTGAGTGAATTGTCCTTGTGCTATATTGTGCTTAAAAAAAACATTTATTCTAGGGACAGAAAACTGTAGGTAGGGAGAGTGTCAGTTTATTTCACTCTGCAAGTCCTTGTTTCCAGGGACCTGGAAGGACAGTGAGTGAATTGTCCTTGTGTTATATTGTGATTAAAAAAAACATTTTTTCTAGGGACAGAAAACTGTAGGTAGGGAGAGTGTTTTTTTTCTTTCACTCTGCAAGTCCTTGTTTCCAGGGACCTGTAAGGACAGTGAGTGAATTGTCCTTGTGCTATATTGTGCTTAAAAAAAACATTTATTCTAGGGACAGAAAACTGTAGGTAGGGAGAGTGTCAGTTTATTTCACTCTGCAAGTCCTTGTTTCCAGGGACCTGTAAGGACAGTGAGTGAATTGTCCTTGTGCTATATTGTGCTTAAAAAAAACATTTATTCTAGGGACAGAAAACTGTAGGTAGGGAGAGTGTCAGTTTATTTCACTCTGCAAGTCCTTGTTTCCAGGGACCTGGAAGGACAGTGAGTGAATTGTCCTTGTGTTATATTGTGATTAAAAAAAACATTTTTTCTAGGGACAGAAAACTGTAGGTAGGGAGAGTGTTTTTTTTCTTTCACTCTGCAAGTCCTTGTTTCCAGGGACCTGTAAGGACAGTGAGTGAATTGTCCTTGTGCTATATTGTGCTTAAAAAAAACATTTATTCTAGGGACAGAAAACTGTAGGTAGGGAGAGTGTCAGTTTATTTCACTCTGCAAGTCCTTGTTTCCAGGGACCTGGAAGGACAGTGACTGAATTGTCCTTGTGCTATATTGTGATTAAAAAAAACATTTATTCTAGGGACAGAAAACTGTAGGTAGGGAGAGTGTCAGTTTATTTCACTCTGCAAGTCCTTGTTTCCAGGGACCTGGAAGGACAGTGAGTGAATTGTCCTTGTGTTATATTGTGATTAAAAAAAACATTTTTTCTAGGGACAGAAAACTGTAGGTAGGGAGAGTGTTTTTTTTCTTTCACTCTGCAAGTCCTTGTTTCCAGGGACCTGTAAGGACAGTGAGTGAATTGTCCTTGTGCTATATTGTGCTTAAAAAAAACATTTATTCTAGGGACAGAAAACTGTAGGTAGGGAGAGTGTCAGTTTATTTCACTCTGCAAGTCCTTGTTTCCAGGGACCTGGAAGGACAGTGACTGAATTGTCCTTGTGCTATATTGTGATTAAAAAAAACATTTATTCTAGGGACAGAAAACTGTAGGTAGGGAGAGTGTCAGTTTATTTCACTCTGCAAGTCCTTGTTTCCAGGGACCTGGAAGGACAGTGAGTGAATTGTCCTTGTGTTATATTGTGATTAAAAAAAACATTTTTTCTAGGGACAGAAAACTGTAGGTAGGGAGAGTGTTTTTTTTCTTTCACTCTGCAAGTCCTTGTTTCCAGGGACCTGTAAGGACAGTGAGTGAATTGTCCTTGTGCTATATTGTGCTTAAAAAAAACATTTATTCTAGGGACAGAAAACTGTAGGTAGGGAGAGTGTCAGTTTATTTCACTCTGCAAGTCCTTGTTTCAAGGGACAGAGAAGGACACCTGAAGGTAGCCCTTATTGCTTTTTTCCCATCTCCCTGCAGGCCATCTATTAGAATGTCTGGAAGGCAAACAAGGAGAGGCAGACAGTCAGGAGGCAATAAAAGAGGGCAAGCAGGCTCTGTGTCTGGGGGCAACAGTGCTGGTCGTGGACGCGGTGCATTGTCATCAGCACATGGCCATGGGACACGCTTGTCCTTCTTTTCGGCAGCTGGACATGTTGAGCCACATCATGCCGAAGACTTGGTAGAGTGGATGACCAAGCCCTCCTCCTCCTCCTCATCCTCTCTCACCCAGGCTCAGGGTACTGGAAAAGCAGCTGCCAAAGCGTCGTCTTCCCTGGTATCAATGTCAGACAAATCATCAGTCACTCCTTCCCTAGACCCACCATGTCCTCCTCCTGAGGAGTCCCCCGAACTGTTTCAGCACAGTGTTGGGTACATGCTCCAGGAGGATGCCCAGCGTTTCGAAGGGTCTGATGATGAAACCCAGCTAGAGGAAGGCAGTAGCGTGAGAGCAGACAGAGGGGATGCTCAAGAAGGACACCAATCTGGCAGTCATGTTCCAGCAGCTGCAGCATACTGCCAGATTGGCTCCAGTGATGAGGAGGGAGGGGATGATGAGGTCACTGACTCCACGTGGGTGCCTAATAGGAGAGAGGAGGAGGAGGAGGATGAGGAGGAGGCACATCTCCAACGAGGCAGGATGCCCTTTGGTGGCCAGCGTAAGGGCAGTACACCGACGGAATCACACCGCAGAGCTCCGCCTGTGCAGGGCGCTGCCTCTGCCCGTCATTCAAAAAGTTCTTTGGTGTGGGCCTTTTTTGAGGCTAGTGCATCAGATCGCACAGCTGCTGTTTGCAACATATGTCTCAAGCGTATATCGCGTGGCCAAAACATCAGCCGCTTGGGTACCACATGCCTGACCAGACATATGTTGACCTGCCATGCAGCTCGTTGGCAAGCCTACCTCAAAGACCCACACCAAAGAACAAAGCGGACCTCTCCTTGCACCGCATCAGCTGGGATCTCCAACCCCACTATAACTTCAGTCCTCTCTGAAACATGCACTGAGAGGAATGAAGGTGTAGAATTAGGTGTGTCACAGCCAAGTACTTGCGCCCACTCTGCTAGCAGTACACCGACGTCCGATTCTAGCAGGCAAATTTCCCTGCCCCAGCTGCTGGACCGTCGAAAGAAGTTCACTCCCAGCCATCCACATGCCCAGCGGTTGAATGCTAGCTTGGCTAAATTGCTAGCGCTTCAACTGCTGCCTTTTCAGTTGGTAGACTCGGCCCCCTTCCGTGAGTTTGTGCAATGTGCAGTTCCTCAGTGGCAGGTTCCCAAACGCCACTTTTTCTCACGGAAGGCTATTCCGGCTCTCTACCGGCATGTGGAAGGCAATGTCTTGGCCTCGCTGGACAGGGCGGTCAGCGGTAAGGTGCATATTACCGCTGACTCATGGTCCAGCAGGCATGGACAGGGACGTTACCTTTCTTTCACGGCCCATTGGGTCACTCTTTTGGCAGCTGGGAAGGATTCAGGACAAGGTGCAGTAGTGTTGGAGGTTGTCCCACCGCCACGCCTCCAAAATGCTACTACTGGTTGTGACACACCTCTCTCCTCCACCCCCTCCTCTTCTTCTTCCTCCATGGCCTCTTCCTGTGGTTTGTCCTATGAACCAGCGGTGCTCCGTAGCCGTTCACGGGGCTACGCAAGTACGCAGGCAAAAAGATGCCATGCCGTGCTTGCGCTGGTGTGTTTGGGGGACAGAAGCCACACTGGGGCAGAGGTCCTGTCTGCTCTGCAGGGCCAGGCCGAGAGGTGGTTGACGCCACGCCAGCTTAAGCCAGGAATGGTGGTTTGCGACAATGGCACCAACCTCCTCTCCGCCCTCCGACAGGGACAACTGACCCATGTGCCCTGTGTGGCTCACGTCCTTAACCTGGTGGTGCAGCGCTTCTTGGGCAGGTACCCGGGCTTACAGGATGTCCTGAGGCAGGCCAGGAAAGTCTGTGTGCATTTCCGCAGATCTTATAATGCCAGTGCTCGCCTGGCTGAGCTGCAAAAGGAGTTGAACCTGCCCAAGAACCGCCTTATATGTGACATGCCCACCAGGTGGAACTCAACGTTGGCCATGCTGCAGCGGCTGCACACGCAGCAGAGGGCCATCAATGAGTACCTGTGTGACTACGGCACCAGGACAGGGTCAGGGGAGCTTGGTTTTTTTTCTCCACGCCAGTGGGGCATGATCAGGGATGCATGCACTGTCCTGGCACCATTTGAGGAGGCCACGAGGATGGTGAGCAGTGACAGTGCATGCATCAGTGACACTGTACCTCTTGTCCACCTGTTGGAGCACACGCTGCGTGGAATAATGGACAGGGCACTTGAGGCAGAACAGAGGCAGGAAGAGGAGGACTTCCTTGCCTCTCAAGGCCCCCTTTACCCAGACAGTGTTCCTTCTGTCCCACCCATCGCACAGGAAGAGGAGGAGGAGGAGGAGGAGGAGGAGGAGGAGGAGGATTGTGTCAGCATGGAGGTGGAGGCTGGCACTCAGCATCATCAGCAGCAGTCTTTTAGGGATGATTTACAGTCCCAAGAAACCAGTGGACTTGTACGTGGCTGGGAGGAGGTGGCTGCGGATCATGTCGTCCTTAGTGACCCAGAGGACTCCGGAGCGAATGCCTCAGCAAACCTACGCTGCATGGCCTCCCTGATCCTGCAAAGTCTGCGGAAGGATCCTCGTATTCTTCGGATCAAGGAGAGGGACCATTACTGGCTGGCCACTCTCCTTGATCCACGGTACAAGGGTAAGGTTGCGGACCTTATGTTACCGTCGCAGAGGGAGCAGAGGATGAGACAACTCCGGGAGGCCTTGCAGAAAGGTCTGTGCAACGCGTTCCCAGAGACTGGGAGGTTGCAAACTCCTGGTCCTGGACAACGAGTTGCTGAGGCTTCGGCCAGTCAAAGAAGGAGCGGTGGGGAAGGTGGCCGTCTGACCGATGCGTTCAGACAATTCTTTAGTCCGCAGCCCCAAAGTATGATCGGTTCCAGCAACCATCGCCAGCGTCTGATAAACATGGTGCAGGAATATCTAGGGGCAAGGTCAGACTTGGACACCTTCCCCACCGAAAATCCTCTGGCTTACTGGGTCTTGAGGATGGATCACTGGCCAGAGCTTGCACAGTATGCAATTGAGCTACTGGCCTGTCCTGCATCCAGCGTTCTTTCGGAACGCACATTCAGTGCTGCTGGAGGATTTGTCACGGATCACAGGGTGCGCCTGTCCACCGACTCGGTTGATCGACTGACTTTCATCAAGATGAACCAGTCTTGGATCACCACCAGCTACCACACACCTGATGCTGATATAACAGACTAATTGATTTTAACATGTCACATCCCTTCAAGACTGATGCTGATGCTGAGTGCCTGTGCTGTTATGTTGACTGGCTATCCTCCTCCTCCGAGTCCTCAATGATACGATTGATGATGATAGCTTGTAAGATCATTTTTGTTTATGGGTGCCGCCACCAGTGCCTAACGCCCAATTTTTCAGCCCCTGTTTAACAGGGGCGTGTAATTACAATTTTTGAAGCAATACTTTGCAACAGGGCTCATTGCTGTGCTCCAAGTACAGTATCTGTGAGGAGTTGCAGTGTTGTGCCACCAGTGCCTAACGCCCAATTTTTCAGCCCCTGTTTAACAGGGGCGTGTAATTACAATTTTTGAAGCAATACTTTGCAACAGGGCTCATTGCTGTGCTCCAAGTACAGTATCTGTGAGGAGTTGCAGTGTTGTGCCACCAGTGCCTAAGGCCCAATTTTTCAGCCCCTGTTTAACAGGGGCGTGTCATTACAATTTTTGAAGCAATACTTTGCAACAGGGCTCATTGGTGTGCTCCAAGTACAGTATCTGTGAGGAGTTGCAGTGTTGTGCCACCAGTGCCTAAGGCCCAATTTTTCAGCCCCTGTTTAACAGGGGCGTGTCATTACAATTTTTGAAGCAATACTTTGCAACAGGGCTCATTGCTGTGCTCCAAGTACAGTATCTGTGAGGGGTTGCAGTGTTGTGCCACCAGTGCCTAAGGCCCAATTTTTCAGCCCCTGTTCAACAGGGGCATGTAATTACAATTCTTGATCTAATAATTCACAGCAGGGCCCATTGCTGCACCCACCAAGAGTAACTGTCAGGGCTTACAGTGTTGTGGCACCAGCACCACCATCAAAGGCCCAATTTTTACTACCACTGTTCAACAATTATATGTAATTAAAATTCCTGATATAATAGTTGACAGCAGGGCGTTCCAGCACCAACCAAGAGTAACTGTGAGTGCTTACAGTGTTGTGCCAACACCAACAACTAAGGGGCCTATTTCTGCAGAGTATATACGGCAGGTCCCTACTTTCAAACATCCAACTTACAAACGACTCCTACTTGCAAACGCAAGAAGACAACAGGAAGTGAGAGGAAATCTACCACTAGGAAGGAAAATTCTCTCCTGTAAGAATAAATATGGGAGAAAGGTGTCTCCTCTGTACTGATGCTTTATCAGCAATCCTTGTTTCAAGAAAAACACCACATTTCAAAAACAGTTGTCATTGGGACGGAAAGTGAGGTGAAATGTTCTGAACAGGGGCACAGACAGCAAAACAAATGTTACAGGGGTGATAACCCTTACCTATGTTTTCCAAAAAGTTTAAAAATAGATTTTTGGTCTGGAGCTACACTTCAACAATGTACCTGTTCAAAATTACAAACAGACTCTACATAAGAACAAACCTACAGTCCCTGTCTTGTATGCACCGCCTGTATAGGGCTGTTCAGAGTATATAGGGCCTTTTTTATTTTATGTGCGGGGTTCCCCTTAATATCCATACAAGACCCAAAGGGGCTGGTAATGGGCTGGGGTAGGGGGGGGGTCATGGGGTAGCTATGCCATTTTTCTTAAAGAATTTCATCCATATTACCGGGACCAGACATTACATTAAAGCCGCAAGCAGTTTTAAATGGCTTTTTTTTCCTTTAGAAGTGTCATTTTGTGCAGGGACAGTTCTAAACACGGGAAACACGTGGCACTTCACAGGCATACTTTAGACACCCCCCAGGTACGATATTTAAAGGAATATTTGACTTTTTTTTTTTCACTTTATGCATCATTAAAATGACTGCTCCCGAAAAACGACCGTTTTTAAAACTTCTTTTTGCATTGATACATGTCCCCTGGTGCAGAACCCGGGTTCCCAAACCCTTTTTAGGACAATAACATGCATAATAGTTGTTATAATTAGCACTTTAGAATTCGAACGTTCGCATCCATTGTATTTAATAGGGTTCTAATGTTCGTTCGAACTTTCGGTCCGTTCGCGGGTTCTGGTGCGAACCGAACCCGGGGGTGTTCGGCTCATCACTACTCAGGAACCATTTGCAGGTGTTATGTCTTAATTAGCTGATTAGAGTGGGACACTTTGAGCCTAGAATATTGCACCTTTTCACAATATTCAAATTTTCTGAGATTGTGGATTTGGGGTTTTTATGAGCTGTAAGCCATAATCATCACAATTATGAGAAATCACGGCTTGAACTATCTTGCTTTGATTGTAATGAGTCTATCTCATATATTAGTTTCACCTTTTAAGTTACATTAGTGAAATAAATGAACTTTTGCACAATATTCAAATTTTTCAAGTATCACCTGTACATATACTTTATATTTGTTAAGCTGTCACTTTGTATCTGACCTTCCTTTGAACATTTAGATATGGTTGCTACTGTCATGGCTATGCAGTAGTGTTTGTCTGTCAGCTTACCTTCCTCCTCATGTGTTCATCTTAGAGGCCAGAACCCTTTCACCTGGCTTCCTTTATAATCTCCTCCCAGCCTGACTCCACCCCAGGCCCTATCACAGAACACTATAATAACCTGTGCACTGCAAGCCTGCTTGGCTAATCAACGTGTTTGTTAGGCATTTTGTGTTTGGGTTCCTGCCTGCCGTGTGCTACGTCTGTCTCTCTGTTACATATTTGGCTTGTCCCCGACTATCCCTGTCTGCTCGTGACCCTTGACCTTCGGCTCGTTCTTTCGTTATCCTTGTCTGCTTGTGGCCCTTGACCTTCAGCTTGTTATTCGTTTCTCTCATATCTTGTGCTGCTGCTTCCCCTCTTTTCCCCTTATCCTACGGGGCGGGAGCTAGGAGACTTCAGGGGCCGCGACCTGGACCCAGCCTGCAGCATAACATCCTCACCACTAGAGGCTCTGGAGAAGACCTGCTGGGTCTTAGACTCCGCGCCCTGGGGAATCTTGGCTCTAGCTTCCGTTAGGATCCCGGTTGTGCTCCTCTGGTCCCGCTTTCCACAACCACCCAGTTCCTATCCGCAGCAGTCAGCCATAGGGTTCACTACCTTGCGGTGCACTCCTGTCCCCCTATGGTGTGCATCTGTCACCTGGCCACAGGTGACCCTGACAGTTTGATCAGCCAAGCAGGCTTGCAGTGCACAGGTTAATATAGTGTTCTGTGATAGGGCCTGGGGTGGAGTCAGGCTGGGAGGAGATTATAAAGGAAGCCAGGTGAAAGGGTTCTGGCCTCTAAGATGAACACATGGGAAGGAAGGTAAGCTGACAGACAAACACTACTGCATATCCATGACAGCTACATTGTCAGTCTTGCTAAAAGTTCCAAAATGCTTTAAATGCCTTTTCTGATTATTATTTTTAAAACATTAGGATTCAGGCTAGAGCTGGTTTTAATATGAAGTTTGCTATGCTTCAGAAAGCATTTAGGCACATTAAATTTTGAATAAAAAATAAACCTCATTTACTGCCAACCAGAAAATCATAATTTGACATCTTTGTCCTGGAGGAATTCATACCCATATTTATGTTGTTGTCAGTTATCTCTTTGCCTATTTTTGTTTTGATTTAATTTGTAAATGTACTTCAGGCTTGGGTAAGTCAACTGTGTCAAAATCACCTGGCTTTTAGTCCAGCTCACTGTGAGTCCACCAAAAATAACTCTCAAGATTATTTATTGATTTTTGCATCAATCACACTGCTTTAAATTACTTACATCTTTATTTGTGTTATAAATATGTATGCTGTGAAAATCGTGTACGGTAATGCAATCTTCGCTGGAAATAAATTTTCACTTACAAGCTATGTTTTTATGGCTTTGTTTTAAATTTTTGTATGAGGTACATCCAACATACCAAGTAACAGTGAGGCACATTTCGGTATCTAGAGTCATAAAGGGGTTAATTTACTAAGGGGGTAGACATCTAGTGAACTGAGCTTGACCTTCTATTCCTCCATACCTCCAGCTTAATTGTCTGCTCTCTCATGTCTTGTATACTTTGACAGCTACAAATATGATTATCTGAGTGGTCACAAAGTTTTTTTTTTTTACCTTTCTTCAGAAAAACAGTACAAGAATTTGTGAAAAATGTAACTTAATGTGGTAATCTCAATCCATTGAACACAATGAAAGGAATGCCCATGGATAGACAATTGTCAGCATTTAATAGAAATGCAAAGCAAGTAAACTCTATGGGATAGCAGACAGCAGGATTGACATAAATAAATAATAGACACTACTACTTTTATTTTGGAAAAATTGTTTGGCCGCGGCCTTTATTATTGGCTTTAAACTTAAATAAACAATAAGTTAGACTTTAATGACAAACACGTAAAGAACAGCTCAGCCACTACAGCTCAAGTTGTATCATAAAAAAAGGGAAAATCCCCAAAACAAATTATCACTTTGTCTAATTTATAACAATAAAGTCCCCCTTTACAGGTGACACTAGCCACATAATAAAATTAACGGCCTGTGACAAAGGGAGGGCGGGAGGGAACTCCACCACTGCTGCTACTGAGGCGATTAGAGCCTTTAGGGCTTTGAATCCCTCTTTTGATTTACCATTTACTCAAAACAAAACCCTTAGCTGCCCAGATACAGCGGTCACCTGACCATCCTGAGCAGCCAAGGACCAATTGTACCTCTTCCCACATTTTTTTACTCCAGAGAAAGTTGTCCAATAATCTTCTAGTAATACCTGAAACTGCCCAGCTACAACTATCCCCCGTCTAGCTGTCCCCCGGTTTAATATGAAACTTTCCCTCCTTTTCTGTTACTGGGGAAAATAAGAACTCCGCTGCCGCAATCCCATGAAGCAAGGGGGGCCTAGATGTCTTTCCCCCTTTCCTTACATGGGATAGCAGACAGCAGGATTGACATAAATAAATAATAGACACTACTACTTTTATTTTGGAAAAATTGTTTGGCCGCGGCCTTTATTATTGGCTTTAAACTTAAATAAACAATAAGTTAGACTTTAATGACAAACACGTAAGGAACAGCTCAGCCACTACAGCTCAAGCTGTATCATAAAAAAAGGGAAAATCCCCAAAAGACAGGTGAAACACCTGTCAACCCCCCCCAAAACCGCGGCCTTCTCAACGCAGGAGCTGAGCCCGGCGTTGAGAATGTCCAGACCTATATCTGTCAAGTGCACTCCGTCCCGCCTATAAAGCCCCGGAAGACCACCTTCCGTGTGCCGGAATGAAAAACTGCCTGAAAAAACGAAAAACTTCTGGACCGAAGGATTAACCCGTTTACGCCTTTTGGAGAAGGTGAGGAATGTGTCTGAGCGCAACCACTGTAATCTAGGAATAATCTCTGAAAAAATAATAGCCGTCCCAGGGGATGACAAGTGAAACTTTAACAAGTCGTCTCTCATCTGAAAGATCAAATCAAGGGTCCTAACCTTTCCAATGTCATTACCCCCAAGGTACAATATTAAAATGTCTGGAGCCGGCCACTGCAAATATAACACGCTCAACTCTGTAAACAAATTTGACCATCTCATTCCCCTTTTACCGTGCCAAAAAACAGTGAAAACTCGTTACTCAGCTCTCTTGCAGGCCCAGAACACGAAAGAGTGGCCGACAATCCATACTATTTTCTTTGGACCTGCAAGCATTCAAATAAAAGAACACGTAAAAAATAAAAATGCAGCGCCTAAAATATGTGAGGAGGCCCAAACGCATATAAGGATTTGGGCATATAATAAACAGTGAAAATGTACGGCCAAGAAAAGGCCTAGGTGAATCCAAATGTGTGCACATCAAATTAAACCATCATATGTGCATGAAAACTCATGTATATATACAACCATATACAATAAAATAATCTTAAAGTCCAATAAAAGTGCCCAGTGCGTGTACTGGAAATAAGGAGAGAAAATGCGTAACAAAACTTCAGTGCATTGTCCCCATTATAGGAATCCAAAAAGCTTCGGGTTCATAGGAAGCATTTGTTCACAAATCTGCAACACCCAGGGACGTGACTCCAACACCAGGGATGGGGGAAAGAAATGGATACTCTTACCCCTATGCGTGGACACACACACCAGCGGTGGTGGTTCAAACAGGCAGAAGGTATGGGTGTGGACTCCTCTGGACACGTCCTCACGGAACAGCAGCAGATGGGATAAGCACAGGAAATCCAATCTCTCCAAAGTGGTGACACAGAGCTCCAAAACGTCAGTACATCAAGGATCGCGGTATCAACCATGTAAAAAGATGGAACAAAGGAGGCAGACTCTTCAGGGAGTGCGCCGACTGAACAAAGACCGAGACTTTCTTGTTACTTGCAAAAACTGCTTTATCCTGGGAGCAGCGGAGCCTCTGTTCAGCCCAGTTTGAAGCGTTCTCAAAATTTGTGTTGGGGATCCAGCGCTTTGAGAACGCTTCAAACTGGGCTGAACAGAGGCTCTCCTGCTCCCAGGATAAAGCAGTTTTTTCAAGTAACAAGAAAGTCTCGGTCTTTGTTCAGTCGGCGCACTCCCTGAAGAGTCTGCCTCCTTTGTTCCATCTTTTTACATGGTTGATACTGCGATCCTTGATGTACTGACGTTTTGGGACTCTGTGTCACCACTTTGGAGAGATTGGATTTCCTGTGCTTATCCCATCTGCTGCTTTTCCTTGAGGACGTGTCCAGAGGAGTCCACACCCATACCTTCTGCCTGTTTGACCCACCACCGCTGGTGTGTGTGTGTCCACACATAGGGGTAAGAGTATCCATTTCTTTCCCTCATCCCTGGTGTTGGAGTCACGTCCCTGGGTGTTGCAGATTTGTGAACAAATGCTTCCTATGAACCCGAAGCTTTTTGGATTCCTATAATGGGGATAATGCACTGAAGTTTTGTTACACATTTTCTCTCCTTATTTCCAGTACACGCACTGGGCACTTTTTTTGGACTTTAAGATTATTTTATTGTATATGGGAGTCCAATTTAAAGAATCAGAAGGCCTGAGCCAAACTATAGCTCAGGCCACCCTCTAAATTTCAAGCATAGTGACCCCAAATTTGGGGGTCCGCTACATGTACTTACTTTGTTTCGTTCATCTGCATATCCAATGGGTGGCCTTTGAGCTACACATGATGTCAGTGCAAGCAACCCTATCAGTAAGTAATTATTTTAAAAAGTCCTAAATACTTGTCCCTTCCTTTTCTCCCTTCAACCTTTCTGTTGATGTTTTTCTATTTTAACCATTAATATTGAATTATTAGTTTTTTTCTTTGTGGTGCATTTTAATATAAAATAAATAAAAAAATTATTTAAATAGCTTTGTACAAAAAACATTATAAGTGGGACAAATTATAGAGTAAAAAAAATAAATATATATATATATATATATATATATATATATATATATATATATATATATATATATATACACATACATACACACACACACACGCATATATATATATATATATATATATATATATATATATATATATATATATATATATATAATACTACAGTAACACTAGTTGTTTTTAAAAATAACACTAGTCACAATAGAAAAAAGAACCAAACTAGTTAAAGTAAAGTTTCAACAAAATTACTGGGGGGATTGAATAAAGCTGCTGCACCACTTTTCTGGTGTTAATCCCGCCTGTTAATGTAGTGTGCTAAATTCCTGAAGAATTTGAGGATCTTTTGGTTCTGACAGTGACTCATGCACCAACTTCTAAAATCACTTTTAGATTGTGGTGCATTTTTTCAAAATGACAACATTCTTGATTTCTTGTAACAGGCAATGTATATATGAAAAAAATAATAATAATCTGCCTTCCGATTGGCGTCAGTTGGTGTCAAGATAAAGCAGTTTTTACCATGCAGAGATGTCAACAAATTCCTTTGTTTAAAATGAAGATGAACGTTTGATACATAGAAAGATATTAGGATTTTGTTATGTTATCATTGTCTCCAGAATGGTTTCAGTATCTATTAAATAAATAAATATAATTTTTTAGATTATTCCTAACCTACTATAAACACAAAAAACCTATTGACTTAATTTTTACCTTTACACAAGAGTAGTTGTCCTGGAACACCTGCAATAGTATCCTATTTCTGTTATCAATATTTGAGCTTTGGAATGCTGTTAAAATGTTATTTAGTTTAAGATTAGAGATGGCTGTCCATTGATTTTAATTTATTTTATATTAAGCCTAATCTTTAACTTTTAAATAAAAATGTTAGGTAAATTTGAATTCAGCCAACCTACATGCCTGATGTGTTTTTTTGAGAAGTAGCAATAAGATTGCATAAATACAATGTGTAATTAAGAACAAGGGACACCAACCTCCATGATTTTTCAAAAATTAAATATTATGTTGTTCTGAGAAATTGACACACCAAAAAATGCACAACAAATTTTAAGAGTCAAAAAAAAAAAGTGTAATTTGTGAGGTCGGCCTTGAAGAATTTTACTAATTATTCCTAAGATCACTAGAAAAAATAAAGACATACTATTGTCAGAACTCAGGAGAAAGTTCTGCTGCCAGAATGACATTTTAAAGACCGTTCGAAAGCAAAAAAACATGCGCTGCATTAAACGAAGCAATAACTTGCAGAATGACGAATGTGCTCTCTCCATTAGGAACGCTAGTTTTACAAGAACGAGCGCTCCCGTCTCCTAATTCAGTCTGAGCATGCGTAGGTTTTTTAACCGATGGACTTGCCCATAGACGATCGGAAATTCCCATCGGTTTTTTATCCATCGGAAAATTTTAAAACAAGTTCTATTTTTCCATCCGATGGAAAAAAGACCGATGGGTACCATACACGATCGGTTGGTCTGATGAAAACCATCCATCGGACGGTTTTCATCAGTTAAACCGATCGTGTGTACGGGGCTTTACTGGATTAGAGTGATTATGCTCTGGATGAAGGAGCACAGAGACTCCTTTGGGCAGTAGCATTGTCAGTCTGGGGGAAGGGTAGTGTTATGCCGTGTACACATGATCGGTTTTACCGATGAAAACAGTCCGATGGACTTTTCTCATCGGACAAACCAATCGTGTATGGGCCCCACTGGTCTTTTTTCCATCGGTGAGAAAAAATAGAACATGTTTTAAATTTATCCGATGGGAAAAAAACGATAGCAAATTCTGATCGTCTGTGTGGAACTCCATCGGACAAAAAACCCACGCATTCTCAGAATCAAGTCGACGCATGCTCAGAAGCATTGAACTTCATTTTTCTCGGCTTGTCGGGGTGTTTTACGTCACAGCGTTTTGGACGGTCGGATTTTTGACTGATGGTGTGTAGGTAAGACTGATGGAAGTCAGCTTCATCGGATTTTTGATGGAAAAATCCATCGGATTAGAATCCATAGGAAATCCGATCGTGTGTACAGGGCTTTAGATTCACTAGCAGATTTAAATACACTAACAAATTGTAGCCAAAATCCACCTAACACTTTATAAGCAGTTACAGCAACAGTTTTTTTTTCCTTTTGGGATAAAGGTTTTACATATATAAAAGCTGATCATTGTAAGCATCCCTGAAAGTTTAAATGCCTCAACCATCTAACTGATACATGTGCAGGACAGCTTGTTCTGTTGAAAAGAAACAGACTTACTAGCCAGGTGAAAATAAAGTAAAGAAAGCCTAAAAAAAGAAAACAAATGGAGCCATCACATATAAGAATTGGTTAGCTGCAATATAATAAATATTTGCTTTTGGCTTCAATACCTCTTTAAACAGCTAGGGGTAGGTCTAGGCTTAGCTCCAAGTATAGTAGAAACTAAAAAAAAAACTTGATTGTGTGTGGCTAGGAACCGTTGGCTCCCTTGGCACAAAGTAATCAACCACAGGATTAGAAAAAGTATGCAAAAGTATGCAAGGTTCTTACACTTGGCATTATTGGTATTTAACCACTTAAGCCCCGGACCATTTGGTAGCTAGAGGACCAGAGGTGAATTCAGAATTTTGCACTGCGCTGCTTTAACTGTAAATTGTGCGGACATGCAATGTTGTACCCAAACGAAATTTGCGTCCTTTTCTTCCCACAAATAGAGCTTTCTTTTAATGGTATTTGATTGCCTCTGCGATTTTTATTTTTTGCGATATAAACGGAAAAAGACCGAAAATTTTGAAAAAAAATGATATTTTCTACTTTTTGTTATAAGAAAAATCGAATAAACTCAATTTTAGTCATACATTTAGGCCAAAATGTATTCAGCCACATGTCTTTAGTAAAAAAAATGTCAATAAGCGTATATTTATCGGTTTGCGCAAAAGTTATAGCGTTTACAAACTAGGGTACATTTTCTGGAATTTACACAGCTTTTAATTTATGACTGCCTATCTCATTTCTTGAGGTGCTAAAATGACAGGGCAGTACAAAACCCCCCCAAAAGACCCCATTTTAGAAAGTAGACACCCCAAGGAAATTGCTGAGAGGCATGTTGAGCCCATTGAATTTTTTTTTTTTGTCCCAAGTGATTGAATAATGACAAAAAAAAAAAAAAATTACAAAAAGTTGTCACTAAATGATATATTGCTCACACATGCCATGGTTATATGTGGAATTGCACCCCAAAATACATTCTGCTGCTTCTCCTGAGTACGGGGATACCACATGTGTGGGACTTTTTAGGAGCCTAGCCACGTACGGGACCCCGGAAACCAAGCACCGCCTTCAGGATTTCTAAGGGCGCAAATTTTTGATTTCACTCCTCACTACCTATCACAGTTTTGAAGGCCATAAAATGCCAAAATAGCACAAAACCCCCCCAAATGACCCCATTTTAGAAAGTAGACACCCCAAGGAAATTGCTGAGAGGCATGTTGAGCCCATTGAATATTTTTTTTTTTTGTCCCAAGTGATTGAATAATGACAAAAAAAAAAATTACAAAAAGTTGTCACTAAATGATATATTGCTCACACATGCCATGGTTATATGTGGAATTGCACCCCAAAATACATTCTGCTGCTTCTCCTGAGTATGGGGATACCACATGTGTGGGACTTTTTAGGAGCCTAGCCACGTACGGGACCCCGAAAACCAATCACCGCCTTCAGGATTTCTAGGCACAAATTTTTGATTTCACTCCTCACTACCTATCACAGTTTTGAAGGCCATAAAATGCCAAAATAGCACAAACCCCCCCCCCCCAAATGACCCCATTTTGGAAAGTAGACACCCCAAGCTGTTTGCTGAGAGGCATGGTGAGTATTTTACAGCTCTCATTTGTTTTTGAAAATGAAGAAAGAACATTTTTTTTATTTTTTTTTTTTTAAATTTTCAAAACTTTGTGACAAAAAGCGAGATCTGCAAAATACTCACAATACCTCTCAGCAAATAGCTTGGGGTGTCTACTTTCCAAAATGGGGTCATTTGGGGGGGTTTTGTGCCATCTGGGCATTCCATGGCCTCCGAAACTGTGATAGGCAGTGAGAAGTGAAATCAAAAATTGACACCCTTAGAAAGCCTGAAGGCGGTGCTTGGTTTTTGGGGTCCCGTACGCGGCTAGGCTCCCAAAAAGTCTCACACATGTGGTATCCCCGTACTCAGGAGAAGCAACAGAATGTATTTTGGGGTGTAATTCCACATATGCCCATGGCATGTTTGAGCAATATATCATTTAGTGACAACTTTGTGCAAAAAAAAATAAAAAAATTTTTCCGCAACTTGTGTCAACATATAAAATATTCCATGGACTCGACATGCCTCTCAGTATATAGCTTGGGGTGTCTACTTTCCAAAATGGGGTCATTTGGGGGGGGTTTTGAACTGTTCTGGCATTTTATACACAACATTAGGAAGCTTACATCCACTCTTCTAACCACTTGAAGACAAAGCCCTTTTTGACACTTTTTGTTTACATGAAAACATATTTTTTTTTGCAAGAAAATTATGTTGAACCCCCAAACATTATATATATTTTTAAAGCAAAGGCCCTACAGAATAAAATGGTGGGTGTTGCATTTTTTTTTTCTACACAGTATTTGCGCAGCGATTTTTCAAACGCATTTTTTTGGGAAAAAATACACTTTTTTTAATTTTAATGCACTAAAACACACTATATTGCCCAAATGTTTGATGAAATAAAAAAGATGATCTTAGGCCGAGTACATAGATACCAAACACGACATGCTTTAAAATTTCGCACAAACGCGCATTGGCGACAAACTACATACATTTTTAAAAGCCTTTAAAAGCATTTACAGGTTACCCCGTTAGATTTACAGAGGAGGTCTACTGCTAAAATTACTGCCCTCGATCTGACCTTCGCGGTGATACCTCACATGCATGGTGCAATTGCTGTTTACATATGACGCCAGACCGACGCTTGCGTTCGCCATTGGGCAAGAGCAGGGCAGGACAGGGGTGCTTTTTTTTTTTTTTTTTTTTTTTTATTATTAATTTTGCTTTTTTATTTTATTTTTAAACTGTTGCTTCCATATTTATTTATTTTTATCACTTTTATTGTTATCTCAGGGAATGTAAATATCCCCTATGATAGCAATAGGTAATGACAGGTACTCTTTTTTGAAAAAACTGGGGTCTATTGGACCCTAGATCTTTCCTCTGCCCTCAAAGCATCTGACCACACCAAGATCGGTGTGATAAAATGCTTTCCCAATTTCCCAATGGCGCTTTTTATATCCGGGGGGGGGGACATTCCCTCCCACTGCTTGTAAAAGCAGTCCAGAGGCTAATTAGCCACTAGGATTGCTTTTACATGAAAGCCGGCCGCTGGCTGAAAAGAATGATACCAAGATGATACCTAAACCCGCAGGCATCATTCTGGTATAAACATTCAAAGTCCAGCAACATACCAGTACGTTGCTGGTCCTTGTTGGACAAGTATTGTAATCTTTTTTTTCATGCAGCCTGTTGGCTGAACGAAAAAAAAAGATTGGTCGGTGGGTATGCCCACCATTAGAATACCGCCCTTCATCCACCCACTTCTAATGATGGGCATACATGCACCATTTATATATGCCGAAGCATGGGGGCATCTTCTCGCAAAAGTTATGCCGCGTACATATGGTCAGACTTTTCCACGGGCAAGCCTCCGTCGGAATTTCGACCGTATATACGCGGCATTAGGAGCAAAATCGCTCCTCCGCTCCTGCTGCCCCAATGCTTCGGCATATATGCTTTTTTTTTTAACTGTGGTGGTGAAATTACCTCCTACAACACTGGAGTCGCAGGGATCAGGCCTGTCTCTGCGAACGCTGCAGTTATGTGTGTTGTGTTTTGCAAGTGACAGTGATCGATCGATACTGCACTTCGGTGGCCTGGGCTGGACGGAGGGGCAAAACGCAGGTGCTAGCAGGTATCTGGGCTGATCCCGCTAACACTGCGTTTTTGGGAACCCTAAACTGCTGGGGACGCTAGTATAGATCTGATCAGATCAGATATTGAGCTGATCAGATACTATACCACTAAGGGGGGTGTATGCTTCACGTGTGGGTGTTAGCGCTACTGGCACTAACCTGACGCTGCCTGGGGTGTGACGCAGACCCTCTCTGACGCTAAAACCTAACTGATATCACCCGCCGGGCGATCAGGGGGTTAAACCTTTATTGGGTTATATACGGCGGGTGCCCTGACACTATAAAAAGCAAACTAACTAACCAGCGTCACCCGTAACACTTATATGATGATCACTGGTGAAAGGGTTAACTAGGGGCAATTAGGGGGTTAAAACCTTTATTAGGTAATATATGGGGGTACCTGACGCTATATAAAAACCTGACGGCGAACCTAAAAAAAAATTACTGGCTACCTATCGGCATCACCGACACTAAGACAACGATCATAAAAACGATTGCTTAGCGACAGTGGTGATAGGGGGTGAAAGGGTTACCTGGGGGGCGATCAGTGGGTTAAACCTTTATTAGATAATATATGGGGGTACCTGACGCTATAAAAACCTGCGGCGAACCTAAAAAAAATTACTGGCTACCGATCAGCATCACAGACGCTAAGACATCGATCAGAAAAATGATCGCATAGTGACGGCGGTGCTAGGGGGTGAAAGGGTTACCTGGGGGGTGATCAAGGGGGTTACACCTTTATTAGGTAATATATGGGGGTACCCGACGCTATAAAAACCTGCGGCGAACCTAAAAAAAATTACTGGCTACCGATCAGCATCGCCGACGCTAAGACATCGATCAGAAAAATTATCGCTTAGTGACAGTGGTGATAGGGGGTGAAAGGGTTACCTGGGGGGGCGATCAAGGGGGTTAAACCTTTATTAGGTAATATATGGGGGTACCTGACGCTATAAAAACCTGCGGCGAACCTAAAAAAAATTACTGGCTACCGATCAGCATCACCGACGCTAAGACATCGATCAGAAAAATGATCGCATAGCCACGGCGGTGCTAGGGGGTAAAAGGGTTACCTGGGGGGTGATCAAGGGGGTTAAACCTTTATTAGGTAATATATGGGGGTACCCGACGCTATAAAAACCTGCGGCGAACCTAAAAAAAATTACTGGCTACCGATCAGCATCGCCGACGCTAAGACATCGATCAGAAAAATTATAACTTAGTGACAGTGGTGATAGGGGGTGAAAGGGTTACCTGGGGGGTGATCAAGGGGGTTAAACCTTCATTAGGTAATATATGGGGGTACCTGACGCTATAAAAACCTGCGGCGAACCTAAAAAAAATTACTGGCTACCGATCAGCATCACCGACGCTAAGACATCGATCAGAAAAATGATCGCTTAGTGACAGTGGTGATAGGGGGTGAAAGGGTTACCTGGGGGGCGATCAGGGGGTTAAACCTTTATTAGGGGGGGTTAGGGGGCTACACTGGACCTAAAACTAAATGTACTGACACTTTTACAGTCACAAATGTCACTGATTGCAGTGATCACTAAATAAATGGTCACTGCAATCAGTGACACTGTGACTGGGGGCTGGGGGGGCTGGGGGGTGATCTGGGGGTGTCTGGGGGGGCCTGGGGGGGCGATTTATGTGCCTATGTGTCCTGGTGTCAGTGTGCTGTTTTGTGTACTAACCTGGCATCTTCTCCTGTACGGCGCTCGGTATATGTGAGCGCCCCAGGAGAGATGACATCACTTCCTCCTTCCTGGCAGGCAGGGGAAGCTCTCTCATTCGCCGGGAGCGATCGAGAGGGGGTGCCCGGAATCGAATGGCCGTCCCCTCATGTCGGATCGCTCCCGAAGGTAAAACGACCGCTCACTGTAAAGAAGGGGGGTCCGATCGGACTCCCCAACTATACAAAGGCAATCACGTACATATACGTGATTCTGCCTGTCGGTGCCATTCTGCTGACGTATATTTACAGTGGGCGGTCGTTAAGTGGTTAAGACACAATACCAAAATGCAAAGTAAATACTGTATTTATTGGCGTATAACACTCACTTTTTTACCCTGAAAATAGAGGGTAAACTGTGCCTGCGTGTTATACGCAGGGGGAAAGTTTTTTTCCTGAAACTCCCCTCTTAAAGTTAGGGTGCGTGTTATACGCCTGTGTGTGTTATACGCCGATAAATACGGTAGTTACTTTAGACTTGATGTGCAGATTAATTATTAACTTTAACCTGTAAAAGAACAACAAAACACATCACATTTAGTAAACCAATAAATAAAAAAGGTATAGAATATTAGAATAATGTGCTATCAAATCATGTCAGTGACTCATTGTCAGTTTCAACATGTTTATCTATTTATCTATTCTTCTAAAGACATTGAGGAAAATATGCAGCTGATGTAGCTAGTGATTATATGCCAACTGCCTGTCAACTGGAGTGACATGAAATCTGTGGCTTCTCCTCAGCAATTTAACATAAAATGATAGGACAACAGAAACTCTAAACAGAAAAAAAATACTGTAATGTTAGCCAAGCGTGTATAGTAGGACTTAAGTATACATTTCAATTAAAATCTGTTTTTTTTTTAATGAATTCTGCAGTATTTGGTCTGTAAATTCATTCTTTCTGTGCCATGTGTTATGTCATTCACTTCTTTGCAAAAAAGGGAAAACATGACTTAAAGTACCCCTTATGTAAAACATGTTCTTTTAAAACACACAGAGCTTACATTTTATTTAAAAGAATACTAACAAGCAGGGTCCTCTGATTCTTCTTGTACCAAAATATATTGTAGCTGTAATGTCTGCCTTAATTTTGGAAAGTGCTGAGCAAACTGTCGGCACTATATAAATCCTGTATAATAATAATAATCTAAAGTAATAAAAAAGTATGCAAGTGAAGGTCCTACAGCACAATATAAAATATAAAAAAATAAGATGTATGCATTTATCTTTTGTATTTTCTTTAATACCCATTAACACAGGCTATAAGGTTTGAGAGATTGATGTCTGCAAAGATCTGTCAGCTTTGACAACTGTCAACAGACCTTAGTTCACCTCTATGGTGAACGGAAGTGTCTACATTTTATAGAGCAGCTATTCTCAACCAGGGTTCAGTGGAACCCTGGGGTTCCTTCAGAGGTTGCTAGGGGTTCCTTGAGCTGCAGCTTATGAAACACCTATTTGATGATTCCTATAGAGTTCAAGGTTCAGCACCATGACACCAAATATCTTTTTAGCTGTCTTTAAGAGTGCCATTCTGAGCACCACTTTAAGGGGGACATTTTTACTATTGGACACCAATATAAGAAGCATTGTTCCTATTGAGCCCTGATGAATTGGTTTTAGTAAGGGTTCCCTGAGACATGAAAATTATTTTTGGGGAGAAAGCCTGATATAGAGCATAAAGCCTCGTACACACGGCCGGTTTTCTCTGCAAGAAAACTGCTGGGAGAGCTTTTTGCCGAGAAAAACATTTGTGTGTATGTTTTCTCGTTGAGAAAACTGCCGGGAATCTCGACGAGAAAAAATAGAGAACCTGCTTTCTATTTTCTCGTCGGGATTCTCGTCGGCCTGTTTCCCAACGAGAAAACTGTGTGTGTGTATGCGGCTACAAGCTTAACTGTCCTCCGGTAAGCCCGCGCATGCTTGATGAGACTTTGATGCATGCGCGGTAGCTTACAAGGGTAGTAGTGTAGGGTGAAGCAAGATGGCGGCGACGGCATCAAATGTGATGAGCGCATGCTCGTCGTAGTCGATGACGTCACCACGTTCTTGCCATTCAAAAGAACGGCGGTCTGTATACACGGCTTAGCAAGAAAAGCTTGCCAGGAATCTCGTCAGGAAAAGCTACGTCTTTTTCCTGACGGGATTCTCGGCCGTGTGTACAGAGCTTCAGGCTCTTTCTTTGCATTTTCTGTCGGCAGAGGTACTGGCCTGTGCTGACTCAAGCTGAGTGATGCAGTAACCTTAGTTTCATTCATAGAGGTGAACAGAGGTCCGCTAGCAGTCATTAATGTCCATCACAGCCAATGGATCTCAGTAGGCATTAGGCTTACATAAAATAATATGTATAAATGTATTCTAGACTGATTATTTTCAATCCAAAATGCTTAGGTTTAACAACTAAAAGTTGACGGCATACTGTGTATAAACACTTGACCAATTTTCTCTAATTTACAAAGTACCGTATGTCATTTTCTGGAAAAGAGGTCAGTGTATGCCATATCGAAAGAAAACAGATTGTAAAAAGCATAAACAAATGAATGAAAAATAAACTTTTGCTGCATCAGATAATATGCATTTGAATCACATAATTAACCCTAATATTTGCTGCAATCATAATATGTAAAAATAATAAAATTCAAAAAAAAAAATTCAAAAAAAATAATATGTAAGATGTTTTTACCAAAGTAAATTCACACACCTATGAAAATCACTGAAAGTCTTATCACATCACTGTGCGTACAAGCTTCGATAAGTCTGGGCAACATCAAAGCCATGGAAATTACATATGAAAATGGCAAACTTTCTTGTAAGTTCATAACAATAAATCAACAATTTACAGTTCCCAGTGTTAGACTGAGTAAAATTACATCCAGCTGCATGTCTTACAATAATGTCTTTTGAGTGATTCTGAAAGCAAATCTAAATGGTTCACAGTAGCTGAATAAGAATAGGTTGTTGTGTTGGATAAAGCAAGGAAAATCTAGAAACCCCAGTCATCTGATACCCATTACATTGACAGGACATAAAAAGGGTCTTCTGGGTGAGCACACAGGCAGGCAGCAATGAAAACTGGCCATAGGATCTATGCCTGGCCACTGATGAATTAGTGAACCAATGAATGATTAAGTTGTGTAATAAATAGGAAAGATTTAACAGACCTTTTCACAAGCTACAAGAAAAATGTTTGCCACAGTCTCATTCTGGTGTGCACTGTGCAGACAGTTTCTTTCTTTTGTGCAATATAACTTGTCAATAATCTAATGTGGGTGTTAATTTAGTTTAACCACTTGCCTACTGGGCACCTTTACTTCTGCCCAGGCCAATTTTCAGCTTTCAACACTGTCACACTTTGAATGACAATTGCGCATTCATGCAAAGCTGTACCCTTATGACATTTTTATCATTTTTTTCACACAAATTTTCTTTTAGTGGTATTTAGCAAAATATAAAAACCCCAGTGGTGATTAAACAAACAAAAAGAGCCCAAAAAAAAAAGAATGGATAGTTTGTCATAACATTTTTCCTCCTTCTCTGATGTGCGCTGATGAGGCTGCACTGATAGGATGTACCGATGGGTACCGATGAGTGGCACTGATGGGCACTAATGAGGCGGCACTGCTGTGCACTGGTGAGGCGGCACTGATAGGTGGCACTGAAGAGGACTGACAGGTACTGCTAGGCAGCACTGATAGGTGACACTGATAAGGAGGCACTGGTGGGCACTAATGGTAGCACTGTTGGGACTGCACTGACAATCAGTTCCCTGATTATCAGAGTAGATGTACCTTTACACAAGCCAGTTATCGGCTCTCCTCTCCCTTCCTCACGCTGTCAGCATGAGGAAAGGAAATCCAATAATTGGCTTGTGTTTACCATATGATCAGCTGTGTCTAGTGACAGCTGATCACGATATAAAGAGCCGCTGTGATTGTCCCTTTACCCCAATCTGGGATTAAAAATTGGAAAGAAATGTTTGGACAGCCGCACTCCAAAAAAAACTTTTGGTTGCCTTTATTTTAAAATGAGGATAAAAGCACTACAAATCACAGCAAAAATGAGGACACACAGCCGACGCATTTCGCACTAATGCTTAGTGCTTAGTCATGGCTAAGCACTAAGCATTAGTGTGAAACACGTCGGCTGGTGTCCTCATTTTTGCTGTGATTTGTAGTGCTCCATTACACTTTCCCATGCAGTACCACAATGGCAATGGAAGTCCATCTAGTTCAACCAAAAAAAGGTAAAAAAAAAATAAAACAAATAAATATCCTAAAAAAATAAATAATAATCATACAATCCTATACCCACAGTTGATCCAGAGGAAGGCAAAAAACCCCAGCAAAGCAAAATCTATCATCTGTTCACCAGAACTGGCACTATGGCTTTGTTTCAAGGCAGATACATTTGCCTAGTAATTTCTACGCAAATGTATTGTAAAACACTAGCCTAAATGATTGTAAACACTAGCCTAAAGCCGGCCATAGATGGATCACAATGTATCTGCTTCAGCAGGAACAAATTTTGATCCACCTTTGGGCAGGCTGGTTGTACTGAAGTTGATCTATTGATTGACTTCAGTACAATCCATCCTCAAATCACGTCCTCAATCTTGACTCCTTAAAACTAGCATATTTTGTCTGATTTAATTGATTTGTTTTTGTAATTGCTGTTTATGTAAGGTATATTTAGTATATAGCTCCCATAACCCCAGTATTTTCAGCAACGGTGTGCGTTTCTCTCGGATTCGCCGCAAGATCACTTTTATTCGGGGCGGGAGAGGGGCCTCTAGCCGCGCTCCGGTCATCTCCGCCACTTACTGGACCCGCCGGTTGGCATCCGCTGGATGCCAAGTGAGGGAAAGATGGCCCCCGCTCGGCTCCATAGCATTGGAGGGCGGAAGCGACGTCAAACGTCACTTCCACCCAATGCTCTTAAAGGAGACATTTTTTTTTTTCAAATTAAAATGAAATTTCATTTATTTAATTTTTTTATTGCATTCTAGTGTAAATGTTAGATCTGAGGTCTTTTTGATCCCAGAGCTCTCATTTAAGAGGTCCTGTCATGCTTTTTTTCTATTACAAGGGATATCTACATTCCTTGTAATAGGAATAAAATTGACCAAATTATTTTTTTTTAAAAGCACAGTGTAAAAATAAAGAAAAAGTAAAATAAATAATAAAGAAAAAAAAATTAAAGTGCCCCGTCCTGCCAAGTTCGCACGCAGAAGCGAACGCATATGTAAGTCACATCCGCATATGAAAACGGTGTTCAAATTCTACATGTGTCGCCACGATCGTTAGAGCAAGAGCAATAATTCTAGCACTAGAACTTGTCTGTAACCGGTAGACATTTTTAAACATCGCCTATGGAGATTTTTAAGGGTAAAAGTTTTTCGTCGTTCCACGAGCTGGCCCAATTTTGAAGCATGAAAAGTTGGATATCAACTTTACTGTTATCTTATTTTTTAAGTAATAAAAGTGTATTTTTTACCAAAAAATAGCGCTTGTAAGACCGCTGCGCAAATTCGGTGACATAAAGTATTGCAACAACTTCCATTTTATTTTCTAGGATGTCTTAAAAAATATATAATGTTTGGGGGTTCTAAGTTGTTGTTCACAAGTTAAATTCATTGTTTTTTGCTAGAAAATAAGTGTCAAAAAGAGGCTCGGTCCTTAAAGTGGAGTTCCACCTTGATTTTTTTTATTTTATTTTATTTTAGAAAAAAATTGAAAAAAAAAAATTTACTTACCAGAAATAGCGGTTGCTATGCGGAAGCTCCTAATCTGCCTCTTCATCCTCCGCGGCTGGTCTTCTTCCTCGTCCTACTCGCGGTATCTTCTGGTGAATGGGGCGCGCTGCCTTCTGGGAACTCTGTGTATCCCAGAGAGCAGCCGCCCATTCAGATAACACTGCAAGACTCGCGCATGCGCAGTAGGAAACGGGCAGTGAAGCCGCAAGGCTTCACTGCCTGTTTCCCTTAGTGAGGATGGCGGCTGGGGGACCTGCCGCGATCGAGCGATCGGCCTTGGGGGGGGGCGAATTTGCAGGCGCCTAGGACAGGTAAGTATCCTTATTAAAAGTCAGCAGCTACAGTGTTTGTAGCTGCTGACTTTTAAAAAAAAAAAAATCATGGGTGGAACCCCGCTTTAAGTGGTTAAGCTTTTACAATAAAACTCCATTGCGACTATCAGGAAGTTGGACTAGAGCAATGTAAAGCCAAAGTTGAAGTGAGTGCACGCAGACATAAAAAGGAATATATAACCTCTTTCAGCCGCTTTATCGAGTTGACAGGGTTGGCTGTCACTTGTCATTGGCCCACTTTTGTAAGAGGGAGTTATACTGTACATTAGTAAATGACTCCTTTGCGTATAAGCTAGTGCCTGGCTGTGACATCAAAGCTGTCTTAACTCAACACTTTATCATCAGCTAGCTGTGCAGGGAATTGGCAGCTACCGTATGTCATAGTAAAAAGAGTTATTCAAACTTTTGCTGTGTTTAATTTGTGCACTTGTCCAGCATTGCTTTTGCACAGTTGCATAATGTTTTTTTGCGTCATCTTCATTCATTATAAAGATTATAAGTAGAAAGTTTGTAAAAGTAGTAGAAGTTAAAGTTTTTTTAAAATATATTTTATTTTTTTTTAAAACATTTTTTTTGTTTATCTCAAAGTCGTTCTAACTTTTTTTGTGCCTGCCTTAAACTTCCTCTAAGTTCACACATTTCATTTTCACCTATCAAACACTTTAAAGTCCTTGTTTTATTACAGCATGTCAAGAAACTATTTTTATGATTTGATTTTCATTCTACAGTGTTAGTCTTTCACCATTCCATTTACCCTAAATATAGATTCCTATTTTATACTGTTAGTTTTGTGCTGACAAGCACTCTGATACAGGGGTCTGTTTATTAACAATATGTTGGCATGTAGGTAGTTCCAAACCAAAGTGAATGACAGACTCTACCTTTTGAAATGTGATTTGAACTTTAAAAGTTCTCTAAATGTAGGCAAGATTGGCTCTAATTATGTATTTATAAGTTGCACTGTACTCACAGAAAAGAAATTAAATCAACAATGCAGTTTGGTAGCGTAAACCAATAGGTGTCTGCTTTTATTTTGTCTGCGTTTTCCTCCAACCAAGTCCACAGTATGAGTCTCTGCTTTATAGATTGGGAAAATGGGTGGATGTTCACCAACAGCAGGTAGATATACCTGAATATATAAGAGACACCAAGGAGGTTTTGTGTCATCATTTTAGTAAAGCTAAGTGGAAACAGTTTTTTATTTGGCTAGCCTTGGATGTCAAGATCCTTTACTCATCCATTCCCCACCATCTAGCAATAAAAGCCATTCAACATCATTTGAATGTGCATAGCGTAAATAGTGAGGTGTTCTAACTGTTTTAGTTGCTGCCAATGGAGTTCCTTCTGAGACACAATTATTTTGTTTGATAGGGTGCCTTTCCTTCATAGATGCAGAGCTTTTATGAAGGCAAAATTCTCTCTTTTACTTGTCAAACTTATGGTGTGGTGAAAGGAGCTCCACATCTTTGGGAACCCATTGAGAACCCATTTATAACCAATATTTTTTGATATGGTCACTATATTGACAATCAACGTATGATCTGGGGGGAATCCATGGACAGGTTCCAGTTCATGGAATATGTAAAACACCAATGATTACAACTTGTCCTTTACCTGTAATTGAGATCAATATAAGATAAATTATTTTGACTTGACATTGATATGGGGGGGGGGAGCTGGTGTTCTGGAAAGCATTACATTTCGTAGACCTATGGCTGGTGGTTCTGTCCTCAGGGGGAGGCCACTGATCCATGTCCTGCGCCTCATAATTGCTCCTGACAAAAGACCTGCTTCCTCTGCCTGTGAAAGTGTAAACACAGGCATAGAAAGTGAGGTCAGCTCTCCTCGTATTTCCTTTTCGGTCGGGAGCTGAGGAGAGAGGACGTCTAACAGTGAGTTGCACAACACTACACTAACACCAGTACACATAGGCACACAAATCACCTCCCAATCCCCCCCCCGATCACCTCCCAGTTAACCCCTGCACCCCCTGTCACAGTGACACCAATAGCAGTTTTCATTTTTTTACTGATCACTGCATTTGGTGTCATTTGTGACAGTTATAAGTGTTAGGGCAGTTAATGGTAGGCCCTGTCAGGTCTAGGGTACCCCCTAACCCCCCTAATAAAGGTTTAACCCCTTGATTTCCCCCCAGTTAACCCTTTCACCCCCTGGCGCCAGTGTCACTAATAGATCTTTTTTCTGATCGCCTTATTGGTGTCACGTGTGACGCTAGTAAGCCAGTTAGTTATTTAGGTTCACCGTCAGGTTTTTATAGCGTCAAGTACCCCCATATACTACCTAATAAAGGTTTTAACCCTCTGATTTCCCCCTAGTTAACCCTTTCACCCCCTGTCACCAGTGATCACTGTATAAGTGTTACGGGTGACGCTGGTTAGTTAGTTTGTTTTTTCTAGCGTCAGGGCACCCGCCGTTTATTACCCAATAAAGGTTTAACCCCCTGATCGCCCGGCGGGTGATATCAGTTAGGTTTTAGGGTCAGTTAGGGTCTGCGTCGCAGCATAGTGTTAGCGGGATCAGCCCAGATACCTGCTAGCACCTGCGTTTTGCCCCTCCGCCCAGCCCAGCCCACCCAAGTGCAGTATCGATTGATCACTGTCACTTACAAAACACTAAACACATAACTGCAGCATTAGCGATCACAGGGATCAGGCCTGACTCTGCAAACAGTTTTTTTGGTAGCGTTTGATACAGTTGCTGACAGTCTAGGAGCTTTTTTTCCTGTGAGTCTCACTAGTGTACCAGTAAATTTAGAGACCAAAATGGCAAATCGAAGGTACACTAGTGAAGAGGCCCACACGTTTCTGAGCATCACAGATAGTGAAGAGGAAGTCACTCATCTGTCAGATTCAGGCTCAGAATACAATCCTGTAGACAGCAGCGGAATCCCTGACAGATAGCTCTGACGATGGAGCTGTGGTCCCTGCCAAGGTCAGGCGTACCCGACCCGTTCTTCTGCGGTTGTTGAGGTGCAACAACTGCAGGGCTCTCATATGGAGCAGAGAGCCAGTACTAGTGCTGCTCATCCTTATGGTGAACTGGCAAGCACCAGCGACCTAGTACACCCTGAACAATTATTACACGAGCGTGCCACTTTTTAGTCACTTGTTTGATCATCAGATTGGCGCATGTGGCACTGTGCGATCTAATCGCCGGGGCTTACCCCAGCGGCTGGTAGATTTCCGTCTTAGGCTGGGGGAGAGAGCCTGCTTGAAGTGTAATAATTTCCTCGCTGTGAAGTGAAGGGATAATAAGGATGTTTTCGTTCTGTCCTCCCTTCACGCAGACACGACGGTCCAAATTCCTACGGCGACTGGTGTTGTGGAGAAACCCCTCTGTGTCCACGAATATAACCTTAAGATGGGAGGGGTGGACCTCAACGACCAGTTGTTGGCGCATTACCTAGTTGCCCGTAAGGCCAGACGCTGGTACAAAAAAGTCTCTGTATACTTATTTCAATTGGCTTTGCTGAATGCTCATGTGCTATACAGAGCTTCAGGACAGACTGGATCCTTTCCTGAATTCCAGGAAGAGATCGTCAGAGCTGTAGCAATCGTGGATATAGGCGTGACACCCACTATTATTGTCCACGCTGTCCTGACAATCCTGGTCTTTGCATTGGTGAATGTTTTGAACGCTACCATACACTAGTGGAGTATTAGCATAGGGTACAGCACTGCACAGAATAAGACACACTTTCACAGGGTCTCCCAAGATGCCATCGCATTTTGAAAGACCCGAACCTGGAACCGAACCGTTACGGTTACAAAAAAAAGTGTAAAAAAAAAATTGTTGTTTTATTATTCTCTCTCTCTATTGTTCTGCTCTTTTTTACTGTATTCTATGCTTAACTGCAATGTTTTATTGTTATTATGTTTTATCATGTTTGCTTTTCAGGTATGTAATTTTTTTTATACTTTACTCTTAACTGTGTTTTATTGTTAACCATTTTTTTGTTCTCAGGTACGCCATTCAGCTGCAGTGTGGATTTATTTATCTTGACAGCAACGGTGTTTGCTCCCACGACACATAAAGCTGTGACTCCAGCGCTGTGGGAGGTGATTTCACCACCAGAGTTAAAAAAACAGAGGATATATGCCAAAACATGGGGGCAGGGGTGGAGGAGCGATTTGCTCCTAACTTTTGGGGCGGATTTCCCCCATGCTTCGGCATATATATATATATATATATATATATATATATATATATATATATATTTTAGGCACAGATTGCTTTAAAAAATGTTTTATTTTTTACTATGTTTTTTTTTAATTTGCTTTGCAGGTATGGTATGTCTTACTGTTACTGTAATGTTACTTTGTTTTATTGTTAACCATCATTTGCTTAGCAGGTATGCCATTCAGCTGCAGCAGTGATTTATTTATCTTGACAGCAACAGCGTTTGCTCTCACGATACGTAAATCAGCGACTCCAGCGCTGTAGGAGGTGATTTCACCACCACAGTTAAAAACAAAATGGTGCATGTATGCCCATCATTACAAGTGGGTGGATGAAGGTATTCTAATGGTGGGAATACCTACCGATCAATCTCTTTTTTTTCGTTCAGCCCACAGGCTGCATGAAAAAAAATTATTACAATATATGCCCAACAAGGACCAGCAACGTACTGGTATGTTGCTGGACTTTGAGTGGTTATACCAGAATGATGCCTGTGGGTAACGGCAATCCCAAAAATGAAAGGGATTAACGCAGTTTAGGATATTCCATTCCCGGACACAAGGCAGCTACCGACACTCCAACCAGCCGAATAAGACCCATAAGAATTCTCCCCCAAGTACGAGACAAACGCTCTGTCTTGAGGTTTAAGCAGGTCTGACAATCCTTATTAAAAAAAACACAAGTTTTATACACAGTTAAAAGAGGAGGTGCATCATATTTCTCTGGAATTACACCTGTGACCAGACCTAATTAACATGCTAATTACCCAATTACTTTTAGCAGCCTGGCTCAGAGACATTTAGGCTAGACTTGCCGTCTTGTAGTTTAGAAGACACAATCAACATTAACACAGGACCCCTTCATACAATAGCAGAGTTAATTACCACAAGCCACAATGAAAAGATCCTTAAAAGTTAGTCTGGACTCAATTTACATTACACAGGCAGACAGGTGTCTAGAGTTGAACACATCAGCATCTCTCAATTAACCTGTTGAGTTCAGAATCAAACAAACAACCAGTAAATAGTCCTTTTACTTATTTCCTGGGAGATACTGTGGATAAATATTACTATCCCATTTTAGGTAGTCCAAGGTATATTTCCTCAGTCACCCTATGCCCAAAGTGACTCCTGTCACAATTATTTTCAGCCAGCGGTCGGTTTTCATATAAAAGCAATCCTAGCGGCTAATTAGCCTTGAGACTGCTTTTACAAGCAGTGGGAGGGAACGTCCCCCCCCCTCACTGTTTTCCATAGTTTTCTCTGGCTCTCCTGTCCCAACAGGGAACCTGAGAATGCAGCCGGTGGTTCCGCCAGCTGACCATAGAGCTGATCAGAGACAAGAATGGCTCCAATCATCTTTATGGCCTAAGATTTCGCTGGATATAAACAGCGTCATTGGGAAATTGGGAAAGCATTTTATCACACCGACCTTGGTGTGGTCAGATGCTTTGAGGGCAGAGAAGAGATCTAGGGTCTAATAGACCCCAATTTTTTCAAAAAAGAGTACTATTGCTATCATATGGGAATGGGATAGTTACTTTCCCGGAGATAACAATAGAAATGCTAAAAAATAAATAAAAATAAAGGAACAGTTTAAAAATAAAAAAGCAAAATAAATAATAATAATAAAAAAAAGCACCCCTGTCCCCCCCCCTGCTCTCGTGCAATGGCGAACGCAAGCGTCGGTCTGGCATCGTATGAAACAGCAATTGCACCATGCATGTGCGGTATCACCGCGGAGGTCAGATCGAGGGCAGTAATTTTAGTAGTAGACCTCCTCTGTAAATCTAAAGTAACCTGTAAAGGCTTTTAAAAACGTATGGAGTTTGTCGCTGCTGCACGTTTTTATACGCAATTTTAAAGCATGGCGTATTTGGTATCCATGTACTCGGCCTAAGATCATCTTTTTTATTTCATCAAATATTTGGGCAATATAGTGTGTTTTAGTGCATTAAAATTAAAAAAGTGTGTTTTTCCCCCCAAAAAATGCAACACCAACCATTATAATCTTTAGGGCCTTTGCTTTAAAAAAATATATATAATGTTTGGGGGTTCAAAGTAATTTTCTTGCAAAAAAAATATTTTTTCATGTAAACAAAAAGTGTCAGTAAGGGCTTTGTCTTCAAGTGGTTAGAAGAGTGCGTGATGTGGGACATAAGCTTCTAAATGTTGTGCATAAAATGCCCAAATGACCCCATTTTGGAAAGTAGACACCCCAAGCTATTTACTGAGAGGCATGTTGAGTCCATGGAATATTTTATATTTTGACGCAAGTTGCGGGAAAAATATATATTTTTTTAAATTTTTTGCACAAAGTTGTCTCTAAATGATATATTGCTCAAACATGCCATGGGCATATGTGAAATTACACCCCAAAATACATTCTGTTGCTTTTCCTGAGTATGGGATACCACATGTGTGAGACTTTTTGGGAGCCTAGCCACGTACGGGACCCCGAAAATCAAGCACCGCCTTCAGGCTTTCTAAGGGTGTAAAATGGTGATTTCACTTCCTCACTACCTATCACAGTTATGGAGGCCATGAATGTGTGAGCAATATATCATTTAGTGACAACTTTTTGTAAAAAAAATATATATATTTTTTGTCATTTTTCAATCACTTGGGACAAAATAATTTAATATTCAATGGGCTCAACATGCCTCTCAGCAATTTCCTTGGGGTGTCTACTTTCCAAAATAGGGTCATTTTAGCACCTCAAGAAATGTGATAAACTAAAAGCTGCGTAAATTTCAGAAAATGTACCCTAGTTTGTAGACTCTATAACTTTTGCGCAAACCAATAAATATACACTTATTGACATTTTTTTTACCGAAGACATGTGGCTAAATACATTTTGGCCTAAATAAATGTATGACTAAAATTGAGTTTATTGGATTTTTCTTATAACAAAAAGTAGAAAATATTTTTTTTTTCAAAATCTTTGGTCTTTCCGTTTATATCGCAAAAAATTTAAATTGCAGAGGCAATCAAATACCATCAAAAGAAAGCTCTATTTGTGGGGAAAAAAGGACGCAAATTTGGTTTGGGTACAACATTGCATGACCGCGCAATTACCAGTTAAACAGCGCAGTGCCAAATTGTAAAAAGTGGTCTGGTCATTCAGCAGCCCAATCCCCCAGGGCTGAAGTGATTAAGGATCTCTCCTCCGGGTAGGAAAGACCGAAATCAAAAGAAAAAATAAACAATCTCTGCCTTTCCAGCAATGTTTACTTCCGCCGGGCTGGATGTGACATCATAACGTCGCACCAGGGCTTCTGAAGGTCATAGAGATTGCCGGGGACCATCTGTCCCTTGGAAATATCTATGCTCAACTTCTGGCGCCGGTGGATTCTTTCTCTGGCTCGCCGATTGCACGGGCTAGCCGGTAGAAGCACAGGAGGGCAGCTGGAGGGGGGGACGTCTGCTATGATTGTTCTTACGGTGCAGGGAATCGCCAGCCGAAAAAGATGATAGCTGCAGGCATCATTCAGATATCTCCACTCAGTCCAGGACGTCATATGACATACCTTGGGCGGGAAGAATGAATGTTGGCTCGTAAGCAGGAGGGCACCAACATTAGGTACCCTCTCTATTTAGTGATCCATCTAAAAGAGGTGGTGATACTTGATTGTCCACTTTTAAATACTTACTAACACCAAGACTGGTATTTATAGTTACATAGTAGGTGAGGTTGAAAAAAGACCATCAAGTCCAACCTATGTGTGTGATTATATGTCAGTATTACATTGTATATCCCTGTATGTTGTGGTCGTTCAGGTGCTTATCTAATAGTTTTTTGAAACTATCGATGCTCCCTGCTGAGACCACCGCTGTGGAAGACAATTTCACATCCTTGCCACTCTTACAGTAAAGAACCCTCTACGTAGTGTGAGGGGGTTAACTCAGTAGCGGGTGTGTGTGACCCCCTGGTTGGGCTCCCCACACAAAAACAGGGCCAGCAGACGGAGGTTGTGGTTTTCAAAATCAAAAGGTGCGGTTTATTTCTCTATGTACAGTGACAAAAACACAGCAAAGCCAAAAAGAAACATAAACAAAATAAATCCTGGTCAGTTTGACCTCTGACTAAACATGCAGGTTTCCTAAACTAACAACTGGGATCAGCCTGGTGCTGTCCTAGTCCCTAAGTCCCTGGTTTAGTAAAAGTCCAAACAAATAGCCACACAGGCTTTGCCTCACCGCACAGGGGTTCACTCTCCCTAGACAGTCCACACAGGTCTGGGTCCAGGCATGAGCTAACCCCTAATGAAGCTGGGAGTTCTTATAGAGGCCTAAATGAGCTGACAAGCTTCAGCTGGTCTCATCAACTCCCTGTCTGCACGACGCCCAGCACTCTCCCTAGAGGTATGAGTCATCCATGAGCCCACTAGCCTTAGCTGGGCTTATACAACTCTCCCTCCCTAGTTGTATAAGTCAGCATAAAGCCTGAATCTGGGAGAAATATATCTACCCCCCTGGATGCAACCAGGTGACTTTACCGTCCTGCTGTCACATACCCCCCCCTCTTGTTTTAACCTTGGGGTTGGAACACCAGCAATCAGGCATTCATGTACTCGAGACAAAGCATCCACATTCCCCATTTGAACGCCAGGGCGATGCTTTACTGTGAAGTTGAATTCCTGTAGGGCCAGGAACCACCTATTCACTCTTCTATTTGTCTCCTTGTTTTGAGCCATCCACTTTAACGGAGCGTGATCCGTAACCATGTCAAAGTGCCTACCTAGCAGATAGTACCGAAGGGAATCTAGAGCCCACTTCACCGCTAAACACTCCTTTTCAACCGTGGCGTAATTTACCTCATGGGACTTCAACTTCCTGCTGAGGTAAATGACTGGGTGCTCTTCCCCGTTCCAGACCTGGGACAATACTGCTCCTAACCCCACATCTGACGCATCACTTTGTACGACAAAGTCTTTAGAGAAGTCGGGTGAGTACAACACTGGCTGGCTACATAAGGCTTGTTTCAAGAATTGGAATGCTGCCTCAGCCTTGGGGGTCCATTTAATCATGACCGACCCTTTCCCTTTCGTCAGGTTGGTTAGGGGCACAGCCTTAGAAGCAAAGTGGGGAATGAAGCGCCGATAATAACCCGCGATTCCCAGAAAGGCCCGTACCTGCTTCTTGCTGTTGGGACGTGGCCAACTCTGGATGGCCTCGACTTTGTTGAGTTGGGGTTTTATCACTCCCCTGCCAATGGTGTACCCAAGATATTTGGCCTCCTCCTGCCCAATGGTACACTTCTTGGGGTTAGCCGTAAACCCCGCTTCCCGGATAGAGTCTAGGACTGCTTGCACTTTTGGCAGATGTGAGGCCCAATCTATGCTATGGACAATTACGTCATCCAGGTAAGCCGCAGCATACTTCCGATGGGGCCTCAGTATCTGGTCCATTTTCCGCTGGAATGTGGCCGGCGCATTCTGTAACCCGAACGGCATTCTCTTATATTGGAACGCCCCGTCTGGGGTTACAAATGCGGTTTTCTCTTTGGCCGACTTGGCCAGGGGAATTTGCCAATACCCTTTTGTGAGGTCAAGAGTCGTCATGTATCGGGCTGTTCCCAGCCGGTCGATCAACTCATCTATACGTGGCATGGGGTAGGTGTCAAATTTTGTAACTTTGTTCAACTGACGAAAATCATTACAAAATCGCCAGCTCCCATCCGGTTTAGGCACCAACACAATGGGACTAGACCAATCACTTTGGGACTCCTCTATCACCCCTAAGTTCAGCATTTTCTGTACTTCCTCCCGTATTGCCTCCCGTCGGGCCTCTGGGATCCGATAGGGTTTTAACTTCACCCTTTCACCGGGCGGGGTAATAATATCATGCTCTACCCCAGATGTTTGTCCCGGCAGCTCAGAGAACACCTCCTTGTTGCGAAGCACAAACTCCTTAACCTCCTGTTGTTGGGGTTGTGACAAGGTGGCTGCTATTCCAACCTCCGGAATCACGCAACCAGTTTGAGCTGGTGACCAAGTTTCTGCGACTAGGGACTCTCTATCCCTCCAGGCTTTCAACAGATTAACGTGATATATCTGTTCGGGCTTTCGCCTTCCTGGTTGTCTGACCTTGTAATTCACTTCGCTCACTTTTTCCATTATCTCGTAGGGGCCTTGCCATTTGGCAAGGAATTTACTTTCAACCGTAGGGACAAGTACCAATATCCTATCCCCCGGGGAAAAGGTACGGGTCTTTGCTCCACGGTTGTACACTCTCTGCTGTGCCAACTGCGCTTGGGCCAAATGTTCCTTCACGATGGGCATTACCTGTGCAATTCGATCTTGCATCAGGGCGACATGCTCAATCACACTCCTGTGGGGAGAACTCTCACTTTCCCAAGTTTCCTTGGCAATATCCAACAGCCCTCTTGGGTGTCTCCCATACAGTAACTCAAAGGGGGAGAATCCCGTAGAGGATTGGGGCACCTCCCTAATAGCAAACATCAAATAAGGAAGTAGACAGTCCCAATCCTTTCCATCTCTATCCACCACTTTCTTCAACATTTGTTTTAGGGTTTTGTTGAATCTTTCAACCAGCCCATCGGTTTGGGGGTGATACACAGATGTACGCAATTGCGTCACTTTGAACAATTTACACAGCTCTTTCATAACCCGGGACATAAAGGGTGTACCTTGGTCCGTAAGCAGTTCTTTACAAATACCCACCCGGCTAAAAACAAGAGATAGCTCTTTGGCTATGGTTTTGGCCGAGGTATTTCTGAGAGGGATCGCTTCTGGATAACGGGTGGCATAGTCCATTATAACCAATATGTACTGGTGCCCCCTAGCGGACTTGATTATAGGACCTACCAAATCCATTGCGATTCTCTCAAACGGGACCTCAATGATGGGTAGAGGGACCAGCGGGCTACGGAAATGTGGCATCGGGGCCGACCTCTGACACACAGGGCAGGAGGAACAATAATTTTCTATGTCCTTCATCACCCCAGGCCAATAGAATCTCTGTAATACCCTCTCTCGGGTTTTCTCTGTCCCCAGATGACCTCCAAGAATGTGCCCATGGGCCAACTCCAACACCAACTTCCTGTAAGGTTTGGGCACCACAAGCTGCTCAACGGTTTCTTCTGCCCTTTTTGCCACCCGATACAGTAGGTCCTTCTCTACGCTGAAGTATGGGTAAGTGCAGGTATTATCTGGGTTCACTAACTCGCCATCTATTTCCACTACGTTTTCCCGTGCCTTTATTAGGGCGGGGTCTTTTAACTGTTCTGTGGCAAAATTTTCCCTGTGAACCTCCAGATCAGAAAACTCCACAGACGGTAGGTTTTCGTCTGAGGAGGTGGGCTCCTCTCCAGTTTCTTGAGTCTCCCCTGCCAATACTGACAAGGGAAATTCTGGAGAGTCCTCACCACTCTCAGAGGAGTTCTGGCTATCACATTCCTGGTACATAGGGGCACCAGTGGGGGGCTCAGGATCATCCCACAGTTCCCAGAACTTCGGAAAATCTCTTCCCACAATGGCATCATGCGGTAATTGAGATACTAACCCCACTGGATGAGAGAGGGTACCTTTGGGGGTCTCGAAACACACTGTAGTCACTGGATACTCTCGGGTGTCCCCATGCACACAAATAACAGCTACCTTGCTATTCCCAGAGACCTCTGTTTTAACTAATTCAGCCTTTATCAGGGTCACAAGGCTACCTGAATCCAGTAATACCACAACATTTCTACCATTAATACACATTTTGCATAAATGTTTCTCAGTTCCCCGAATGGCAGTGCATGCGACTGTCGCACACAGCGACTGACGTCTGTCCGTCAGAAAGTCACATTGCATGGGTTCCTCCACAACCGGGCAATTTGCTGCAATATGTCCCGCTTGCCGGCAGCGGTAGCAAACAATCCTTTTGGCTGCCTCTTGAGCCCCTGACTTCCCAGGCTGTTCTCGCCAAACTTTGGGTAGAGCTCCCACCCTCTCACTCTCTCCACCCTCACCCCTTGGAATCCTCTTATCCGCCCCTGGGGATGGTCTGGTCTTAGGGTGGAAAGTCCGAGAGTCTCTGGAAGAGGCCGTCAGGTTCTCTGTAGCCAAGTATTTCTCTACACGATCCACAAGACCACCGGCCGTCTCTGGGTCTCCATGGCTTACCCACTTTTGGATGGCAGTAGGAAGAGCTCTCAAAAACCGATCCATTACAACACGTTCCACAATCTCTGGTGCGGACAAAGTCTCTGGCTGTAGCCACTTCCTGCTCAGGTGAATGAGATCATACATTTGAGACCTGGGGGGTTTTCCAAGCTGGAAAGTCCAGTTATGCACACGCTGAGCCCGGACAGCCAGGGTGACACCCAGCCTTGCCAATATTTCAGCTTTTAGCATCACATAGTCTTTTGCTTGGTCAGGCTCTAGGTCATAGTAAGCCTTCTGCGATTCACCAGTTAACAGAGGAGCCACCAGTCCAGCCCACTGCTCCTCAGGCCACTTTTCTCTTTCAGCAGTCCTTTCAAATGTGGTCAAAAATACCTCTGGATCATCCTCTCCAGTCATTTTTGTCAATAAACGACTCACCCCAAAGGACGCGGTATTAGTGGGACGGCTTTCCTCACTGGTCTGCGGACGTTGCTGCATTACTGCTTCCATTTGTTGTAGTCTCTGCTCTTGCTTCTGTAACAGGTCTATGAAGCGGGCCTCAGATTGCTGCTGGGCTTGTTGATGAGCTTGCTGCTGGGCTGCAAGGCTCCTTTGCAAACCTGCATTTGTCTGCTGTTGATTGGCATTTGCTAGAGCCAGCTGTTTCAGTATCTCCTCCATGCTGGCTTAAAAAAAACTGCCACTGGTTCTCCACCAACTGTGAGGGGGTTAACTCAGTAGCGGGTGTGTGTGACCCCCTGGTTGGGCTCCCCACACAAAAACAGGGCCAGCAGACGGAGGTTGTGGTTTTCAAAATCAAAAGGTGCGGTTTATTTCTCTATGTACAGTGACAAAAACACAGCAAAGCCAAAAATAAACATAAACAAAATAAATCCTGGTCAGTTTGACCTCTGACTAAACATGCAGGTTTCCTAAACTAACAACTGGGATCAGCCTGGTGCTGTCCTAGTCCCTAAGTCCCTGGTTTAGTAAAAGTCCAAACAAATAGCCACACAGGCTTTGCCTCACCGCACAGGGGTTCACTCTCCCTAGACAGTCCACACAGGTCTGGGTCCAGGCATGAGCTAACCCCTAATGAAGCTGGGAGTTCTTATAGAGGCCTAAATGAGCTGACAAGCTTCAGCTGGTCTCATCAACTCCCTGTCTGCACGACGCCCAGCACTCTCCCTAGAGGTATGAGTCATCCATGAGCCCACTAGCCTTAGCTGGGCTTATACAACTCTCCCTCCCTAGTTGTATAAGTCAGCATAAAGCCTGAATCTGGGAGAAATATATCTACCCCCCTGGATGCAACCAGGTGACTTTACCTTCCTGCTGTCACAGTAGTTTAAGGTTTAACATCTTTTCTTCTAATTTTAATGAGTGGCCACATGTCTTGTTAAGCTCCCTTCCGCGAAAAAGTTTTATCCCTATTGTGGGGTCACCAGTACGGTATTTGTAAATTGAAATCATATCCCCTCTCAAGCGTCTCTTCTCCAGAGAGAATAGGTCCAGTGCTCGCAACCTTTCCTCATAACTAATATCCTCCAGACCCTTTATTAGCTTTGTTGCCCTTCTTTGTACTCTCTCCATTTCCAGTACATCCTTCCTGAGGACTGGTGCCCCGAACTGGACAGCATACTCTAGGTGCAGCTGGACCAGAGTCTTGTAGAGCGGGAGAATTATCGTTTTATCTCTGGATTTGATCCCCTTTTTAATGCATGCCAATATTCTGTTTGCTTTGTTAGCAGCAGCTTGGCATTGGCACAGCTGAGCCTATCATCTACTAGGACCCCCAGGTCATTTTCCATCCTAGATTCCCCCAGAGTTTCCCCCCTCCCCCGTGTATAGATTGCATTCATATGTTTGCCACCAAAATGCATTATTTTACATTTTTCTATATTAAACCTCATTTGCCATGTTGTTGCCCACGCCATTAATTTGTACAGATCTTTTTGCAAGGTTTCCACATCCTGCGGAGAAGTTATTACCCTGCTTAGCTTAATATCGTCTGCAAATACAGAGATTGAACTGTTTACCCCATCCTCCAGGTCGTTTATGAACAGATTAAATAGGATTGGTCCCAGCACAGAACCCTGGGGGACCCCACTACCCACCCCTGACCATTCTAAGTACTCCCCATTTATCATCGCCCTCTGAAAACTGGCTACAAGGGCGAGTTCAATCCATGTACTCACTCTCTGGTCCATGCCAATGGACATTATTTTGTACAGTAAACGTCTATGGGGAACTGTGTCAAATGCTTTTGCAAAATCCAGATACACCACGTCTACGGGCCTTCCTTTATCTAGATGGCAACTCACCTCCTCGTAGAAGGTTAATAGATTGGCTTGGCAAGAACGATTCTTCATGAATCAATGCTGATTACTGCTAATGATACCATATAACCAGTGTCTAGTACAGTGGTTCTAATGGTGTCATAACCATTTCTTTACAGGAGCATAAGGATGATATTTCATCCTTTACCTTCCAAGCTATAAAATATTTTTTTCTACCCCTTGGAAGGAAGGGGTGGGAATGGAGGGGTAACAGGAAACATTTGGAAAGAGAGGCCTTCTGAATATAGCCATAAGCAAAAGCAGCGAATCAGGACAAATCTGTAAAAACCTCATGGTGACTTCTGCCAAGCTGCAGCATTGTTTTTATTAATGTATCCCAAATACAGACAGCCCAACTGCCAAACTTTTTTTTTTTACTTTAAAGTAGAGTGAAGATGGGTTAGACAATCTGTTAAGTTTTAAATTCTGATGTCTCTGTTGCGATTTCCCATGACCTTTTCTGTCTTGACACTCATCACCTGGACAGGAGGCGAGGAGTAATCTCCCCACTGATTACTGACATTCTGTTAAGTTTTTATTGCTGTAAGTCTAACCACCCTGTTTTTTCTCCCAGGGAGAAGATTTCACCTCAAGTCTAACACCTGTCAAATAGATTGTCAAGTTTTTTTATGTCCCTGTTTGAGAACTATCATTCCACATTCAGAGCTTCTAATTTTTTCCACTCAATCCAAACATGTTGTTTGGTTTCGGATAGAGTTGAGCTATAATAGGTTTATACAAACAGAAGCCTCCAAAGTGAATGGTTTGTTTTTCTTGCAAGGGTAGCACATGGAAAATAGAAATTTGATTATGATATTTGGAGCTGTGTCTATAGAAATGTAAAAGCACTACAACATTAATTCATGAAAATTAAACATATTGTCTTTTTCCAGTAAAGAATTTGTCAAATGAGTGTAGAATTTTTTTTTTTTTTACAAAATTAATGATTTTTTTTAATAATAGCTAAACACATAACCTGCATTTGTGGCAGGCTTGGTTGCAAGATACACCGACACTTGCTTGCAGACCACTCTAAGCTTTTTGATATGGCTGCAACAGCATACACTGACTACTGTATACCTCATCCATGTAGATATACAGTTCAGTTCAACATTTATCAGAGCAATAGTATCTTAGCAATAGTACAGATCTCTTTTAAAAGAAAACATCTTTAAAGTTTAGTCAGAATACTCTGTTTTAATTTTGCATCTGCAAGACAAAACTGTGTCTTGTTTCTTATGTCTTGACCTTGTGCCTGGTCAGCAAGAAAAGTTCCTGAGACTAGTGGTAATGTTAGCATAAGTATCATTAACACTGTCAGTTGTAATGGCAGCAAACTTTAACTGTAGAACGCTCTCCTCAAGACTGAGTGGAACAAACACTCTCACTTTCTGACAACAGTCCACTGATCAGTAAGTTAGAGTCTAGACACAAGGCGCACACTCACCCTCTCTCAAAGCAGCCAGCACAACCACAGAGCTCCACAGCACCGGTCTGTCTTCACAGAAGCATACAATAGCTGCCCAGCGTTACATCACTTGGTGCATGTGCCCAAAATATATTACCAGCAGTGGCGGTGCGTCCATAGAGAGTGCCGGAGCGCCGCCCCCTCTTGCTCCTGCACCACCAATGAAAGACAATACACAGATTCATGCATTGCAATGCTACCGGTAGTGTAATCCCCCTAACAAATGCACAGCTGTCAAGAATAGAAAAAACAAAACAAACACAAGCAGATCTTACTCAACATGTGTCTATACAGAACTGTTAATCCAAATCAAGGCATGGCTAAATTAGCTATAAATGTATTCTGGTAATAGGTAAAAACTCCTTTGCGACTTTTCTCTGGTTATCATTAACAATCATTTCACCAAGGTATTTTAACAAGTAAAGGTTAAGAGTTCATTTTTAGAAAGAACGCAAAGTGACATTAAATTCACAACCTCCTTCCATGGAGAATGCCAAAATATAACCTCCCTTGCAGGCAAAAAATCCATTTCTATGCTGGTGATAAAATGATTTTGACTGCTGGTTTCTATTGTTGAATTCTTCTGCTAAAAGAATGGGAATGATTAGGATATGAAATCATTTAATGACCTAAAAGAAACTAATTTTCAGTTTAGTCGGTCTTTTTGAACGCATAAAAATACATATTGATATTGATAGTAAAAGTTATTACAATAAAATCATTGCTAAGGTACTATGGCTAAAGTATACAGTATCTGTATTAGTAAAAATCTCCCTTATATAAACAAATCTGATTATATAAAAGGTACAACAGTGTCCAGCTGTCATTTTACAGTTTGAATGGGCAGTAAGCTTTGCTATAATAGTACACCTGTACTTTTACATAATTTATTTATTAGAATAGTATTGACAAAAAATAAATAAATAGGAATTTAAAATAGAAACATTGATATTTAGCGTGATATGCCATCCAGCACTCTGTTCCCACCCTCATTTCCATGCTACCATTGTAATATAACAACATGGCCTGGGGAATGCCCAGGGAAAAACCAAGCCTACTTACCGACCAGCTCGCTGACAACCAATTAACCTGTCTAACAGTATGCGTTAAAAACAGGGGTTTGTCCGCACGCATTTGCAAACGCATGCGTGAGCCACAGAACCACGCCAAGGCCCCCTGGAGTCTGTGGTCCTACACTAACATTGAGTGTCCCCACAATGGAGGCACATGCATTCTGATGGTTAGATGGGTACCATTGTAATATGTCTGCTTGGAATGAAGAGTGTCAATTGTTTGATAGAGCATGACAGTGGTACATTGAGGCATATGCTTACGTTCTTGCCATCACTTGTTCTTTACATCCGGATGCTACAGCAACATGGCCACATGGAAGGAGTGATGTAATATGACCCCGTTGCTCGTCATAATGCCAAATCCATGAACTGCTTTCACGCAATCAATTCCTTGCCATCTATTCCCATTTTCTTTGCATTGTTAGTGTTTTGCAAATTGAAGTACCTGTCTGCATGGATTTACCTGAGCAGCACAGACAATAGTGTTGGTAAATAAAGCAGTCATACATAATAACACAGGACAAGGCAGTTTACTTTGGTAGATGGGAGCTTTTCCCCAGGTTATTTTGACCACAATGACACAGTTGCATTGCTGCTTGCCAAAGATTATGGAACCCGTCACCACTTAACACTGTGGGGTTGTTTTACTAAAACTGGAGAGTGCAAAATCTGTACAAATCTACATAGAAACCAATCAGCTTCCAGTTTTTTTTTTTCAAAGCTTATTTGAACAAGCTGAATCTAGAAGCTGATTGGCTTCCATGCACAGCTGCCCCAGATTTTGCATTCTCCATTTACTTTACTTGATAGAGGCATAGCAAATTCTTACATACTCGTCCCTTTGTAGCACTTTGGCAGGTCCAGCCCTTAATGCCATAATAAATAACTGACAATAACATGGATAGCTCTAAACAGGTTTTAGTTCATAATGCTATGCAAACCAGAATATACATAGTTCCTGGTTTTCTTATAGAAGAGATCAGCAATTGCAGTTTCACCTCCACTTGTTATTTCAGTTAGACCATAAAATACAGGACTTCAATATAAAAACCATGATACAGTGGAACCTTGGATTATGAGCATAATCTGTTCCAGGAGAATTCTCGTAATCCAAAGCACTCGCATATCAAAGCGAGTTTCTCCATAGAAGTCAGTGGAAACAAAAATAATTTGTTCCGCATTGATTTCTTTGGCATGTAATACCGCATGTGGCCAGAAGTGGGGGGGGCTCCGGAGAGTGGGAAACACTCGGAAAAGCCCGGGGACAGCTCCACTGAACTCAGAAAGGCTCGGGAATTTTGTATTTCTGAGTTTTTCTGAGCATTTACGAACGGCTCCGAACTGCTCCGATCAGCTCCGGCACCCCCCACCTCAGGCCAAACGCGGTACTGCACACCGCTGTGGCTTGAATCCTGCTAGTTTTGCGAGACAACAAGCTCATTAACCGCGTTACTCGCAATCCGAGGTTTCACTGTATTTCATTATTCAAACTCCAGCCCACCATGTAATTTAAATAACATCAGGAAAAGGTCCAGCTGTTTACCAGTGGGAGGTGGTGACACTTTAATATGGAAATGTGACATCTGAATATAATGCTTGTATAAATTTGGCCACATATAAGTTATATGATGTTTAGTAATACTCAAAAAATAAATAAAGAAATGATGAACTAGTGGATCTCTTATTTGCCTTAATATTTCTACAAAGAACTCTCTTATCTGTAGAAAATGACACAAATAATAAATTTAGGCTTTCATTGGTTGTATGATTCATTGCAGTTTAGACAAATCTTTTATATATATATATATATATATATATATATATATATATATATATATATATATATATAGTGTAGAATACACAATGGGGTTGATTTACTAAAAGCAAATAGACTGTGCACATTGTAGTTGCTCCAGAGCTTAGTAAATGAGGCAAAGCTTTACTTTGAAAAGAATAACCAATCATCTGCAGGGAAAAAAAAAAAACAGCATGGAAGTCAGCAGGGCTTCTGCTCATTTATGAAGCTCTGGAGTAACTGCGCTTGCAAAGTGCACAGTCTATTTGCCTTTAGTAAATCAACCCCAATGTTTGTAATATGCTTCTTTTTCAAACCAGTTTGCTCCCTACTTGTTCAAGTGGTTGACATTCAGATAAGGATTGTTTCTTTGTTGGTTATACACACACAGACTCTCTGCTGTATACATTAGTAACGTCATATCTCATTGAAATAATCATATGTGTTTAGCAGAAAAATAAACAGCAAATGAAACATAAACAATAGACATTTTGTATTTCTTAAAGGGGTTGTAAAGGTTTGTTTTTTATTTTCTAAATAGGTTCCTTTAAGCTCGTGCATTGTTGGTTCACTTACCTTACCTGAGGAGAAACAGGAAGTGAGAAATTCAGACAAAGAAAAAAAAACATTTAGAAGGTAAATCTAAGGAAAAGGTAAGTGAACCAACAATGGTTAAAGGAACCTATTTAGAAAATAAAAAACAAACCTTTACAACCCCTTTAAGAAATAACAAGAGTATACTTTTTTCTAGTACCAATGCAGCTTTGTATTTCTGCAGTAGTCGCAAGTACTTCATAGCTGTACAGTATACATATACCAAGTTTCTAACTACTCTTGAATGGTTGCCCAGAAGTCTTTCTAGATATGGTGCATTATTTATAACCTTATTAACAGACACAGAGATTGTATCATTCAACAGCAAACATCCCCATCTGCATGTTCTCTAACATAGATGAGGTCAGGATAGCTCAAAATACTTTGTCTGTGTTTATTATACACTACAATATTCTATTTTTAAGCCCAATTAACTAGTATGCGCAATAAACATGTTACGTTTACAGACTGAGAAACACTGTGAAAGAAGTAGCAAAAAAAAATAAAAAAAAATCAGATTAAGTGTGTTGCTATCTAATGACACAAAAGTTGATTAACCCACACATGCACAGTACTTAAAATCCAATCCATTGTAATCTTTAGGTCATTTAACTCTGCCATGATTATCCTTTCACTAACAAGAGCACAGCAATTGTATTTTTTATTTTTTTTAGGGAAGAGGCTTTGATGTCATATTATACCTAGTTCATTAAATGCATGCTAGAAATACTGCATAATGCTGTACGCCACAGAACAAATACAAGCAGGGATTAGGTTTTTAATCTTCTTTAATTGGTACCTACCAACGTTAGGCTAGCCATTAAAGCTCCAGAGAATTTGATGACAGGTCCCTGCAACTTAAATGGCAAAACAAAATTACAAAAATACGTCCTCCTGTTGATTTGGAGTTGTATCTTTGAGGTCTAGTATAACATCTCATTGGAGTTGTTATTATAACTAGATTAACTGGAGGTGCCTGTGTGCCCCAAAACACCGTTCAGCTTAAACTCATTGTTTTTCGGTATTAGCATTTAATATTGGTATGTTGTATATTTCCTCAACAGAAAACCCATTTTTATGGAATGTACAATGATTTTGCAAAACTCCAAGCAATGAACCCTTTTGGAGGCAAATGTTTTTTTTTTTATACCATTTCCAAGGCAAATATGCAAGTAGAGATGAGCCCATCACCCACATGTTTGGTTTGCATCAGAACTCCAGAACAGAGGAAAAGTTCTAACCCGAACGGCAAAATCCATTGAAGTCTATGGGAGCCGAACAGGAAAAATCTAAAGTGCCCATTTTGAAGGCACTTCAAGGGGCACTTTGAAGGGTCTCGGTACTGACTGGGGGGAAAAAAGGGGGGAAAGAAACTGCGCTAGGTAAACTAGGACAAATCATATGACTGAATTGTCTATGTAAGGGAAGCAGCAACTAACCTGAAAACAAACATCAGTGTACAAAAATAGAAAAAATAAATAGTTGCGCAACTATTTATTTTTTCTACTGACTGGGGGGACATGAATGAATGCAAATTGTTTTTCTTAAATTGCCATTTTTTTCAGGAGCAGTGATTTTAATGATGCAGCTAAAGGACCAGGCCCCTTTTTGCGATTCGGCACTGCGTCGCTTTAACTGAAAATTGCGCGGTCGTGTGACGTGGCTCCCAAACAAAATTGACATCCTTTTTTTCCCATAAATAGAGATTTCTTTTGGTGGTATTTGATCACCTCTGCGGTTTTTATTTTTTGCGCTATAAACAAAAATAGAGCGACAATTTTGAAAAAAATTCAATATTTTTTACTTTTTGCTAAAATAAGTATCCCCCAAAAAATATTAAAAAAAAAATTTTTCCTCAGTTTAGGCCGATACGCATTCTTCTACATATTTTTGTTAAAAAAAAAACTCACAATAAACGCTTATTGATTGGTTTGCGCAAAAATTATAGCGTCTACAAAATAGGGGATAGTTTTATGGCATTTTTATTAATATATATTTTTTTACTAGTAATGGCGGCGATCAGCGATTTTTATCGTGACTGCGACATTATGGCGGACACATCGGACACTTTTGACACATTTTTGGGACCATTGTCATGTTTACAGCGATCAGTGCTATAAATATGCACTGATTACTGTCAAAATGACACTGGCAATGAAGGGTTTAACTTTTAGGTGGTGCTGTAGGGGTTAAGTGTGTCCTAATGAGTGATTCTAACTGTAGGGGGCGTGGCTTGGTGTGTGATGTCACTGATCGCCGTTCCCTATGACAGGGAACAGACGATCACTGACATGCCACTGTGAAGAACAGGGAAAGGTTTGTTTACACTTACCTCTCCCTGTTTTTCAGCTCTGTGAACCGATCGCGGGACACCGGCGGCGATCGGGTCTGCGGGTCCCGCGGGCGCGGTCATGGAGCTTCGAACCCACAGAAGGGTTCTTAAAGGGGACGTACCTGTACACCCGTGTGCCTGTCCATGCCATTCTGTCGACGTACATCGTCGTGCGGCGGTCCTTAAGTGGTTAAAGTGCAACAATAAAAATGAAAAATTTAAGAATGCGTAGAACATCAGAATCTGGAAGCCCCCTTTGACACTTTTTTGGTAAATAGGTAGGGGTATTATGTACCCCATACTCATTCACATGGGGGGCAGAATCTGGAGACCCCCTTGTTAAACAGTAATAAAAGCACAGACAGTTTTTTACAATCCCTTTAATAAAAAATAAAAAACATTGTCCCCCGATGTAAATCCATTCTCAATCACACCGCGGCCGCAGCCGAAAAAGAACAGAAAAAATGCACCGCCTTCATTGACAGTCGCATGCCAAATGCCTCCTTCGCCCTTTGACAGTTTTTATAGGTAAGGTGGGGCCACCTGGCGATGTCACCTGGTGGCACCATCCCCTTGTGATGTCACGGACCAGTGCATGCTGGGTCGCTGATGTCACAAGGGGGCAGCGTCACCAGGTGGCCCCACCCTTGCCTATATAAGAGCTGTCAAAGATGGTGGATCATTTTTTTTGTTCTTTTTCAGGTGCAGCGGGCGGCATGATTGACAATGGATTTACATCGGGGGACACTGTTCTTTTATTTTTTAATAAAGGAATTAATAAAGGAATTGTCAAAAACTGTCTCTGTGTTTTTATAACTTTTATAACCCACGCCCGTAGACCGCACACCACCCAACCCCAAAGCACCCACAGCCCCCATGTTGAAGGCATGTGGCCTGGTATGGTTCAGGAGAGGACGGCGCTGGCTCACCCCCCCATTCCAGACCTGCATCCTCGGATAAGGGTCTGGTATGGATTTTGGGGGCCCTATGCCATTTTTTTTTTTACTATTTTTCTACTTTTTTTTTATTCGGGGAAGCCCATTGACAGCTGATGACTCCGCTCTTTAACAACCAGCTCTTACTGCGCCCTGATTGGGCAAAGCTTTGCCCAATCAGTGTAAATAATGCACTGTGCAGTGCGCAGTGCATTGAAGGGTGTTTGGCGGGGCGAACACCCGCTGAACACCCTGCAAATTCATGCTTGGGCCGAACCGTTCACCCAATGCTATATTTAAGCTATCTTTAGAAAAATTTGGATGAGGATCTGACCACAGTCATTGGAGACATTTACCAATGAAAAAAAAATGTTTAAAAAATACTACTCAGTGGTGGCAAAATCTTTTCATGCGGCCTAAAGTGCAAAAAGTATGTTACCTAAATAGGATTTTTGGACTCATTCGAGAAATTTTTAGTAGAGTCACTTGAAGGACACAGGAATTCTTTGACTTTTTTAGAAGGTTGGGCTGCACTACTTCCTACAGGACGCTGGCAACAACAAAGCCATAGATCAGGACGGGATAACCGTGCCACAACCATCATGCCTCAGGTTTGTAGCAAAGCAGTAAGGAGGGCATCAAGTAAACACAGAGAGGTGGAACCTGTGCCCCTCAATGGACTCCAGGAAATGGATGGTATGGTAAGTACAAAAATCCTGTGTTCTTTATCATCCATTGAGGAACATAGGAATTTCTTAAATTCTTAAATATTAAAAAGAGCCAACCGGAGGACTCAACACCCAAAGATGACTTCAGATGAGGTCTAAAAATTAACCTTGTAGAAAACAGAAAAAGGAAAACAGAAGACCACCCTTCAATCTTACTATTTCTCTTGGGGACCATTATCACAGTGATAGAAAGTGCTGAGAAAACCAAAAATGTATTGTCACTGGAACAGGAGGTAGAAGTCTTCCTCTGGGGACACCTGTTGTGGTGACAATTGTCTAAGAAAGACTATCCCCTAACATTAACTTTTTCTTCCTGTTGTATCTCCAGGACAGGAAATTATATCTTACTATTGATACACAGATAGCAACAGGAAAAAAAAACTGACACAGGCTTTAACCATAGCCTTAATGAGGAACTAAATAAAGAATTAAAAAAATGGTAAAGATGCCGACTGGCGGCATTTAAAATGCAGATTCTACCCCAAATTATCTATATCCTTAGAACGGTACCCATCCCAGTCCCGAAATCATATTTTCACATACTGCAATCTATGGTAAACTATTTTCTTTGGCAAGGCAGGATGGCCCCATGTGCCTTCAGTAAACTAACCAAAAGCAGAGCAGCTGGGGGGGCTAGGCCACAGACATATATGATTACTATTTAGCTGCTAATTTAGCTCAAAGCAAACACTGGTTCACGTTTCCACATAAAACAATATGGTGTAAACTAGAAAGGGAAATGATTCCCCACGGAAACTTAGCAACCTTCCTACAGGTACACCAACACATGCAGAAACTTCCTAACTCTCTCCCCCCCACGGTTCAAGCTACTTTAAACGCATGGAAAGCATTAACTACACAACTTGAGGACCGAGAGTCTTTGACTGAGCTCCCCATTCCTTTAACAGCCTTGAATATTCTGATTCCTGATCTCCCAATAGCCCATTGGTTACAGAAAGGCATCACCAATGTTTCGGACCTGTTCCGCAATGGTACCCTCAAAACTTTCCCCGCGCTTTGTACGGAATTTGATCTTCAGAACAATGAAAATTTTTCCTACTGTCGAATAGCATCCTTACTACGCAAAACCCCCGACATGAGTTGCCGGATACCCTCAAAGATAGCTAGATTTCTAAAACCAAACGGCAATGCACAAGGAGGCATCTTGTTGTTCTATGTCACTATCAACAACAAAACCACTTTTCTTAAATCCTCGGCTTTACAAGCCTGGGAAAAAGAACTCAAGCTATCCTTTCCAGCAGACCAATGGCAGAAAGCTTTAGCTATGAATTACGCAGAAACTAAATGCGTTGGCCTATGGGAACTATCAGCCAAACTTATGCTACGCTGGTACATTACACCCTACCGTATCTCCAAGTTCACCCCAACATCTCTGTAAACTTTTGGATACAATGTGGTCAAATTGGCACCCTATACCACATCTTCTGGTCCTGCAGTCAACTTTCAGGGCTCTGGCCAAAAGTGTTTGACTTGATCTCCAAAATTACCGGCGTCAGCATATCCCTATCACCGAGCCTGGCAATCCTAAATATCGGTATAGCAGACATTCCCACCAATTTTAGAACAGTGGTAACCCATATACTTCTGGCCACCAGACATTCCATTGCCACACTATGGAAATCACAATCCGTTCCCTCCATTACTGATATAATCAAACTCACCCAAACACACTCCAGCTATGAATTATGTTCTGCTCGCTCACAAGGAAGATTTGAGTCCGCCAACAAATTATGGTCCCCATGGTCTACCTGGTATGCCCATAACAATGCAATCCTGTAGAGATGCTCTGGTACTTCCGGTACCTTTTTGGATAATACAGGTTCAGAGTTAGATACTCCCTTATTGAGTTTGATAGCTACCATTGTTCTAGCTCTCTAGTGCTTAGTTTGATACTGTTGTGATAATGGACCCACTTATCCATGAAACTGAACTTTGATTCATATTTCTACGTAATGTGCATATCAAATATTAGGTATCGAGAAGCTAAAAACATTAGAAACGGAGGGGAGTGTTGGGCTTGCTCCCTCCCGACCACAGTTTGCTCCCATTGGGGGTGGTCGGACGTTGTGGAGGCATGCCCAGCATCTCTTTCATTCAACCGTGGATCTCCTCATGTATACGGATCTTCCTAATGTTTGGCTTGATTGGTTCTTCTAAAACCACAGTATATATGTCTAACTGTGCACATATGTTTCCTATCATTTCATTAATAGGCAATAGCCCTTGCCTTATGTGATTGTTTGTGATTTTTTATTGCTCTGTTTTAAAAAAAACTTAGTAAAAATCATTGAAATGAAAACATGGTAAAGATATGCTTAAGGTTTGGGTGCACAAATTATTGGGTGCGTTGACCAGTGTATGTAAATCCTAACAATGAATTTATCTTATTTGGTCCGTTTTGGTCTTCTAAATATACCACCTCAGCTAGGCAGTTGTGGTGTAGCATGATGTGGGGCTCACTGCCCTGGAAAACATGTACCAATGCAAAAGAAATTATTTAAAAAAAAATCCATGCAGCCAGGAGCAGTGTTTTAAAAGCTTTAAAATTGCTGGGAAATTTGATGGCTAACATTGCCAGCTTCATAGTTTAAAATAATAAATAAATACATGCACACAATAGGAGCCTACTGTAAATTTTAAGGGGGACCTTAGGAGGTGTTTGTGTGCTTTTTGTCTTTGTATATGTCATTCTCGCTGTAGCACATGCCATAGCTAGAATTAAAAAAAAAAAATGTGCATAGGATGCTACCCCCCCCCCCCGCTTTCCCCAAAATGCAAAATGCACACCAGACCCTTTAAGTCTGACATAGATTTTAAGGAGGTACCTCATACAAGAAAAAAAATGAGGTCCCTATAGACTGAAAGTCTCTCTGAGCCTCCAAATCCCTTATGAGGACCTACCAATCCGGAGAGTGCTTGTAGACCAGTCCTCTCCTCTCCGACCAGACTACCCTGTAGTCCCTCATCCTGCATGGCTGCAAACCCCTTAGTACTAAAATGTGTTCCCATCATCCCCTCTAAAGGGACCACAACCCAAATAGTTAGGAAAAATGTATCTCCCATCCAGGACCCATCCCTGGTACCCTGTACAACCCCTTTTGCTGACATGATTGGGGATCCCTAACAATGTAAGTAAATGAACAAGGTGACATCAGTGGTTGATAAGGATGCAGTGTCTGTCCACACCCACTACTATGGCCATATTTATGTAAATTATATAACAGACCCCATTTCTGGTCCATTTGCTTACATGGCTGGTGAGTTCCAGCAAATTAAGTGAAGGAGCCAGGTGATGTCAGAGGTTGGTATAGATGCAGAGGCTGCAAGCAGCAACTGCTTCCTTGGCTACCATTGACAGGTGGAAGCCGTCATGCTTGTCTGCTCCAAACGCCCTAAACTGGCAGTGTTCAAACAAACAAAAAAGAGCCAGTGTTCGGTCTGAACTTACGTTCAAATCGAACACTGAACTTGTCCCTATACATTCCATTAAAAGCATTATGGTATATCTGTTTGATAAATGAAGGAAGCAAACAATAACCCATTGAATTTGAGGTAACACGGGGTGTTTTTATGACAAAGAGTACAATTAGCTCTCCTAGTTCTTATCTTACACCACAAAACAATTAGACCTGCCCAGCTGTCTTTAGCTAAACAAATTAATTCCTCCAAATATCCTAATTTCCACAACCTAAGGTCTGTCACCATTATGTTTAGAAAAATGCTGTGTGTTGTCTCTAAGAAATGTACTCAGCTCCTAATTTATTGTTGTAGACTGACAAAAGCTAATGTGTTTACTTGAATGATCATGCAAGGGATAAAACATGGGGAATATACATGTTTAGCATATATGTATAGGATATATTTTTTTCTTGCCCTGACCGACATTTTAGGAAACCATTAGAACAAGCACATATGAAAATACAAAAACTTAATGCCATTAGATGGGGAACTATTTGACATGTGGGGTGATACTTAAAAGTGCAAAAATCTCATATTTTATAAGAAAAAAAGCAAGGCAGACAATTTATCTTGCTTACCATTCTTCTGAACATTTTTTGGATTTGTTTAAAATAAAATGACAAAGGCACTTTAATAAACTTCTGGGTTAGATGACTCTAAACCTCAAAATAAATTGTATTTCAGTATTTTTGCATAGTTGCTCCATAGTACTGCTATATTTTATAGGGTTTCAGAGTGTGTATGTGTATGATTGTGTGTTAATTTTTGTCTGTGTTTTTTCTTTGTCATTTTTTAAACCGTTTTTTCCATCATTCATTCATCTTCTAGACTGTAATCTCTAACGAGCAGGGCCCTCTGATCCCTCTGTATTGAATTGTATTGTGACTGTACTGTCTTCCCTGATGTTGTAAAGCACTGCGCAAACTGTTGGCGCTATATAAATCCTGTATAATAATAATAATAATAATTTGAAAAAGAAGTAAAACAAGACTAGACTAATCCTAGACCAGTTTGATTGCAGGTGTCCATGTGCAGGCCTCTAGTCTTTTATAGAGAAATATGTGGCTCGAGCCTTGTTTGTATTATCCATTCTTCAAATAGGTCTTCATTAGTAATTCAAATGATGCTGCTGCCATTTGATTGTGCCTACATACAGAACATGAATTTATGAAAAAGGCATTAAAAGACTTTGCTAGAAAAAGCAAAACCAGGTACTAAGTCATTCTAAAGCTGTCAATTTCTTAACTAACATTTAAAAGAGAGTTATAGATCGTAAAATCACTGACTTGTGAAGGAATAGTAAACTCACTCAGAGATTGTTCAGCCATATTAAAGTAATCATAAAAATGAAGAACTTTACTAAAATAAAGTGGAACAGCATATCTTAGATAAAACAAAGTGGTAATATATTATGAAAACTTTGCCCTGATATTAAGTTTAAATAGCATAACTAATAGTTAGTTAGTTCACTTAGTTCAAATTAGTGCATGCTAATAACACTAAGTGAACAAATTTTGTGTAGCAGTCTGAAATGCATACTGGGTTTAGCAGTATTCAATACAAAAAAAAATACATATTGACATATGAAAACAGAAATATAGGGCGCTATCTAGTCAGCAAGAATTTGTGCAGTTAATAACCATTTAAATATGTGCAATAATTGTGTAATTGATAATTACTTCATTTCATGTATACAGTATATACAACTTCTATAAAATCAGTGAAAATTTATGAAAAAAGTCAAAATGAATGAATCAATTTCTTCAAATATTGTTTTATATTTTCACTCCAACACCGTGCTTGAAGTAATAAATGTGCTCCAAATGCCAATTAGTGACTTTTCACCCAAAGTGACAACAAAATGCACTCACCAGATGGCTTTGGCCAGCAAGTGACCATAAAGCATAAAGATTAAAAACTCCTCATTCCATAGACATAAAACCTTTCACGATCTCCTTCCAAACAATCTTCCATATCTATGGTATTACTTCGATCAGGTGAATGGAATATATAAACTTGCTCCAATGATATGTATATATCTTCTACTTAAATTGTCCAATTCCCATCACAGGACTCTATGAAGTGAGCTCCACCAAAAAGAGCCACGGAAGGCAGATATAGTGTAATATCGCTTATTTATTTGTTTAAAAGTCACTTACATATTCCAGCTAGGGGGTGCATCGGCACACAAGGAACAGCCCAGTGGTAGTGGAAGTCTGTCCTATACCGCTATCTGACTGGTGGCATGCGGTGTATGTTTGCAACTGCCCGGTGGAAGTGACGGTATATACGTGTCAGGCCTCGCTTCTATGCATTTTGCGTTCCAGCAAGTCTTCCTGATGACACGTGCTGGAACGCGAAATGCATAGAATTGATTCATTAATTTGGACTTTTTTCAGGAATTTTCACTGATTTTATATGTAGCGCCCTCTCCAATATTTGGGGGCGCTGTGTACATATTTAGGGGTAGTCTGAGCTAGTAGTTGGGCTCAGATCAATAGATTATTCATTATTGCTTCTGCTCTGGGTGTGATGCTGCCTGGCAGTAGTGTTCCCTGTTGCCTGTAGGTGGCACTGTCACCACCGGCATAGGTTGAACCACAGGGGGTATCACAGCACCTTGGGTGTCCTCTCTCGGCAGCCGTGCAGTGGGCGTGGTGAACCTGATGTGCATGCTGGGAGAGGGTACATAAGGGGCAGACGCCATTGGGGTTCGTTCGTTCCTGGGGACCCATTGGTCCTCTGTGTGTGCCTCGTGGCCCGTATGGCACGGGCAGCGTGTGTTCTGGTCCCGGGCACCTTCAGCCCGATGCCGCATCGCTGCTTGTATGCCCAGCTCTGCTGGCTGAGGCCTATGCTTCAAGAAAGGATCTCAAGCTACTCACCTACGGGAAGCCCACTGTTAGGAAAGGAGACCAGGGGAGGATCAGTCCCAGAGGAGACTAGCGACGGTACTGCTGTCTCGGGAAGAGGCCTGGAGACTCGCCTAAGGAGGGATCCATAATCACAAGCCTTGTAATACGCCAATCTGGCCCAAAGGTTCTCTTCATTATTGCCTGGCTGGGAGGTTCGGGACTTTGATCCTGTGGCAGGGGACTCCCGATCGCATCCATAATAGAAAAAGGAAAAATTGATTTGTGCTGCATTCCGGCTGCTGGGACCACTAAACGGGACTATTCGGGTGAGCAATACCCACTCAGGCCTGAGTGGCAACGAGTGCTATTTTAGTGTTGCGTGCCTGAACCTTCCCGAGTGTGTTTCTCTCTTGTATCCTACTCTTCCTCTAAAGTTTTCCTCAGCAAAGAGAAAAATAAAGCCTAGCTGTTTGGGTTTTACATTGTGTGGACATTGACTTTTCTGAAGACTTTTCTTACAGAAGCCATGGAGGTAATTCGAAGACCCAACAAAACCAGCCGGTCCCTTAAATGGGGGTGAGTGCTACATATAGATGTTGTGTATATACATGAATATACGTGTATATACATGAAATTAAGTGATTATCAATTATTGTACATATTTAAATGGTTATTAACTGCACAAATTCTTGCTGACTAGATAGCGCCCTATACTTCTATTTTGATATCTTTATTAGTTTAGCACTAATTAAAGGTGCAGGACTAGTTTCTCAGCTTACAGATTGGCGCCGTTACTATTTTGATTTTTCATTATATATTGACTGCAGGTGGAGGAGCAGGGTCTTAGGTGATTTAATTGGGGAATACTAGTTGAACAATCTAGAGAAAAGGAGCTTCCCTCGAAAACTATATTATATACATGAATGCCATAACGAGAAAGTGAAAGTACCTTCTTCAAAGCTGATTTTGCTTGTAGAGGGATATTGAAGTTGAAATATCAAGGCTAATTACAAAGTACCTTTATCATAATTCTATGCTATTGTAAGCTTAGAACTGTTTATTTACTCCCATGGGCCACTTATTTAAAACCCTACGCATACTATACCCTGAAATAGAGAGAGGCTGTATATGTAAAAGGGAACAGATATTCATCTGACTAAGTATTTAATTAAGTTAATGTATTTTGCCTGTCACTTCTATGTGTTGTTGGTGAAACAGGAAGTTTAAGTAATAGTAAAGGCTTGTTTTAAAATAAAATAAAAACATATTATACTTACCTCCTCTATGCAATGGTTTTGCACAGAGCAGCCACGATCCTTCTCCTTCTAGGGTCCCCACCGGTGCTTATGGCTCCACCATAGCAAGCCACCGGCTATGGGGGCACTCGTATGTGCTCACTCTTAAGCCCCGTTCTGAGTGTCTATAAGAAACACACAGTGCAAGACTTGCGCCCCCCCCCCCCGCTTCCTCCGCTCAGGTATGTATTTGGTGAGGATGTAGTAAAGTAAAAAACCTTCTGCCTTTACAACCACTTTAAATTGATTGATTTAATTTTCCTTATTTTTATTGAAATAAAATGAAGTGTAGTTATTAACAATAGAGGAAAGATTACTGCCAGCACTATGACTGGGAAAATGAAAGGAGCTCCATTACAAAATAGGACTGAATGAACACCAAGGAAGGGCTCTGTTTATACAACATAATTTGCATAGCCTTTCATCCAGTTAATCTGCATGTTCATTTGTCTTGTACAAATAGGACAAAAACAAATGTTTTTTAGCCTATTTTCTCTTTTGAATGAATGCTCTTTTATTATGGGCGGAGGTAAAATACTGCATTATGGACACTAGATGGAGCTCCCGAACAAAGGAAATGCATCTTTGTAACAAGAGATTCAATGTATGTAACGCTTCTAGGGAATGCTAGAGGGAGTTAGCAAATTATTGTAACCATTGGCTACATTTATTAGCAATTTACAATATTAAATATCAGAAAAAGAGGCATTAACACATTTCCTGAAGTATTTAGCTGCAAAATATGTAAAAATAAAATATGTTGTTTATCAACTGGATAATAGATGGGGTCACATTCATTTTTGTATCCTTAACAAATACCAATGCTGTACTAATGTACACACAAACTCCATATTTTAGTAATCTCAATACCAGCATGTTCTTCATTTCCCGAAAAATCTGTGGCAAAAATCTAGGTCACCGTGGAGTGTGTACTTTCCAAAAAGGGGTAATTATGGGGGTGTTTGTATGGTCCTGGCATTTTCATTTGTTATGTTATGCATTTGTTAAGTTATTTTTATTTGTTATTTTAGTTGTTATGTTATATATCTAATAGAAGTTATTGCATTTTTTTTAAACATGTGTTCTTTTTTATAGGAAAAAATGTAAATCTCAGTGGTAATTAGGAAAAAAAAGGATGAAGAGTTAATATTTATAACAAATTGTTATGAGCATGAGCACTATGTAGACTGTACATACATTTTGCACAGGGACTTTCACATATTTATTTGAGTAATTTATGTTCATTTGGCACTTCACAGATATTTTAGTTGATGTTTATGAACATGAGTATTTATGAGTTAGCAGTAGCGCCGTTCTTACAGATATATAATAAAATGTTGCCACGTTGTGTATTGTTCTTTAGGTATTTAACATAGTTTTTGCTAACAGTACAATTACCATAAATATTGAACAAAATATTTACCTACAGTATATTTATCATGTCACCAAATATATTTAAGCAGATCATACAATCTATCACGGAAATTGAGGTTGGCCGGCCCCTTTGTTCTTTATTTGGAGCAGAGTTTTACATATATTTGCAAACTTTGCTATATTAATGGATACTATTTGAATGGAAATCCACTGATATGATAAAAGTACATTTAAATTAAATTTCTATAACTTTGGATAGAAAATGGCACAGTGCTTCCAGCTGGTCTATTGCTACCAGCTGAAAATAGATTTTATTTGTAAATGTGCTTTCAAAAAGGATATTGAAGGTTACTCTGAAATAACATTGCAATGCTGGGATTAACCTTGTAGTTTGGGAAAAAATATTTTGAATTTAGTTTAAGCCAAAGTAGTGCAGAATGTAATGCACAGGCAGACATACCTGAAATTAAATTTAGACTCAAATACATTTAAAATATTGTTTTTTTTTTGTTGAGAACTTTACTTATTGTTAAATCGCCAGTTTGTGGTACAACGTGCTGCCACCTTAAAGAGAACCAGCTCTGAAAAAAGTGTTTGAAACACTAAATGTCCAGATTCTAATTATTATTTTTTTAATTGTGTAGGCTTACTTATGATGATTTGCATTTCTGACATATTTAACTTTTGTTGTTGTCTGAGCCTGACATTATATTTGGGCTATCAGGGACCTAAATTAGCTGCCTGACTTCTCACAATTCACATTCACAACATGATAGTTGCCGCTGATTAAACAGCTTTCTGTCAGACATTTGCTTGCCATAGCAAAAAAAGTTACAATGTTGTGAATAATTACTACTAGGGGCCCATTCACACTACAATGCACATAAAAATGCGCTTGCGGTTAACTGCGCTTCTGTGCATATTTATGTCTCCACTCATTTTTATGCACCCTTTTATGCATAGCTAACTTTTTTCAAAGGCATGTTTCCTCTAACCAAATTGTTGTGGGTGAGTGGTGCACTGCAGTGCCTTTGTGCACATTTACAAGCGTTTCTGTGTGTTGCGGTTGAATACTATAAAATCGCACAGCTCTGGAACACAGAGAAACACAGCATTCTGGTGTAAACATGACACATAGAAATCAATTGTTTTCAATGTGTCATTGCAGTTACAGTGGGGCAAAAAAGTATTTAGTCAGCCACCAAATGTGCAAGTTCTCCCACTTAAAAAGATGAGAGAGGCCTGTAATTGTTATCATAGGTATACCTCAACTATGAGAGACAAAATATGGAAACAAATCCAGACAATCACATTGTCTGATTTGGAAAGAATTTATTTGCAAATTATGGTGGAAAATGAACTTTTGATATTGACCAAATACTTATCTCAATACTTTGTTATATATCCTTTGTTGGCAATGACAGAGGTCAAACATTTTCTGTAAGTTTTCACAAGGTTGTCACACACTGTTGCTGGTATGTTGGCCCATTCCTCCATGCAAATCTCCTCTAGAGCAGTGATGTTTTGGGGCTGTCGCTGGGCAACACGGACTTTCAACTCCCTCCAAAGGCGTTCTATGGGGTTGAGATCTGGAGACTGGCTAGGCCACTCCAGGACCTTGAAATGCTTCTTACGAAGCCACTCCTTCGTTGCGTGGGGGGTGTGTGTTTGGGATCATTGTCATGCTGAAAGACCCAGCCACGTTTCATCTTCAATGCCCTTGCTGATGGGAGGAGGTTTGCACTCAAAATCTCACGATACATGGCCCCATTCATTCTTTCATGTACATGGATCAGTCGTCCTGTTCCCTTTGCAGAGAAACAGCCCCAAAGCATGATGTTTCCACCCCCATGCTTCACAGTAGGTATGGTGTTCTTTGGTTGCAACTCAGCATTCTCTCTCCTCCAAACACGACGAGTTGTGTTTCTACCAAACAGCTCTACTTTGGTTTCATCTGACCATATGACATTCTCCCAATCCTCTTCTGGATCATCCAAATGCTCTCTAGCAAACCTCAGATGGGCCCGGACATGTACTGGCTTAAGCAGGGGGACACGTCTAGCACTGCAGGATCTGAGTCCCTGGTGGCGTAGTGTGTTACTGATGGTAGCCTTTGTTACGTTGGTCCCAGCTCTCTGCAGGTCATTCACTAGGTCCCCCGTGTGGTTCTGGGATTTTTGCTCACCGTACTTTTGATCATTTTGACCCCACGGGGTGAGATCTTGCGTGGAGCCCCAGATCGAGGGGGATTATCAGTGGTCTTGTATGTCTTCCATTTTCTAATTATTGCTCCCACAGTTGATTTCTTCACACCAAGCTGCTTGCCTATTGCAGATTCAGTCTTCCCTGCCTGGTGCAGGTCTACAATTTTGTTTCTGGTGTCCTTCGACAGCTCTTTGGTCTTCACCATAGTGGAGTTTGGAGTGTGACTGTTTGAGGTTGTGGACAGGTGTCTTTTATACTGATGTAGCACGGTTTTCAGTTTCTTCTATGTAGATACAGACTTCAGTTGACAAACTAGAAGGAACTTAGCTCCCTCCGGTGTTCAGTCTTTATATTGCATCTACTTATTCTTTTAATAATATCAAAGCAAGGCATGCTGGAACTCGTAGTACAGGGAGAAAGAGACTCCATTTGCCATGGATAGTAAATAGACTATAGTACCCACGGTGCAACTCCCAACATGCATTGCCTCGTCGCTTGGCCTTCTGGGACTGTTTACTTAAAGGAGGGGAGGAGCTACGGAAACTCTCTCTGGACATCGCCCTGCTAGCAAGAGGAGCGTCTGAGAGGCCTGCTGTGTGTGTGTAGGCTGCATAATCTGGGCCTACTGTCTGCAGAGAGGCCTGCCTGCTGAAGGGAGAAGAATCCTCCTTTGAGAAGCCCAGCTGATTCTCCCCAAGTGTCCAGACATCTTCCTCCTACCGACGTCTCGTGTGGTGGAGTGAGGGACGGAAGACCGGGATAGCGGAGAGATCGTGTGCCGGAGCATCGGCAGCGGAATCAACCAGGCGGACTAGGCCTATTTGGGTGAGCGGGCACCTGCCCAGGATTTATCAGTTACTTTATAGGCCTGTGACTGTTAAGGCCCACCATCACTAGAATAGTGCAACACACACACGCCAGAACATAGTGCATCATGTGGTAGTGCGTAGTTTTAAAGTTGGCGTTTGCACCGCCTGACAGTTTCACACTCCCAAAAGCATTGTGGGAGTTTTGTTTATTCTTCTACACCCTTTGGATTACAATTAACATGTGCACCAACGTTTGCTAGTGAAGACGCCATCCATTGAGGAATTTGTACACTAATATTGGTCAGGCCTGACTGGAACGTATAGTGATGGGACAAGGGGTGGTATTGCCCACTAGGGGGAGCTCGTGAGCAATACAGTTCAGTCAAATAATAGACATTAACACTGCAATTTAAGATATTTTGTCTGATAGCAATTATTTATTTTATTATTGACTCTCGCAGGGCCCTGCAGAGTCAACTGTATGTATAACCTTGTTTACCTTTATATCTTACCAAGTAAAGTTCACCCTTGGTTAAGTGCAAACCTGCGTGCAGTTTCTCTGTTATCTTGTGGAAGGAGAAGTGGCCAATTCAAGGTAACAATCTATATTGCAATTTTACTGTGGTGTGGTTTTATTGTGTTCCCCAGCAACCAGCGGGTTCCACAATATTTGTATATACCAGTTGTGTCAAGGGAGGGTTCCTTGAGGGTTTTGGTGACCCAAAACAAAACCAGCAGCTCCTACGGGGGTAGTGCTACACTGATAACACGTTTAAACCGGTGCCATTAATACAGGTAATGAGTGGAGGACAGAGGAGCCTCTTAAAGAAGAAGATACAGGTCTGTGAGAGCCAGAAATCTTGCTTGTTTGTAGGTGACCAAATACTTATTTTCCACCATAATTTGCAAATAAATTCTTTCCAAATCAGACAATGTGATTGTCTGGATTTGTTTCCACATTTTGTCTCTCATAGTTGAGGTATACCTATGATGACAATTACAGGCCTCTCTCATCTTTTTAAGTGGGAGAACTTGCACAATTGGTGGCTGACTAAATACTTTTTTGCCCCACTGTACTTGTGTTTTTCCACAAGGAAAAAAAACCGTAACTGCACATAGTGTGAACGGGTTCTTATTATGATGCATCTCTGCAATGTTGCCTCTTCTGGTCTCTGTATTCAAAATGCTGAACAAAAAAAAAGAAAACAAGAGAAGGCACATAAACCTACCGCAGCTAATACTTTAATAAATTAATAAAAGCATATAACAAATGCACTCACCAGCAATGTAAAGTGCCTGTCATTGTGAAGGAGCAGCTTGGAATTGTGTTTCCCTCATCTGGATGGAATGCCTTCCCTGCAGTACAGAAGCTCTGCTGGTAGGTAAGGCAGTGAGTGCCCCCTTGCCTGGTAAGTAGGTTCTATAGTTGTGAATTATATAGAGTCCCCATAAACCCAGGCAAGGTTTAAGTCTGAGAATAGAATCATGTACAGGTAGAAAAGTAAAACGGCACTCCTGCACCTGTCAAAGTAGTTCTTTCTCAGCTTTGTAATTCATATTCATTTTTCATTCTTTTTTTTTTACCTGTAAAATTGGCTTTTTTTATTACTGATAGTATTGTATGAAAAAGAGTGAGAAACCCAAAGAGACAACTAAACAGTTATGCAGTATTATAATAAAATTGTCATTAATGAAAGAATACTTTTGGCTACATCATAATTGCCAAAACTTTGACATTTTTCTGGTAGATTACATATACGCTTCAGAAGTACAAACTCAACTCAAAAACTTGAAGAACTTAAAAGAGAAGTATGGGGTATAGTTTTTTTCTGAATTATACTTACCGTATTTATCGGCGTATAACACGCACTTTTTTCCCCGATACTGACATCCCTGAGCTGGCTCCGCTGACTGTGAGCGGAGCGAGATACACATAGCCGAATGTACTCGGCTATACTCGGCTTTTCTCGGCTCCGCTCACAGTCCCGCCCAGTCCCGCCATTGGACCTGTGTTATGTCCACCATAGGGCGGGACTCGGCGTGACTGTGAGCGGAGCCGAGAAAAGCCGAGTACACTCGGCTATGTGTATCTCGGCGGCGGCTCCGCCCAGTCCCTGCGTCCCCTGCGTCCCCGGCGTTCTCGGCGACGTCCACACAGTCTCGGCGCCAATTTTAAAATGATGCACGGCGACACTGGGGCAAGGCTGCACGGCGACACTGGGGCAAGGCTGCACGGCGACTCTGGGGCAAGGCTGCACAATGACTCTGGGACAAGGCTGCACAATGACTCTGGGACAAGGCTGCACGGCGACTCTGGGGCAAGGCTGCACTGTGACAAGGCTGCAATGGACACTGACAAGGCTGCACTGTGACAAGGCTGCAATGGACACTGACAAGGCTGCACTGTGACAAGGCTGCAATGGACACTGACAAGGCTGCACTGTGACAAGGCTGCATTTAAATGTAAGTTATTTTTCCTTAAACTTCCCTGCTAAAAGTTTTTTTCCCTAAAATTTCCTCCTAAACTTGGGGTGCGTGTTATACGCCGGCGCGTGTTATACGCCGATAAATACGGTAACTAGGAGGATGCAGCATCAGTCCGATGCTTCATCTGTCCCCCGCCAGCTCTAACACTGAGAACCGAGTGATCTAACACCGACGATTGCTCGGTTTTCACAGCAAAGAGCTGGTGAGTGTCAGTCAGCAGATCTCTGCTCTGCCCCCAATCCCCCCCCCCTCTCACTGGAGCACTGGGCTGTGGGGGAGATGGGAGCATGTGGGCGAATCCTGATCTCATTGTCACAATCTTGTCTGAGCCTGGACCAACTCTGTGATGTCAGGCGACAGCGGGCTTCACTCCTGATGAAGTGAATTGTATTTCATAAAATGCATAGAGAGAAAAAATCTTCCTAATCCAGAGAATATCTGTGTAAAGATTATTGTACAGTAACTCTGTTGAAAGTAATACTGTATAAAAAAAATCCTGTACTATGAGATGTTAAAATTGCTTTTTTTTTTATTTATTTTTTAAACCTGCAAGGCAAAGTTATATTGTGCTAGTATGCACTGCATATTAGCACCTTATGTGACACTATCCCTTAACCACTTAAGCCCCGGACCATTTTGTAGCTAAAGGACCAGAGCTGTTTTCAGAATTTTGCACTGCGCTGATTTAACTGGAAATTGTGCGGACATGCAATGTTGTACCGAAACGAAATTTGCGTCCTTTTCTTCCCACAAATAGAGCTTTCTTTTAATGGTATTTGATTGCCTCTGCGATTTAAATTTTTTGCGATATAAACGGAAAAAGACCGAAAATTTTGAAAAAAAATGATATTTTCTACTTTTTGTTATAAGAAAAATCGAATAAACTCAATTTTAGTCATACATTTAGGCCAAAATGTATTCAGCCACATGTCTTTAGTAAAAAAAATGTCAATAAGCGTATATTTATTGGTTTGCGCAAAAGTTATAGCGTCTACAATCTAGGGTACATTTTCTGGAATTTACACAGCTTTTAATTTATGACTGCCTATCTCATTTCTTGAGGTGCTAAAATGGCAGGGCAGTACAAAACCCCCCCAAATTACCCAATTTTGGAAAGTAGACACCTCAAGGAAATTGCTGAGAGGCATGTTGAGCCCATTGAATATTTTTTTTTTTGTCGCAAGTGATTGAATAATGACTAAAAAAAAAAAAAAAAATTACAAAAAGTTGTCACTAAATGATATATTGCTCACACATGCCATGGTTATATGTGAAATTGCACCCCAAAATACATTTTGCTGCTGCTCCTGAGTATGGGGATACCACATGTGTGGGACTTTTTGGGAGCCTAGCCGTGTACGGGCCCCCGAAATCCAAGCACCGCCTTCAGGATTTCTAAGGGCGCAAATTTTTGATTTCACTCCTCACTACCTATCACAGTTTCGAAGGCCATAAAATGCCAAAATAGCACAAAACCCCCCCAAATGACCCCATTTTAGAAAGTAGACACCCCAAGGAAATTGCTGAGAGGCCTGTTGAGCCCATTGAATATTTTTTTTTTTTGTCCCAAGTGATTGAATAATGACAAAAAAAAAATTACAAAAAGTTGTCACTAAATGATATATTGCTCACACATGCCATGGTTATATATGGAATTACACCCCAAAATACATTTTGCTGCTTCTCCTGAGTACGGGGATACCACATGTGTGGGACTTTTTGGAAGCCTAGCCGCGTACGGGACCCCGAAAACCAAGCACCGCCTTCAGGATTTCTAGGCACAAATTTTTGATTTCACTCCTCACTACCTATCACAGTTTCGAAGGCCATAAAATGCCAAAATAGCACAAAACCCCCCCAAATGACCCCATTTTGGAAAGTAGACACCCCAAGCTATTTGCTGAGAGGCATGGTGAGTATTTTACAGCTCTCATTTGTTTTTGAAAATGAAGAAAAAAATATATATATATATTTTTTTTAATTTTCAAAACTTTGTGACAAAAAGCGAGATCTGCAAAATACTCACAATACCTCTCAGCAAATAGCTTGGGGTGTCTGCTTTCCAAAATGGGGTCATTTGGGGGGGTTTTGTGCCATCTGGGCATTCCATGGCCTCCGAAACTGTGATAGGCAGTGAGAAGTGAAATCAAAAATTTACACCCTTAGAAAGCCTGAAGGCGGTGATTGGTTTTTGGGGTCCCGTACGCGGCTAGGCTCCCAAAAAGTCTCACACATGTGGTATCCCCGTACTCAGGAGAAGCAACAGAATGTATTTTGGGGTGCAATTCCACATATGCCCATGACATGTTTGAGCAATATATCATTTAGTGACAACTTTGTGCAAAAAATAAAAAATAAAAAAATAAATTGTCTATTTTACGCAACTTGTGTCAACATATAAAATATTCCATGGACTCGACATGCCTCTCAGTATATAGCTTGGGGTGTCTAATTTCCAAAATGGGGTCATTTGGGGGGGTTTTTAACTGTTCTGGCATTTTATACACAACATTAGGAAGCTTACATCCACTCTTCTTCCAGTCTTGAAGGCAAAGCCCTTTTTCACACTTTTTGTTTACATGAAAACATTTTTTTTTTTTGCAAGAAAATGATGTTGAACCCCCAAACATTATACATATTTTTAAAGCAAAGGCCCTACAGATTAAAATGGCGGGTGTTGCAATTTTTTTTTCTACACAGTATTTGCGCAGCGATTTTTCAAACGTATTTTTTGGGGAAAAAATACACTTTTTTTAATTTTAATGCACTAAAACACACTATATTGCCCAAATGTTTGATTAAATAAAAAAGATGATCTTAGGCCAAGTACATAGATACCAAACACGACAAGCTTTAAAATTTCACACAAACGCGCATTGGCGACAAACTACATACATTTTTAAAAGCGTTTAAAAGCCTTGACAGGTTACGCCATTAGATTTACAGAGGAGGTCTACTGCTAAAATTACTGCCCTCGATCTGACCTTCGCGGTGATACCTCACATGCATGGTGCAATTTCTGTTTACATATAACGCCAGACCGACGTTTGCGTTCGCCATTGGGCAAGAGCAGGGCAGGACAGGGGTGCTTTTTTTATTATTATTAATTTTGCTTTTTTATTTTATTTTTAAACTGTTGCTTCCATATTTATTTATTTTTATCATTTTTATTGTTATCTCAGGGAATGTAAATATCCCCTATGATAGCAATAGGTAGTGACAGGTACTCTTTTTTGAAAAAACTGGGGTCTATTGGACCCTAGATCTTTCCTCTGCCCTCAAAGCATCTGACCACACCAAGATCGGTGTGATAAAATGCTTTATCCGGCCGCTGGCTGAAAAGAATGATACCAAGATGATACCTAAACCCACAGGCATCATTCTGGTATAAACATTCAAAGTCCAGCAACATACCAGTACGTTGCTGGTCCTTGTTGGACATGTATTGTAATCTTTTTTTTCATGCAGCCTGTTGGCTGAACGAAAAAAAAAGATTGATCGGTGGGTATGCCCACCATTAGAATACCGCCCTTCATCCACCCACTTCTAATGATGGGCATACATGCACCATTTATATATGCCGAAGCATGGGGGCATCTTCCCGCAAAAGTTATGCCGCGTACACATGGTCAGACTTTTCCACGGGCAAGCCTCCGTCGGAATTTCGACCGTATGTACGCGGCATTAGGAGCAAAATCGCTCCTCCGCCCCCGCTGCCCCAATGCTTCGGCATATATGCTTTTTTTTTTTTAACTGTGGTGGTGAAATCACCTCCTACAGCACTGGAGTCGCAGGGATCAGGCCTGTCTCTGCGAACGCTGCAGTTATGTGTGTTGTGTTTTGTAAGTGACAGTGATCGATCGATACTGCACTTGGGTGGCTGGACGGAGGGGCAAAACGCAGGTGCTAGCAGGTATCTGGGCTGATCCCGCTAACACTGCGTTTTTGGGAACCCTAAACTACTGGGGACGCTAGTATAGATCTGATCTGATCAGATATTGATCTGTTCAGATACTATACCACTAAGGGGGGTGTATGCTTAACGCGTGGGTGTTAGCGCTACTGGCACTAACCTGACGCTGCCTGGGGTGTGACGCAGACCCTCTCTGATGCTAAAACCTAATTGATATCACCCGCCGGGCGATCAGGGGGTTAAACCTTTATTGGGTTATATACGGCGGGTGCCCTGACACTATAAAAAGCAAACTAACTAACCAGCGTCACCCGTAACACTTATATGGTGATTACTGGTGAAAGGGTTAACTAGGGGCAATTAGGGGGTTAAAACCTTTATTAGATAATATATGGGGGTACCTGACGCTATAAAAACCTGACGGCGAACCTAAAAAAAAATTACTGGCTACCTATCGGCATCACCGACACTAAGACAACGATCATAAAAACGATCGCTTAGCGACAGTGGTGATAGGGGGTGAAAGGGTTACCTGGGGGGCGATCAGGGGGTTAAACCTTTATTAGATAATATATGGGGGTACCTGACGCTATAAAAACCTGCGGCGAACCTAAAAAAAATTACTGCCTACCGATCTGCATCACCGACGCTAAGACAGCGATCAGAAAAATGATCGCTTAGCGACAGTGGTGATAGGGGGTGAAAGGGTTACCTGGGGGGGATCAAGGGGGTTAAACCTTTATTAGGTAATATATCGGGGTACCTGACGCTATAAAAACCTGCAGCGAACCTAAAAAAAATTACTGGCTACCGATCTGCATCACCGACGCTAAGACAGCGATCAGAAAAATGATCGCTTAGCGACAGTGGTGATAGGGGGTGAAAGGGTTATCTGGGGGGTGATCAAGGGGGTTAAACCTTTATTAGGTAATATATGGGGGTACCCGACGCTATAAAAACCTGCGGCGAACCTAAAAAAAATTACTGGCTACCGATCAGCATCACCGACGCCAAGAAATCGATCAGAAAAATGATCGCTTAGCGACGGCGGTGCTAGGGGGTGAAAGGGTTATCTGGGGGGTGATCAGGGGGTTAAACCTTTATTAGGGGGGGTTAGGGGGCTACACTGGACCTAAAACTAAATGTAGTGACACTTTTACAGTCACAAATGTCACTGATTGCAGTGATCACTAAATAAATGGTCACTGCAATCAGTGACACTGTGACTGGGGGCTGGGGGGTGATCTGGGGGGGGCGATTTATGTGCCTATGTGTCCTGGTGTCAGTGTGCTGTTTTGTGCACTAACCTGCATCTTCTCCTGTACGGCGCTCGGTATATGTGAGCGCCGCAGGAGAGATGACATCACTTCCTCCTGCCTGTGTAAACAGTACACAGGCAGGGGAAGCTCTCTCATTCGCCGGGAGCGATCGAGAGGGGGGGCCGGAATCGAACGGCCGTCCCCTCATGCCGGATCGCTCCCGAAGGTAAAACGACCACCCACTGTAAAGAAGGGGGGTCCGATCGGACCCCCCAACTATACAAAGGCAGTCACGTAGATATACGTGATTCTGCCTGTCGGTGCCATTCTGCCGACGTATATTTACAGTGGGCGGTCGTTAAGTGGTTAAGTGAGCTCTGCAGTGGCACACTGTCATCGCTGACAAGGCTTCCATCTTCACCCGGTCTTCCTTCTGGGTTAGTGGGCTCCGGTCCTTTCATTGAACGAGCCGCGTTGATGTCACTCCCACGCATGTGCACGGGAGCCACTGTTCACGGCACAGGGCTCTGAAGTATGCCGTTCCTTCAGAGCGCATGGGCCTGTGACATCACTGGCAGGTTCACAAGTAAATATCTCCTGAACTGTGCATGTTTAGGAGATATTTACTGTACCTATAGATAAGCCTTACTATAGGCTTACCTATAGGTAAAAATTTAAGTGTCAGTAAACTCCCATGGACAAAGATCTTTTGTATTACATGTATATTGTAATGAACTGTGATTTAATGTGACTATATAATATCAGCCAAAGCTATGCTACTGTTTTTTATTGTACTGTATTGTAAAGTGTAAAGACTTTTTAACAATACTAAAAGTTGTAATATATTGGTGATGTACCCCTCAGGAAAAGTCCCATGGGTATCAATGTTTTTTTCTAGAGGGTGGTGTTCCATTACCTTCTGTACCAGATCACAATCATGTTTACTTTTAGACTTTAGGTTCAACTTAATCCCTGCCCTGTGTAAATCTTCGGTAAATTAATGCATCTCAAGGCAGATATACAGTTGCAACCAGGGCCGTTTGAAGGAATTTGGGGGCCCCAAGCAGATAGAGAATTTGGGGCCCCCAAGGGGGGGGAGTGCTACTGATTTTTTTGGGAGAAACGGGGGGGGGATGCTACACAATTTTTTTACTTTTTTTTTTTAATTCAGAAAAGGGGGGGTGCTAACGCGGGACATCGACGCCGATCGCAAGAGGGGGGGCCGGCAATCGCGGGAGGGGGGCCGACAATCGCGGGAGGGGGAGCCGCCAAATCGCGGAAGGAGGGAGCCGCCAATCGCGGGTGGGGGGCCGCCAATCACGGGAGGGGAGCCGCCAATCGCGGGAGGGGGGACCACCAATCGCAGGAGGGGGGCCGCCAATTGCGGGAGGGGGGCCGCCAATCGCGGGAGGGGGGGCCGCCAATCACGGGAGGAGGGAGCCGCCAATCGCGGGTGGGGGGGGCCGCCAATCGCGGAAGGGGAGCCGCCAATCGCGGGAGGGGGGGCAGCCAAATCGCAGGAGGAGGGGGCCGCCAATCGCGGGTGGGGGGAGCCGCCAATTGCGGGAGGGGAGGCAGCTCTGCTGGGGCCCCAGTTAAGCTAGGGGCCCCAAGCAGTTGCTTGGTTTGCCTGTCCTGTTCCGACGGCCCTGGTTGCAACACACATCCAATCTACCATATATACTCGAGTATAAGCCAAGATTTTCACCCCTTTTTTTTGGGCTGAAAATGCTCCCCCTCGGCTTATACTCGAGTCAGTGTACCTGAAAATACTGAGAGGCTGCGGGCATCCATCGTTTAAAACTCGCGGTCTCCTCCTGGTCCCTTCCGTGATAGGCGTTTCTCAGCAGACACAGTTCCGCCTATCACGAACGTTCTCTCATCCTCACCCATCCCAGCAGACACTGTGTTCAGTGTTCCGCCAATCACGGACGCCTTTTCATCCTCGAACAAGAGGACGTCCATGATTGGCAGGACACTGAACACAGTGTCTGCTGGGATGAGTGAGGATGAGAGAACGCCTATCACGGAAGGGACCAGGAGGAGACCGCGAGTTTTAAACAATGAATGGACGCCCGCAGCCTCTCAATTTCAGGTACACTGAGGATGGGCACAGTGAGGATTGGCACAGTGAGGATGGGCACAGTGAGGATGCGCACAGTTTGGTGGCAATGGGCAGAGTGAGGTTGGGCACAGTGACAATTTGCACAGTGAGGTTGCAATGAGCACAGTGAGGCATGCAAATGGGCATTGTTGACCCTCTTTTCTGCTTACAGTAGCTGCTGCATTCTCACCCTCGGCTTATACTTAAGTCAATACATTTTCTCCGTTTTTTGTGGTAAGATTAGGTACCGCGGCTTATACTCGGGTCGGCTTATACTCGAGTATATACGGTATATGCATTCTTTTAAAATCACTACATCTATTTTACAAAAACTTTGCATACATATCTAAATCTATTTTGATAAATCATTTTCTTGTATTTCCATGCACAACTGCACTCATAATGGGAGAGAGAGGGCTAGCTCGGAATTATTTAGGACTCTATTGCTTAAAGCTGGTCATAGATATAGATACAATTTCAAATATAAACTCATAGGAAAAATCTTGGGAAAATGTATATCAAAATTCAACATTTGAATGTTGTTTAAAAGATTTTGTTTGCTTTTAACATTTGATTTTGGAATGAATGGACTTTACTGAATGAAAACCACATACACTATTAGAAATGTGTTAATTTGGGAAAAAAAATTCCATCGTGGTCCTTAGAATTCTCTAGTCACTGTGGTCGAAAACAAACATTGCTTTATAATTATTAATGGGTTCAAATCGATTATAAAACAAACAAACTTTCTTACAGCATTCTTTTGTAACCATCTATGGCCAGATTCACACAATGCTGCCTGTCAACAGTCTGAACATGTATACTCGAAGAGCGACCAATGTGTTGCTTCTCATTCCTTCTCCAATCACAGGCTGGGGGCAGAATTGTGATCAATCTATCTAAGAGAATTCGAGAAACATGAGGTCACTGACTTATTGGAGCTGTTGGGTGGATCCAAAGACTGGCTGAACCAAATTGCAAATCTTTTGGCAGAAAATCCAATTAATGTAAATTATTTAAACTGTGTGTCTTGCTGTTCACCTCGAGTACAGCTTCTATTGGGGGCCTCTTTATGAAATTGCTTGTTACCTGGCTGTGTTTGGTTTAGGTGAGTGAGTCACAGACCATACACAATCATAGAGCATGATAATTGGTAGTTGTTATCTGTACACTTTTTCAGATCAGTGACACAAACTATTGTGGCCAATGCTTTTGAAACATGTTTTTGGGAAAAATTGATAATCGTGAAAACTGCATAATAATATTTAAATGTTGTGTAATAATATTAACTACTGCATGTTAACCTTCTATAAACATAATGCCAACAAAAAATTTACAATTTTAATGTGGGTCTTAAATGTTTAATCCTATTTAAAACATTAAAGACCCTGTAAAAATCTTCACTAAGGTTAAAACAGAAATAGAGATGACAGTCAATTGAAAATAATTAGAAGCTGTTGCATTTCATAATTGAGAGGCATAACTTAGCCCTTTTTTACTTTATCATTACACACAAATGACATCTCCAATTCATTACCATGACTTCTTTTAGATTATACTCTGTGATTTATAATGTAACGAGAAAACAAAATGACAAACCATAATTATGCCTAGTACATATGCAGTCAGATGATACCAACAAAACCATTACTGAGATAGAAAAACAACTGAGAGTTGCTTTAATATAATCCGTGTCTGGAAAAGGTTACAGTCTAAGATTAACCCCAATCTTGTTTAGTGCACTGCAATAAAAATCACAAGTAAATATTTCATCTCGTTTTGGACCGTGGCAGTACTATAGGCAGTTCCTACACCTTAGAAAGTGTAGATACTGTATATAGTTTAAAAAAAAAGATAAGTGAATAAAGTGCCCTATGGCATGCCATTAACTTTTTGCACCACTACACAGCACCTCAAAGATGGCCATAAGCAGCCATTGGGGAGACTACAAAGATAAATAAATGTTCATGTCAAGCATCATTTTGTTAACATACATGAGCACTGCTGACATAAAACTCCACCCCTTCCTATTAAAATGAACCAGTCACTGATGGCTATTATAATAATCTTGTAGTGGGAATTTGATATTCGAAATCTCCGCTCTAGAATAGTTATAATACTGTAGCTCTACCTTTCAGGGATTACTTGATTTTTAATTGTTTATTTGTATTTTCTCCTTGTTATCGCATAAGTGTCAGGCTGCAAGGCTAGAAGGGTTTTCTATTTGCTGCCTGAGCTCAGTGCTGGTAACAGACAGTGAACTGTTATATATAAAAAGCATTGTCAGGGTTACATAGAAACAGTTTTACTTGCTTGTAACAGTATTGACAGATTGTCAATTTTCAGCCATGAGCTCAAGCAAGAAAGGTCAGCCTCTGAGGACCTTGCAGTCTGACAATGAACTTAGATTTCTTCTCGGACAGGAAAAGAATACAACTAAATAAAACACACATAGCCATCCCTTAAAGTGGATGTAAAACTGATTCATGAAATTTGAGCTGGGCATATATATCTGCAGTGTTTTGTTATCTCTCTTTAAAGCACTGTGTCCTGTAGGTGTCTCCTGCTCCGTTCTCTTATCAGCCTGAGAACTCCTCTAAAGTTCTCTGTCACATGTGATAAAAGCAGCCAGAGTTTTGTGTTGGGGAGGATCCTATAAATAGATTAGCACTGAACTGAATGATTTAACAAACAGAGCTTAAAGTCTCTACCTATGAGGAGAGGGGGTGTGTGCCTTTCCTCCAATCATACGTCTATTTCCCAAAGACAACCTCTGGATATGGTGCTGAAGGGCACTCAACTTCTTTGGTCGACCGTTGAGAGACCTGTTCTGAGCGTAACATGTCCTGTTAAACAGCTGTATGGTCTTGGCCACCATGCTACAGCTCAGTTTCAGGGTCTTGGCAATCTTCTTATAGCCTAGGCCATCTTTTTGTAGAGCAACAATTATTTTTTATCAGAGAGTTCTGTGACATGAGGTGCCATGTTGAACTTCCAATGACCAGTATGAGAGAGTGATAACACCAAATTTAACACACCTGCTCCCCATTCACACCTGAGACCCTGTAACACTAAAGAGTCACATGACACCGAGCAGGGAAAATGGCTAATTGGGCCCAATTTGGACATTTTCACTTAGGGGTGTACTCACTTTTGTTGCCAGCAGTTTAGCCATTAATGGCTGTGTATTGAGTTATTTTGAGGGGGTAGCAGATTTACACTGCTACAATGTAAAGTAGTGAGTGTACAGCTTGTATAACAAAGTGTAATTTCTTCAATGTTGTCACATGAAAATATATAATAAAATATTTACAAAAATGTGAGGTACTGTATGTCAGGGTCACCTGTGGCCAGGTGACAGATGCACACCGTAGGGGGACAGGAGTGCACCGCGAGGTAGTGAACCCTATGGCTGGCTTCTGTGGGTAGGAAACTGGGTGGTTGTGGAAAGCGGGACCAGAGGAGCACAACCGGGATCCCAACGGAAGCGAGAGCCAAGATTCCCCAGGGCGCGGAGTCTAAGACCCAGCTGGTCTTCTCCAGGGCCTCTAGTGGTGAGGATGTTACGCTGCAGGCTGGGACCAGGTCGCGGCCCCTGGAGTTTCCTAGCTCACGCCCCGTAGGATAAGGGGAAGCAGCGGCACACGATAGAGAGAACCGAATAACAAGCCGAAGGTCAGGGGCCACAAGCAGACAAGGATAACGAAGAACGAGCCGAAGGTCAAGGGTCACGAGCAGACAGGGATGGTCGGGGACAAGCCAATAACGTAACAGAGAGACAGACGTAGCACACGGCAGGCAGGAACCCAAACACACAATGCCTAACAAACACGTTGATCAGCAAAGCAGGCTTGCAGTGCACAGGTTAATATAGTGTTCAGTGATAGGGCCTGGGGTGGAGTCAGGCTGGGAGGAGATTATAAAGGAAGCCAGGTGAAGGAGGTCTGGTCTCTAGATGAACACATGAGGAGGAAGGTAAGATGGCAGACAGACATTAATGCATATCCATGACACTGTATAATTTAGCTGTATACTTCCTTCTATTACCATGACCTACCACCCAAATTACATTCTCCTGCCCCTGACAGTTGCATCAATACCACATATAATTTATTGTTTGTACCATAGGGCCCAGAAACATTTGTGTGCATTTTGTTTGTTTTTTATCCTACCTAAAATACACATGCCCTGATCTTTTAATCTGACCATAACCTTTGGCCCTAACCTTGACTTTAACTCTGACACTGACCTAGATCAAATCCTGATCTATCTGTTTATTTTTTCTTTAATGTTGTATTTTATTTTATTTTTTACACACACTGCTTTGCTTACATTTTTCTCCTCAGGCAAAGAGAAAAAGATACACTGTACCATTTCTCCACTCAAGAGGAAAAAAAAACAGGGGCACGGCAATCAAGTGATTGGGAACTGAGTTTCCCTATCATTAGTACAAGACCCAGGGCTCTTGGTGAGAGCCTGGTCTGTGTGCTGGGAGTGGTCTGTGCAGCACACTCTTAGCACCAACACACATATGCATATATGCAGTCCAACAGATAAAGACCTACTTCTGCAAGGCCACATATATTCGTATGATTGTCAGGAAGGGTTACGTGAACTGCTTGTACTTCTATGATAAATCAGCCCCCTGAGTACACTGCAAAATAGGTCCTGTACACTCTTGGTATTAAAGAGGATGTGACAGATTTTGTTTTATTAAAGGAAGGGTGCAACCCATCCAACAGATGACTGTCATTTTGAGGGCAAAGAAACCCCCTAAGAAACCTACATAGGATACGTCAAATCTACATATTTCCAGTCAATCAGCCACTTTGCTATTAGTATTTGCAGAGAGCCCAGTATATAGCTACATGTATTAACCACTTAAGGACCAGGCCTATTTTTCAAACTTGTTTTTTACAAATTAAAATATTATTTTTTTTGCTAGAAAATTACTTTGAAACAAATATAAATATAATGTTTGGGGTTTCTGACACCCTAGACAATAAAATAGCAGTTGTTGAAATACTTTATGTCACACCGTATCTGCACAGCGGTCTTACAAACACAATTCTTTTTGGGACAAATACACTTTTTTAAATAAAAAATAAGAAAACAGTAAAATTAGCTCAATTTTTTTTATAATGTGAAAGATAATGTTATGCTGAGTAAATTGATACCTAAAAAACGTTGACGTTGCTTCCGTCATCCACCGGCATTGAGTCGAATGGGGGCCATCATTCCCTCACTCAACTTAGTGTCTCTGGGGGGAAAGGATTGGATCGTCTCCGCCGCTACCGACGGCTCCAGTAAGCAGCAGAGAAAACCGGAACGCGGCGGGAGGGGGTTGGGCACCACTCCCGCCACCATTAAAAGTGATCTTGTGGCGAATCCACCACAGAGACCACTTTTATCTCAAAGCGGACCACCTGCCGTTTTTGGAAAATATCAGGGTTATGGCAGCTATCTGCTGCCATAACAACGGTATTTAATGTCAAAGTACGACGTATAACGATGGCGGGCGGTCTGGAAGTGGTTAAAGCGGTGTTCCGCCCCCAATTTTTTTTTAAAAAAGCAGTAGCTACACATACTGCAGCTGCTGGCTTTTAATACATGGATACTTACCTGTCCTGGAGTCCAGCGGTGTCGGCACCCACAGCTGATGTTTTCATCAGCTGTCGGGTGCTGCTGCTGCCATTGCGGGTAAGGGTACCCGGCTGTGTAGCCTTTCGAATCCACCACAGAGACCACTTTTATCTCAAAGCGGACCACCTGCCGTTTTTGGAAAATATCAGGGTTATGGCAGCTATCTGCTGCCATAACAACGGTATTTAATGTCAAAGTACGACGTATAACGATGGCGGGCGGTCTGGAAGTGGTTAAAGCGGTGTTCCACCCCCAATTTTTTTTGTTAAAAAGCAGTAGCTACACATACTGCAGCTGCTGGCTTTTAATACATGGATACTTACCTGTCCTGGAGTCCAGCGGTGTCGGCACCCACAGCTGATGTTTTCATCAGCTGTCGGGTGCTGCTGCTGCCATTGCGGGTAAGGGTACCCGGCTGTGTAGCCTTTCGGCTTCACGCCGGGAACCCTACTGCGCGAGGCCGGCTCCTCTCTCCTACTGGCCCGGCGGCCGGGGAAGGGAGGAGGAGGGAGCCACGCGCTGACGTCGCGGGCCGCGGCCCGGACTGCCGGAAGTGGGAAAGGATACCTGTCAAAGACTGGCACCTTTCTGGGGGGGAGGGGGGACAGGATACCTATTGTGGCACCAGAGGGGGGGAGGTATCCGATGAGCGGAAGTTCCACTTTTGGATGGAACTCTGTTTTAATAAAAATTATACATTTGTAGTACACATGACTTTCAATAGGAGCTTAAAAATACCAGCAGAAAGATCCTGATTTCTCATTTAAGTTACAAGGTTTCATATCACTAGAATACATTTTTTGCTCAGAATATGTATTCATTCTTGTAACTACGCAATCTATTCCTTTGTCGAGATGATATTGATTCAAAAATTGCTAGTTACATCAAAACCCTTCCGAAATTACACAGCAACAGTGTAGTTCATGGTAAAATATAGGTCAGTGCAAATTTAAATAACTTTTCCGTCCAGTTTCTTTAAAAACATAGATTTGCAGATTCAAGTGTTCCTGTTGTAATGTTTTGTCTCATTGTGCAGAATTATTATATTTCTCATTGGCAGCTCCAAATTTTTCAAATATTATAAGTGTAACAATATTTGCTTTTATTTATTGTGGGAAAAATACACACATTTATTGCAAATGGCTACAACTAACCAAGTTATTTGCTTTAGAAAATACCATATTTCAGACCAATGGAAAGTAAAAAGGTAAGTGATAAATGTATTGAATAAACCAGCGGTTCTTAAACAGGGGAGCATGGGACATGTCTGGCTGTGGACAGCTGAGCCCATACCTTTGTCACAAGTGACCACCCAGCCATACATGACATCTATCTAGTGCAGTGGTTCTCAACCTGGGGGTCGGGACCCCTTTGGAGGTCGAATGATGATTTGCCAGGGGTCACCAAATCCTGGGCTGTTCCTGAAGCCCGCACTGCTCTCCCAGCCTTCTTGCGGCCGCCCAGCAGGGCTGTCCTTGGAGCCAGTGGCCGCCCAGCCGGGCTGCTCCTGGAGCCCGCAGACACCCACTCAGCCTCTTCACAGCCGCCCCATTCAGTTCACGGCATGGCTGGAGGGCAGAGACTAGAGGTCAGCTCACTGGTGAGGAATGTGAAGTGGGAGGGGCTGGAGGAGACCCTATCTCCTGATTTCAGCATAGGTGTCACTGCTACAAGACACCACAAAGTTAGAGACACAGTGAGTAACACTACCTGTTATTATAGTTGCCATTAAAAGTCCCGACTAGAGTTCTCAGTTTAGCAGATGACCTTGATCAAGAGCACCTAAGTTGGCTGATCAGAACTCCCCCCCAGCATTGCCACTCATCCCAACTCACCGCCAGCACTGCCACTCATCCCATCCCCCCCCCACCAAGGAGAAGGAATAAAATAGAGAATACTGTACATGAAAGGGAGAGGAATAGAGGGGTGGAACAAAGAAAAAGGGAGAGAACTAATAAGAGAAGAAGAAAGACGGCTAGAGAGGGGGTTGGGGGAAAAAAACAAGAAATTAGGATAGAGAAAGATAAAAGGGAAGAACAAAGAGAAAGAGTGGTCCATCCTAAAATGTACCATAAGGGGTTTTAATACTGTACGAGTGGAAGGGACTCAGGGCGCACTAAATGTCCGTGGGCTAGGGGTGCAAATTACTTGTCTTGCCTTGGGTGCTGACAACCCACGCTACGAAAATAACTTTACTGTTAGGGGTCCCCACAACCTGGGAAATTTTATCAAGGGGTCACGGCACTAGAAAGGTTGAGAACCACTGATCTAGTGTGTGAGTGCATGCAGAGGCAAGACCTTGAAAATGATGTTCATGGAGAGTTGACTGGTATTTTGCCATGTAGGCATCATGAAGGAGGAAGAGTTGTCAAGTAAGAGATTGTAATATTACATTTTTTCCAGTGGAGGGAGAAGAAAGGAGTAGTAGATAGTTTCACTGGGTTAAGGACAGATATCAGATGAGGTCACAGAGGTGAGGAGGAATACCAAGATGGGGACACAGAGGTGAGGAGGGGTACCAAATGGTATCACAGGTGTGATTCATGATATTGGAGGGGATCTAATCATTTCATTTTAATAAAACATTTGGCACATTTTGTTCTTAATGTAAAAAAAGTTTGAGAACCACTGGAGCAAACCAATAAAATTCTTATGCAAGCTTTCAACAATACTAGTTTTTAAAATAAATACATACTGTATATCCAATAGGTCAGTAAAAAGGATCATCCATACTCTGGTTTTCCCGGCAGGAAATAAAAAATCGCTTTTCCCGATGGGATTCTTCTGAAGCCTGCCTTGCATACACACGGACACACAAAAGACCGCTGAACTTTTGACTGCCAAGAACGCGGTGACGTCAAAGACTACAACGAGCCGTCAAAATGACGTTCTATGCTTCCGCGCATGCGTCAAATTGTTTACGATCGTGCACGGTTTTTTCCCCTTGGGAAAGCATACACGCGACGGTTTTCACGATGGGAAAAAGACAAGTTCTCTTTTTTCCCCCCACAGTTTTCTCGTCAGGAAAACTTCGATGAAGCATACACACGGCCGGTTTTCCTGGCCAAAAGCCTTCATGGCAGCTTTCCCGACGGGAAAACCGGTCATGTGTACAAGGCATTATAGTCTACTGCTGTTTTAGATATTTTGCCATTACTACAGGATGGCTTTTTATTGGGGTTTTATTCCTTTACCCCAGTACCTTTCTAGCAATATTTGTTAATGGCATTTGATGCAAATTAGAAGGACGTGTATAAATACACAGACCACAAAAATGGTTTACATTACAGCAATTTGACATTCATGTGAAATTCATGACTCTTTAAAAGGGAATTTTGTTAATAATAAATGATGGAATATACTGTATATTATATAGACATATAGTTCTTCTGGTATTGTTAGATACTCTGCTTGTATCTTTAAAGTAGCAAATGAAAGAAATTGCAACTAAACTTGAAGAAAATGCAAATTGCTCACATGTTTTGATAAATTAATCGATTGGACAGATATTTTAACTAAATGCTTTCAGACATGGCAAGTGGAACAGCAATAAAAATAAAAAATAAAAACTTGGAGAAACCTAAACATTTTAACCTAAGGGGCATATTATTTATAAAGTAGTAAATCTTCCCTGAACATTCACTGTGAGTGGTTCAATCACTAGGATAGAAAGACTTGACCTTCAGTAAATGTTCGGTGAATGTCACATTCACCACTTTATAAAGGTTCCTATGTCTTAAAAGCACATTCTGTAAATTCATATCATATACCGAAGGTGATGAATCCTGATATCCTTTACAAAGTATGTCCTACCTTTGTGATGTTTTCTTGTATTTTCTCCTGGAAGAAAAAGTTAAAACATGAATCCTAGGAGAACATCTTCTAAAAAAGGATGCCATCACTCATACACATGTAAAGTGACTGTTGTAATGAAGGTGGGTGGTAGACAGACTGCAGGGAAAGTTGCTGAATTCACAGCTACAGGGGTGACCAGGAAAATTATTTGATGAATTGCATATGATATGAGACTGTGAAGCTGCACAGTTGAGTCATTCCAACACTAGAGGGATCTGATGTTCTAAATGGTATTCATTAATAGTAAACTTGATTTAAAGGTTTGTTTAAAGCAAGCATCTTTAAAAATTGTAGACACATACTATGGAAAATACCAGAAACTGTTCTGGAAAGGCAAAGTGGTATTGGTCACGGAAACAAAAAGAAGGTACAGGCATACCCCACTTTTAAGTACACAATGGGTTTTATTTACTAAAGCTGGAAAGCCCAAACTCAGGCTCACTTCTGCATAGAAACCAATGAGCTTCTAACCCCAGCTTGTTCAATTAAGCTTGGTAATTAAACCTTGAAGCTCATTGGTTTTTATGCAGAAGTGAGACAGATTTTGCGCTTTCCAGCTTTAGTAAATAAAACCCATTGTGTACTTAAAAGTGGGGTATGCCTGTATACTGAGTTTTCTGTTTTACACAATTTTATGGATGGCCAATTACAAGGATATTTTATAAAAAGCATATTGGCTAAACAACATGAGGATCATAAGTGAAAATACACGATTAATTGTGGGTCAAAGTCATACTTCAACTGTGTATGGTTTTTCAATTTACTTCCCAAATATAGCTTAGGTGTCACGAGCCCTGTGACAAGGTGTCAGTAATTAATGCCAAGCAGATGCTGCAACAGGAACAAAAAAAAATCTAAGATTATGTATTTATAAGCTCCTGGTTACCCACCGCTAAATTTACTAAGGGATAATTTGGTAATGTTGTAATCCAGAGCAATCACCAAGATTTCTCCAGAGAACAACATCTTTAGTGCCTTATGCTGAAAACTGATAAAAATTGTGAAAGACTTAAAGCGGTATTAAACACAAAAACAAAACTTCAGTTTACCAATAAATCTGGTAGCATCAGTTTTCTATTTTTAGACTTCCTACCTGTATTTTAACCTAGGTGATCCAGCCAGTAATACACTTCCTGACTTTGGGTATGGAGGAGCAGTAGAGACACCTTGGGGCAGCAGCATTGTCAATCTGGGGGGAGGGTAGTGTTAAATACACTAACAGATTTAGATGAACAAATTAAAGCCAAACTCCAGCTAACACTTTTTAAGCAAATCTAACTTCAATGCAGAATGACCTATCGGTTTAAATTGAAATTATATGAATTCATATGAAAACAAATGACATGAGTTAACATATACAAAAAAAAAAAAAATACAAACTCAAAATACCACAATATAAAGTGCATATAAACGGGAATAAATTATAATATGTACAAAAGACCAATTCACAGTTTAGTTGATATACTCCAAAGGTGCTCAATGTCCAAAAACAATCTTCAGTGATAATAGTTCAAGATAAATTATTGTGTACACTCAGTATAACCAAACACCGATTACACTAGCTTCTCATCTCAACCACATATATACAAGGGCCTTGCCCTTTAAACGGGTGGCAATAGCTCTTCAGACCTCTGCAGATGTACTCAGGAACTTAATCATCACCAAGGATATCCACCGTCTCCAGAAAGCAATTACCAGTACATCCAGTGAAATGGTGCTCAAAAAGAATAAAAAATCCTCATTGCGCAGTATTTAAAACACCATACATTTAATAAAACATTACAATACCGTAATCTTACAATTAAAATTACGGAAATTACCCCCCCCCCCCTTCCCCCACAGTGCTTTTTTAGACAGGTAGAGAGACATTGTGGAGTGGAGAGATTAAAACAATTGCAGAAGGTCACCAGATATAATATGGGATGTAGAGGAGGGAAGAGGAAGAAAAAGGACAATAGACCGATCGGGCAGGGGATTTACAATATTAGTGGAGTAGAATTGAAACAGGCAGAAATGAAGGTACTTGATAAGGAACTTAAGTTCGCTCCTAGCATAAATGTAAAGAAATTTGGCACATACATAGGAATACATGGATTTGTAAGAAAATTGAATACTAAAAAAATTATGAGGATGAATCCCCATATGGCAAGTACCTCAAGAGAAATGGATACTAGAGAAATAACAGCATACATAAAAACACATCTATTTTTAATCCTCAAGTTAATGACAATAAAAATTTGAAAGTTTTAAAAAAAATGATTATGGACGATTTTGTAAAGTTAGAAGTAACTTTCATTACTAAAGGTATTAAAGAGCTTGAAGAGAAGAAGGAGGTGATAATGTGTCCAGCTGATAAAGGTGGAGGAATTGTGGTGATGTCAAAATAATAATATAAACAAGTAATGGAGAAAATATTGGGTGATAAAAAAATATATAAGAAATATTGTATAATAACCCCAGCCTGGTTAAAGAGCAAGGCGCTTGTATATACATGATTGAGGTGAGCAGCTAGTGTAATTGATGGTGGATTACACTGGGTGCACATGATAATTTACCTTGAACCATTATCACTGAAGACTGTTTTTGGACAACGAGCGCCTTTGGAGCATATTAACTAAACTGTGGATTGGACTTTTGTACATACAGGTATTATATTTTATTCATATTTATTCATGCACTTTACATTGTGGTATTTTGAGTTCGTATTTTTTGTTATACATTGTAGCGACCTCACCCCTTCTCATTCATAGCTTGTCTGTCTCGTCTCTGGGGGGAGGGATGAGATACACCACGGCCCATGTCCTCCAATGTGTAGAGGTGAAGGCCAGAACTATCGGGTTTTGTGTATGTGTCCCAGAGTCAAATCCTCTCCTCGGATTAACTCCCCTTTGCGCCTAGTAACCAGAGTTCCACACACTGAAAAGGTCCAACTCGTATTTATTCTTCTCAATAAATAGTCATACAGCACAGACAGGTTGAGACCCATATACCACTTCAGTATTTGTGGGGAGTAGGCCAAGGCACAATTCTTTTAGATAGAGCTAACCACTGTGGTGTCACCAGTGGCGAATAGTCACTGCCACTGACTATATTGAACAGAACATGAATTACCTTCGCTAACGTAGCCCCTATCAGGGGAAGGACATCCGTCCAAGACAGTTACCGGAGGCCTCTCCGTCACCAGCAATGCTGCGCTGGACTCTCCGGAGAAGTTCCGGTCACCGGCCTCCTCGTCTCAGACACGGGCACCCAAGGAGTTAGGGCCCCTCCACCCTTGCGGAACTCAGTCGAAGGTACTGAGCTCCAGGCTTCCGCCATAGTACCTCACCCCAGGATAAAGGTGCCTGAGATGGACTCCATCTCCCGCTCCGGCCAGGCCAAGGGCACCTGGACCCGGAACTCCGGAACGCCAGCACCCAGGTTGAAGGTGCCTGGGCGCGTCTGCATCCTCTGACTCTGCTTCCCAAGGTCAGGGCGTCCGCCCCTTTTATCTCCTCTCCCTTTGCGTCACAGCGGGTTCCCCGCCCCGCTGTACCAGCGCAAGGAAAGGACAGCCATCTTGCGGTGAGTGTTCAACTCCAGCCAGGGCGACAGTGCCACCTGCAGGCTGCAGGGAACCTCACACCACCAGAGTCCTCCAAGAACCATAAAAGGGTCGCAGATTCCCTAACAATCAATGCATCTGGGTTACACTACCACCCAGATGCCTCCCCTAAAATCAAACACCCGCTACACATGTTAACGCATGTCATTTGTTTGCACACAAATTCATATAATTTCACTCTAAACCATTGGGTCATATTGCATTGAAGTTGGATTTGCACATTAACACGTCAGTAGTGCATTTCTTTTGATTATATTGGGATTTTGCTGTACTTTTCCAAGAAATAATATTACCATTGGTGCAGGAACATGTTAGTGCTGGCTGCAATCATTTTTTTGTTTCTTTGTGTTAATCATTTGCACTAATCGCTGGGTAGCACAGAGACAAAAATACTTTAATTTCACCTACAGCAACAGATTTTTCCCTCTTGGGATAAAGGTTTAAATAAAAAATAAAAAGCTGACCATTGTTAGTACCCCTGTCAATTTAAAATGGTTTGTCTCAACTCTCTAAATACCACATTTGCTGAACAGCTGGTCTGTTAAAGGAATTTGAAAAATAAACACAGTCACTGGCCCAATCACCAGGTGAAAAAAAAAAAAGGGATAAAAGAAAACGAATACAGCCACGAATGTGGCTGCACTAAGCTGCACTATATTACATTTTAGTCTTTGGGTGTAATATCACTTTCTATGACTGCATTTTTCCTACTATGTAAATGCAAGCAAATAAGCGATTGCACAATCACTTATGTAGCTTGGTCCCAGGGATACAGTGATGTATTGTGAATAGGGATCGGCTATCTGTTCGAGTCGAACATTGTCTGTTCGCCCATTCGCCAAACAGCGAACAATGTGGGGTGTTCGCGGCAAATTCGAAAAGCCGCGGAACACCCTTTAAAAGTCTATGGGAGAAATCTAAAGTGCTAATTTTAAAGGTTAATATGCAAGTTATTGTCATAAAAAGTGTTTGGGGACCTGGGTCCTGCCCCAGGGGACATGTATCAATGCAAAAAAAAGTCTTAAAAACTAACGTTTTTTTGGGAGCAGTGATTTTAATAATGCTTAAAGTGAAACAATAAAAGTGAAATATTCCTTTACATTTTGTACCTGGGGGGTGTCTATAGTATACCTGTAAAGTAGCACATGTTTCCCGTGTTTATAACAGTCTCTGCACAAAATGACATTTCTAAACGAAAAAAAGTCATTTAAAACTACTCGTGGCTATAATGAATTGTCGGGTCCCGGCAATACAGATAAAAGTCATTGATAAATAAAAAAATGCGGGGGGGTCCCCCCAAATTCCATTACCAGGCCCTTCAGGTCTGGTATGGATATTAAAGGGAACCCTGCGCCAAATAAAAAAAAATGGCGTGGGGTTCCCCCCAAATATCCATACCAGACCCTTATCCGAGCACGCAACCTGGCAGGCCGCAGGAAAAGAGGGGGGACTAGAGAGCACCCCCCCTCCTGAACCGTACCAGGCCACATGCTCTCAACATGGGGAGGATGTCCCCATGTTGATGGGGAAAAGGGCCTCATCGCCACAACCCTTGCCCGGTGGTTGTGGGGGTCTTCGGGCGGGGGGCTTATCGGAATATGGAAGCCCCCTTTAACAAAGGAGGCCTCCAGATCCCGGCCCCCCTATGTGAATTGGTAAGGGGTACATTGTACCCCTACCATTTCACCAAAAAAGTGTCAAAATGTTAAAAACCACAGGAGACAGCTTGGGACAAGTCCTTTATTAAAAATAAAAAAATAGATTCCGTCGATGTAATCCAATGAATCCATGCTCAATCTCCAGCGATGTAATCCAATTCTCGATCTCAAGCGATGGATGATCTCCAGCGACTCCAGCGAGGAACACGCACATGATCCTGCCTCCACCGGAGGCACCCGGTGAATGACGCGGCGCCAGCCTGACAGCTCTTATGTAGCTGAGGGTGGGGCCACCCATCACGTGCCCCCGTCCCCCTCTGATGCAAGGGGAAATGCCAGGGTTTCCCAGTGATGTGTACGGGTGACCCCGCCCCCTCTGATGCAACGCAGGTTTCCCGTTGCATCAGAGGGGGTGGGGTCACCCGTACACGTCACTGGGAAACCCCAGCATTTCCCCTTGCGTCAGAGCGGGACGGGATCACGTGACGGGTGGCCCCCACCCTCAGCTACATAAGAGCTGTCAAGCTGGTGCCACGTCATTCGCCGGGTGCCTCCGGTGGAGGCAGGATCGTGTGCGTGTTCCTCACTGGAGTCGCTGGAGATCATCCATCGCTGGTGATCGAGAATTGGATTACATCGCTGGAGATCGAGGATGGATTTCTTGGATTACATCGCTGGAATCCCTTTTTTATTTTTATTTTTTTAAATTTTTAATAAAGGACTTGTCCCAAGCCGTCTCCTGTGGTTTTTAACATTTTGACACTTTTTTTGTGAAACGGTAGGGGTACAATGTCCCCGTTACCAATTCACATAGGGGGGCCGGGATCTGGGGGTCCCCTTTGTTAGAGGGGGCTTCCAGATTCCGATAAGCCCCCTGCCCACAGACCCCCACAACCACCGGGCAAGGGTTGTGGGGATGAGGCCCTTGTCCCTATCAACATGGGGACATCCTCCCCATGTTGAGGGCATGTGGCCTGGTACGGTTCAGGAGGGGGGCGCTCTCTCATCCCCCCCTCTTTTCCTGCGGCCTGCCAGGTTGCATGCTTGGATAAGGGCCTGGTTTGATTTTTTGGGGGGAACCCCACGCCATTTTTTTTTAAATGTTGGCGCAGAGTTCCCCTTAAAATCCATACCAGACCTGAAGGGTCTGGTATGGATTTTTGGGGGGAACCCCACGCCATTTTTTTTTTTTGGCGTAGGGTTCCCCTTAATATCCATACCAGACCTGAAGGTCCTGGTAAAGGAATTTTGGGGGACCCCCACGCATTTTTTATTTTTCAATGACTTTCAATGACTTTTATTTGTATTGCCGGGACCCGACAATTCATTATAGCCGCGAGTAGTTTTAAATGACTTTCTTCCTTTAGAAATTTCATTTTGTTCAGAGACTGTTATAAACACGGGAAACATGCGCTACTTTACAGGTATACTATAGACACCCCCCCCCCCCCCCCCCAGGTACGAAATTTAAAGGAATATTTCACTTTTATTGTTTCACTTTAAGCATTATTAAAATCACTGCTCCTGAAAAAACTGCAGTTTTTAAAACTTTTTTTGCATTGATACATGTCCCCTGGGGCAGGACCCGGGTCCCCAAACACTTTTTAGGACAATAACTTGCATATTAACCTTTAAAATTAGCACTTTTGATTTTTCATGTTCGTGTCCCATAGACTTTAACGGTGTTCGCGTGTTCAAAAAATGTTTTGCCTGTTCGCATGTTCTGAATGCAAACCGAAACGGGGGGTGTTCGGCCCATCCCTAATTGTGAACAAGTAACAGGGAACAATGATCACATGATCATAATGATTTTCACAGCAGTGAGTAGGAGAACATTCTTTGAGCTGCATGTCTGACTTTTGACACAGGACATTATTTAATAAAGCACTGCTAGTGTGTACAAGGACAACAACAACACATAGCAAATGGTCACAAGTCTTTTTGTTCCCTGTGATAAAGCCTGATAAAAGGTGAACTTTTGTACTTCTCCACATAATTCTTTCATTGTTTTGTCAAAGAAGCTTGGTATATTTCCTTTTTATTGCCTTTGGCTGTGGTGCTATGTGCTAACTGTTTATCATAACTCAGTATAAATAGCTAGACCTGCAGAAAGAGGTAATTGACCCAAATGTTCACTATGCAGGTTATTTTCAAGGCTACATGTGCAACACACAATAATCCTCATTTATGCAGTAATGGTCTCAAACCATCCGTATATATTCACAACAGCCATTAGGGACTGTAGCTTTGCAGTTAGAGTGAAAAGGGTGCTGAATAGGGTGGTAGTCTAAACATAAGGCTGCCATGAGGAAATCTATTAGAGTAAAACAATTGTCACGTTTTATAAACTGGTCAAGCGGTGACAGTGTTATTAATTATGCCGGTACCAGCTATTTTAATATGAGAGACACCTGCGGGAAGCATACAATGTTCTAAATATAACTGCAATGGAAGAGCAAGAATTATATATTTTAATATAGAAATTTTTATTGTGCATTTTTTATCAAATGTTAATATCCTGACACTAAATAAAGAAAATCTGGTTTTGGTGTTGAGCAAAACTAGGCATGGTAAAGACACTAGAGAATCTCCTTTCCCCAACCATTTTTCTTTTGAAAGAGAAGTTAAGGATTGGAAAATAACAAACACTCATACTCACCTAGATGGCTGTAGCACCGATCCCAGTTGCAGCTGTTCTCTGCTGCCTCTAGATTGACAACTGATGGATTAAAGACCACTGATTATTTGGTTCTCGGTCTTCTGTGGGCAGAGAGCCTGTCATGGTCAGTCACTGGCTCTCTGCTCTGCCCCTCTAGTGCTTACTGGTGTGCCGAACTGTGGAGGGGAGGGAGCAGCTGGCTTATGCCGCGTACACGCGATCGGAAATTCCGTCAAGAAAACCGTGAATTTTTTTCCGACGGAATTTTGGCTCAAACTTGTATAGCATACACACGGTCACATAAAATTCCGACCGTCAAGAACGCGGTGACGTACAACATTACAACGAGCCGAGAAAAATTAAGTTCAATGATTCCGAGCATGGGCCGAATTGATTCAGAGCATGCGTGTTTTTTTGCGCGTCGGAATTGCATACAGACGATCGGAATTTCCAACAAGAACTTTTCTTGTCGGAAAAATTGAGAACCAGCTCTCAAATTTTTGCTGTCGAAAATTCCGACAGAAAAAGTCCGATGGAGCCTACACATGGTCGGAATTTCCGACCAAAAGCTCACATTGAACTTTTCTTGTCGGAATTTCCGATCATGTGTACGTGGCATTAGTCTCCCAGCGGCTTGCTGAGAGGCTGAGTGGCTCAGTCTCCCAGTGGCTTGAGTGACTGAGACAGCTGCCAGTCCAGGCATATTGGTGGATCCTGACTGTAAGAGCGGAATTAATCCAGTGATTGGACCGTCCACTGTTGGCTGAAAATGGGTCACAGGAGTGCAGAACTAACTGCACTCGTGATCCATAGGAGAAGTAAAGCCAAAAGAGCTTTGGCCCTACTTCTCCTTTAGGCTGCTTTCACACTGAGGCGCTTTGCAAGCGCTATAGCGCTAAAAATAGCACCTGCAAAGTGCCTTGAAAGAGCCTCTCCTTTCACTCCAATGTGAAAGGAAAGCTGATGATAAGTGGAAATAAAAGTGTAGCGCTACCTAGGTAAAATAATGTGTAATGGTGAATAAATACACAATATTAATGTAATGCTAATATAGTGAACACGTGTAACACCCAAAAGTAACGTGCTGAGTGATTCTTGTGTTAAAGTGATCAAACAATGATAATATAACCCATAATAATTATCACAAAATAAATGTCTAGTTACATAAAGACCATAGAGAGAAAATTATCATAATGTCAAAATAATAGAGTTCAATCCAAGGAAACGTGTTCAATCACGGTGTAAACTTGCAATCCAAAAATTTTTCTGTATATGGGAGTGATGTGAAAACCGCCACCAAGAGTAAGTTGAAGGAGGCTTACCGGACGTCTCGGATTTGAAGAGGCATACGCCGCCAAAATCAGAGAAGGCTTGAGGGTCAGTAGAACCCAATATGGATGGTCTCGAGTTTGGGGGTGGTCTGGAGTCAAAGAACTTTTATCCGCTTCAATCAAACAGGACATCCAACACGCAGATCACCAATACATGTAAGAGCTCGGTATCCAAGATGCATACGTGTAAAAATAGAAAAACTCACATAGCATGATACTGTATGGAAAGGATTTAATGATAAAGCATGTCAATGTAACACTCACATTTAAGATGGTCTTAAAAGCATGGATACAGGTACAAGAGCGATGTGTACGGACAGGTCCACCCGACTAGTTTTGACTAAATAGTCATCATCTGGGGTAAAGGACCTTGTCCCACACACATCGCAAATAAATTAACCTCCGTGATCCCGGAAGTGAACGGCCGTTACCTCACTTCCGGTTTTAATTTTTAATCCTGGATGGTCAAATTAACAAAAATATCATATAGTTTAACTGTATATAATACCCGGAAGAAAACTCTAAAATAGCAGTGTGTTTCTAATTGGAGTTGAAAACGAGGCCTGGACCCAGCGCCGATGCATCACTTCCGCCGTGGAGCTAGGCTGGAAGACACCGGAAGTTGCAACCAATCCTCGTTCTGAAAAACGGGACATAGGTCTGCCGCATTCCGCAGCCAAGCCCCTCCGCCGAGTGGCACAGATGGCGCTCATAGAGCCCCTGCTAGTAGGTCCGCCCCTCTAAGAGACGCAACCAACATCTTCCCCAACTTGGAGTGAAGTGCGTCTCAAGCTGGAGGGCAGAATAGATACACAAAATATTAGAAAAATATTGACATTAATACTAACAATGTTAATAGGGTGAATCTGAAAACTATATATACATAAATGGAACACTATAGAACCATAATGATGCATTGTTTAATATATATGTAATGACTCACACACTGCCTAACACCTCATAGGTCTATGATAAATATTCCATCACGCGCAATCTGTGCGTGGTCGGTACACGATCGTGTACCAAACACGCACAAAAAATGTGGTTATGTATGGTAAATGAATTTTAGTCAGCAATATTAGGTTAAAATAAGTAAAAATACTCTAAATGGAATAAAAATTAAAAAGGTTAATTTCATTATAGAATTATTAGAATTCGCGACGCAACATAATTACTTCTGGTTTGATGGGCATTATTACCTCCAGCAGAAAGGTGTGGCGATGGGGGCGAAATTTGCACCAAGTCTGGCCAATCTATTCATGGCCAAGTGGGAGGAGGATGTCGTCTATGCCCTGCAGGAACCTCAACTTCTGCTTTGGGCCAGGTACATAGACGGCGTCCTCCTCCTATGGGCTGGTACTTCACAAACGTTAGAGAAATTTTTCTCCACGTTAAATGACAACGATAGAGGTATTACTCTCACACATGAATCCAGTCAATCCATGATACATTTTCTAGATTTACAGATTGAAAGATCGGAGCAACAATTTAAGTTTAGTACCTACTTTAAGCCTACCGACAGAAATGGGTTTATACCCATGAGCAGTTGCCATCACAAGTCGTGGCTGAAGTCGGTCCCCAAGAGTCAGTTCCTGCATCTTCGCGGGAACAGTACAGTAACAGAAACTTTTGTGGCACAAGCAAATGTGCTCAAAAATTGATTTTTGGAAAAGGGGTATAATCAGGCAGAAATAGATAGTGATCTGAAGAGGGTGTTGGATATAGAAAGACCCACACTGTTTGAAGACAAATCACCCAAAGAAGGAAATTACACTTTTAAATGGTCCTTCCTTACTACCTTTTCCACCCAATATAAGCACATAAAGGCTATTTTTGAAAAACATTGGGGGATACTGAGGAGTGATAGGGTGTTGGGTACACTGATACTAGAAAGACCTAAGGTTATTTATAAAGGAGTACCCTCCCTCCAAAATAAAATTGCACCCAACATCATAAATCCACCCATAAAACCCACCTTTTTTCATAACTGGATGGGATACTACCCCTGTAAAAAATGTATTGTTTGTAAACACAACACATGTGGAAGAAGGCCAACAAATGAATTCAGATCCTCAGTGACCAACAAAGTTTACCCCATAAAACATTTCTGCACGTGTGCCACAACCCATGTGGTATATCTGTTGACCTGCCCATGCGGTAAACAGTACGTGGGTAGAACGATTAGATCTTTTACTGCTAGGGTGTCTGAACATGTGAGTTTAATAAAATTTGGGCGTATTAAACATACTGTCCCCAGACATTACCGGCAACACCATGCCCGAAACCCTGATGGCACTCAATTTCTGGTTATAGACCACTTTGTTGCCCCATGGAGGGGTGGAGCAACTACTAGAGGGATATCCAGATTGGAAACATTCTGGATATATGAGCTTCAGACTTACCAGCCACAAGGAATGAATGTCGAGTGGGACATTAACTCCTTTATCAACGCGTCCTAATCATCATATACTATTATACGACTTATTTTCACCTATCAATTTTTAATTATTTTATATTATTTTATCTTATTATATGTATATATGCAAGTGTTTATTCACATACATTTTAAATTTTTATTCCATTTAGAGTATTTTTACTTGATCACGGAGGTCAATTTGTTAATTTATTTGCGATGTGTGTGGGACAAGGTCCTTACCCCAGATGATGACTATTTAGTCGAAACTAGTCGGGTGGACCTGTCCGTACACATCGCTCTTGTACCTGTATCCATGCTTTTAAGACCATCTTAAATGTGAGTGTTACATTGACATGCTTTATCATTAAATCCTTTCCATACGGTATCATGCTATGTGAGTTTTTCTATTTTTACACGTATGCATCTTGGATACCGAGCTCTTACATGTATTGGTGATCTGCGTGTTGGATGTCCTGTTTGATTGAAGTGGATAAAACTTCTTTGACTCCAGACCACGCCCCAACTCGAGACCATCCATATTGGGTTCTACTGACCTTCAAGCCTTCTCTGATTTGGGCGGCGTATGCCTCTCCAAGTCCAAGACATCCGGTAAGCCTCCTTCAACTTACTCTTGGTGGCGGTTTTCACATCACTCCCATATACAGAAATTTTTTTGGATTGCAAGTTTACACCGTGATTGAACACGTTTCCTTGGATTGAACTCTATTATTTTGACATTATAATAATTTTCTCTCTATGGACTTTATGTAACTAGACATTTATTTTGTGATAATTATTATGGGTTATATTATCATTGTTTGATCACTTTAACACAAGAATCACTCAGCACGTTACTTTTGGGTGTTACACGTGTTCACTATATTAGCATTACATTAATATTGTGTATTTATTCACCATTACACATTATTTTACCTAGGTAGCGCTACACTTTTATTTCCACTTATCATCAGCTTTCTCTACTAGCAGTGTTGGCAGCTTCTTTTGGTACACATTTTTTTCCAGCGCAGTATTACTTTTTATTTTTTATCAATGTGAAAGGAAAGCCCAAGGGCTTTCACACTGGAGTGGTGCGCTGACAGGACGGTAAAAAAAAAGTCCTGCTAGTTGCATCTTTGAGGCGTATACAAGGTGTATACACCGCTCTTACAGCGCCCCTGCCCATTGAATTTAACGGGCAGCGCTGCTGAACCGCCGGAAAAGCGCTGCTGCAGCGGCACTTTGCCAGCGGTTTTTACCCTTTTTCAGCCACTAGCAGGGGTTAAAAGTGCTCCGCAAGCGGGCGAATAGCACCACAAAAAAAACACAGTAAAGCGCTGCTAAAAATAGTGGCGCTTTACCGCCGATGCCTAGCGCTGCTCAGTGTGAAAGCAGCCTTAATGTTATTGTAGTCATATACTTTTGATGTAAGTCTAAGGTGGGCAAAATGTTATTAATCTTAAAACGTACCTAAACTAAAAAAAATACAGCATCTTACCAATCCTTGTATTTAATGGCTGCATTGTTTTTTTTTTTTTTTACTTTTAATTTCACCTGGTTATCCATCCAGTAACATACCGGTACTTCCTGTTCTAGGGTGACAAACTTTCTGTCCTAGGGTTACAATATTTCTCCTCAAAAAGTACAGTAGAACATGTGAGTTTTAAGATTTTAGTGTAGCACATAGGAAGGTAAAAAAATGCTGAATTTCTATAAGGAACATACATTTTTTTCTGTACTTGCTGAAAAAGTAGCCTAAAAAAATGCAACCACGACATCTAGGACTGGAAAGGGGCAATATATACCATTTTTGTTCTAGCTAAAATATTTTTTTGTTTGTATTTCTTTAAATGTATGATCTCTTCCTGTGTGCTGAAGCTTGGAATTATTCAACTGTTTATTAGTATTAAATGCCTGGTGGATCCTTCCAGTTCCTGGTGCTTCACTACTGTGAGTGGCAACAATATTGCAGCCGAAATTTTAGTTGTTCCGTTGCCACTCCCAGTGTGCATGCTCTGACTCCCCCTGTTAGGAAGCCCTGCACATCCTTATTTGGTTTTTGAAAACTGCCCCAACTGCCCTCAAACTGACTCATCAGCTTGAGGGGTGGCATCAGTAGGTTGAATGACATAGCTCTCCTTCCCAAATCAGAGCCTGCTAGTGTGTGCACACAGGGCTGCAACCCTATCCCGATCTAAGTGCCTGTAGCTCTACCATGAACTTCTAGGACAGCTCAGATAATACAAAAGGAGATCTGGCATTTTCTGTCAGTCAGTGCTCTCCTCCGGCTGATCTGCTTTACTTTGCTTCATCTTATCACTTCCTGCAGCACATTGAGCCTATCTGAGTCACCACATGTCCACTGTACACCATAACCTGATTGGCAGATCATCTTTGGATTTGTAAGATGCCCACACACAGTTGTTAGTACAGCTGGCATGCCTAAAGGCCCGTACACACGGTAGGACTTTTTGACAACAAACTTCAAAATGAGCAGGTTTTCAAAAAAATCCTACCGTGTAGGCTCCATTGGACAAACTTTTTCGGTTTTCAACAAAAGTCCTACAATGCAAAGTCCTGCCATGTGTACAGAAATCCATCGAACTTTTGTCCGAAGTACAAATACGCATGCTCAGAACCAATGTTAAAATCAACCAACAATAGCAGAAATTGACCAAAGGGTGGCGGTAAAGAGCAGAAAAGAGCAGAAAAACCATGTGATGTTGGTAAAGTTTTGAGAAAGTTTGCAGAAAAGTCCTACCGTGTGTATGCTATGGGTGTGCCCGGCCAACTCCCTTCAAACAAACTTTTCCGTGGATTTTTGTCCGAAGTCCGATCGTGTGTATGAGGCTTTACGCTCAGTCCTCCTCCATGCCTGTCAACTTTTAATGTCAATAAACATTTCAAAATACTTTTCATTTCTGCCTCACACTTCTTCACAGCACAAGCCTATGCACGTGTGTCATGTGGGGCGCTTATCAGGGGAGAAGAAGCTTCAATAAATTATGTCAGCTGTAGCCGCCCCGCAAGTAGATACAGCTGATTAGAGTTGTCCGGGAGATTGCTGGCAGAGCTGCAGGCACTTAGACTGAGATAGGACTTTAGCCCTGTGTGTACACTGGCAGATTCAGCAGAGATCTTTGAGAACAGTGAAAAATTGGGCAGATACACAGCTACAGTGTGCAAACTGAATTCTGGTAGGCCGCCCCACCAGAACTCACCGGCCAGCGTTCTCTCTGTATTAGACAGGTATCTGCTCCCCCTGAAAGGTGCCAAATGTGACACCGGAGGGGGGGAGGAACCGGAAAAGCATAAGTTCCATTTTTGGGTGGAACTCCGCTGTAATCAATTTCTTTCCAGAAGTGATAGCTATAAGCTACCAAAGAGGTTTTCAGGTTGCTCCGCCCCTTATTTGACAGTGCAGTGCGGAGCAAGCAGAAGATGTCACATGACTGGGGTACACAGCAGTAGCAGTATTTTCCACATGTGCAATCTACTATTGCCAATAGGGGATTATTTATAAGAAATGCTGGAAATGGGTTTTATAACACTTTTGTGGTATTCCCTGGGACTTATTACTGGTTTGGGTTATCAGTTAGGTTACTTGCAGTGCTTCATTTCTACAAGTGGTGAAGTACCCTAAGCCAGTATATCACTTCAGGGACAAATATGGATTTGGTCTCTTCATGGGATGGTGATGCAGACAGTTTCATTGAGCAAAATTTAGAAGTTACTCAAAAGGAAAGTATGTCATTATGTTTTGGTGCTTATAGTGTGAGCATACTTCACACTCCCTCAAGCGTAGATAGAAGAAAAAGTAGTGGCTGTGATCAAGTGTTAATTCTGCAGCAACAATTTTATATAAGGCCTACAACTCTTTTGCCTTGTACACACGATCGGATTTCCGATGGAATAAAATCCAATGGACTTGTTTCATCGGAAATTCCGACCGTGTGTGGGCCCCATCGGACTTTTTTCCATCGGAGTAAAAAAATAGAACATGTTTTAAATTTTTCCGATGGAAAAAAATCCGATGGGAAATTCTGATCATCTGTGTGGAATTCCATTCAAAAAATCCCCGCATGCTCAGAATTAAGTTGACGCATGCTCGGAAGCATTCAACTTCTTTTTTCTCGACTCGTCATAGTGTTTTACGTCACCGCGTTTTGGACGGTCGGAATTTAGTCTGACAGTGTGTATGCAAGACTGATGGAAGTCAGCTTCATCGGAATTCCAACGGAAAATTCCATCGGATTTTATTCCATTGGAAATCCGATCGTGTGTACAGGGCATTTGTTTTTCAATCCATAGTGCCAACTTGTTTAAAAAGTTGGGCTCATTTCCAAAACAACATTTTTGTGGGCATATCATTTTAAATCACAGCCTATATCTTTTATGCTAGTAATTACCTGTTATGGAGAAGCACAGATTGTCTAAAACAATTCTGATCTCTTTCTTTGACTTTTTCATAATTTACTGGCTATGCTGATTGGGTCATTGATCCAGCAATGCCCCATGTGGCAAAATTCTGAAAAGAACTCATAATGTAATCATCAAAGGGATATTGGCTGCTAATGGTAGAATATGCACAGTTTGAGCAATGTTACACCAGTAACCCAGGGTACATTTCTTTGTATTTTCATCATGTTCTCCCAGCTAATGATTATATGTGCACAATCACTGAAGGAAATCATTATATATAAGGAGAGGAAGTTCTATTAAGACAACTGGTGAATGTATAAAATGCATTACATGCCCAACACAAAGTGAAAATATTTTGTATAAACAAGCTAGCAAATTATTTTAGACACTGTTAAGCGAACATGCATAACTGACATCTCGAGAACACATAATGCAGGCCACATCTTAACAACAATTGTCTAAAAAATAAAAAAAGTGTGTCTGCATCAGGCAGTCAGTATGCTGCTAATTAACATAAAAGGGCCATTGTAGAAGCAGTAATTGTTTTTTTATGTGTCTACTCAGCCTTTATTGTAATAAATAAAGGTACAGGAAGAGTAAATGGGTGATCCGAGTCAGGCTGGCCATTATTTGCAAAGCCTGAGAAAGATTGTTCCCCCTTCCCCTCTTGGGAGTAGTCCATGTTTCTTTTATTACTACAGGGACACCAGGGGATGTAAATGGGGTGCTGGCTAAATACACACCTTCAAGAACTATTAATGCTCTTAAAAGGTACATGGTCATAAATGACAAGCATAATGACTGCCTTTTGTATGGTCTCTTAATTATTAAGTATACAGTAGTTATGCTTTACATACATAAGGTGAATATGACAAAATATAAATGGAAAACACTAAAATTTCCAACACGTGAAAGTCCATTTTAATTTATACTCAACCAAATAAGCAATGCATTTTTTTTAGAATGTGTCCATGGTTATTGACTAAATGAGTACTCCATCTGCATTGTATTCAAGATTCAAAATGAAGGACATGCTCATGTGATTGTAATAATAAGCTTAAGAATGAATTGACAACGCACAAAGAAACTTGCACAGGAAATATACATCCCTGTACTGCCAAAATATAGATAATATTTAAGGGTTTAGTTTACCTAAAAAAAAATCTAATAGTCAAATATTTCTGCTTGAGTTCCCATGCTTGCACACAGAAGTAGGAGCATTATATCTCCATGATGGAGAGAAAGAGAGCAAGGATTTTTGCTTCTGGAAACACCAAGAGATATGAAACAACTGTCAATTCTGTTGTGTTGAGTTTAGCGGACTATCACTTTATAGTGTGAAATTACCCCAAAGAGCCCTCACCTGGGAACCCTAATGCCCTGTACACACGATAGGATTTTCCGTCAAAAAAAGTTGGATGTGAGCTTTTAGTTGGATATTCCGACCGTGTGTATGCTCCATCCAACATTTTTATGTCAGAATTTCCGCCAGCAAAAGATTGAGAGCAGGTTCTCTATTTTTCCGAGGAAATTCCGCTCGTCTGTATGCAATTCTGATGCACAAAAAAACACGCATGCTCAGAATCAAGCAGAAGAGCCGAACTGCCTATTGAACTTCATTGATCTCGGCTCGTCGTACGTCTTGTACGTCACTGCGTTCTTGACGGTCAGAATTTCAGACAAGATTTGTGTGACCGTGTGTATGCAACACAAGTTTGAGTCAACATTCCATCGGGAAAAAATCCACGGTTTTCTTGTCGGAAATTTCCGATCGTGTGTACAGGGCATTATACCTAGAACTGGGAATATATGAAGAACCTCACTACTTCCAGACAAGACTACTTTTCCAGAAAATAATCATTTTGTAGCATATCTGGCGGTGAAAGAGGGGCTTTGCATCAGCTTAAATTTTGAAATTGATAAAAAAAATACAGTTTTTAAAACAAATATTCAATACCATAACAACATAAAATTAGGTTAAGTTTACTGTATTTGCAAAACATGTTTTACATTTTAAAAAGTTCTACCTTCCAGAAAGAGTTTTTCCCATACTAACCCCATTTCCACTGAGATAATATTATACCATACCTGTTCAATATCAAGGACCCTTGCACCTGATGCATTTCATCTCCTAACAAATGTTACTGTTCTCTCTTTACATATAAGATGCAGCATTAAATAAATGACCAATAATTTATTTGAATGCTCTTTACTATAACCATCTCCTACTATGTTCCGTCACAGCCTAGCTAGTTTTAAAATAAAAGATCACAGTTTAAGTTGAGTAGATTACAAGGAAACACTTAATGCAAGTCTTTCAATATAGACAAGAAACGAGTTGGATAATCTTTTTCCGTCTAAGAAAGGTCACCTTGGGAAGTATGTAGTCCTAGGCTAAATTTAGTCCATTTAGTAACATTAAATTAAATCAAATTTAAAATGTTCACCCCAGCCTGCAGCACGCCAGTTTAATTTAGGAGCATCCAGAGATCCTTGGGACATCAATGCCTAACCTGATGGCTAGATCCATGAAAGCTATTTAGGTCAACTCTCCTGTCTGCTAATGATGTGTGTAAAACTAGAACAAAGTCTGCATTTGTAAACTGTGCAATCACATACAGGGATTCAACTATGTATTACAATGTTTTGACATGAATGCAAGTTATTTAACCACTTCTATACCAGGTCATTGTAAAATGACGCCGGCAGGAACCCTCTCTCCCATCCTGGGTGGACGTCATATGACGTCCTGGGTTTGTGGGGGGATATCTGAATGATGCCTGCAGCTAGAGGCATCATTCAGATATCCTTCTCTTCAGCTGGCGATTCCACACACCAGAAGAATGATCATAGCGGCCGCCGCTTGATCGTTCTTATAGGCGGCAACAGGGGACATCTCCTTCCCGCCGCCATGCTTCTCCGGGCTCTCCCGTGCCATCGGGGGCCCGGAGAAAGAATCGTCCGGCGCCGGTGGTCACATGACGAGCATAGAGATGACTGGAGAGCAGACACCAGTCATCTCTATGACCGTCTGAGTCCCGGGCGCAATGTGATGATGTCACGCCCGGGTTCTCAAAAGTAAACAAAGCTGCCATTGCGGCTAGTAAGCATGAGATCATGAATTTTTTTTCACGATCTCATGCTTTCCAGCCTGGAGGAGAGATGTGGAGTCTTATTGACCCCGCATCTCTCCATAAAGAGGACCTGTCACACACATTCCTATTACAAGGGATGTTTACATTCCTTGTAATAGGGATAAAAGTGATAAAGAAAAAAAAAAAGTGTAAAAAAAAATAAATAATTTTTTAAAAAACGCCCCTGTCCCTAATAGCTCGCGCTCAGAAGCGAACGCACACGTAAGTCCCGCCCACATATGTAAACGCCGTTCAAACCACATATGTGAGGTATCGCCACGTGCGTTAGAGCGCGTGCAACAATTCTAGAACTAGACCTCCTCTGTAACTCTAACCTGGTAACCTGTAAACATTTTCAAAGCGTCGCCTATGGAGATTTTTAAGTACTGAAGTTTGGCACCATTCCATGAGTGTGTGCAATTTTAAAGCGTGACATGTTAGGTATCTATTTACTTGGCGTAACATAAGCTTTCATATTTTACAAAAAAATTGGGCTAACTTTACTGTTTTGTTGTTTTTTAATTCATGAAACCCTTTTTTTTCCAAAAAAAAGGCGTTTGAAAAATTATTGCGCAAATACCGTGCAAGATAAAAAGTTGCAACGACGTCATTTTATTCTCTAGGGTGTCTGATAAAAAAAAATATATAATGTTTGGGGGTTCTGAGTAATTTTCTAGCAAAAGAATGATGATTTGTACATGTAGGAGAGAAGTGCCAGAATAGGCCCAGTATGGAAGTGGTATAAAAAGCCCTGTATTGAAAGGGTTAAATTCTAATTTTCAATGTTTTGAGAATATGTTTTGAAAGCACACCCTAGAGAATAAAATAGTGATACTTCCAAATGTGATATTTGCACAACAGTTCATCAAGCACAGATTTTCTGTAAAAAAATACCCAGTTCATTTTAGGGCACATAAATGCAATAATTACAAAATGTTTGGGCAAAATATAAAAGATAAGGTTGTGTCAAGTAAATATATACCCAACATGTCAAGCTTTAAAAATGCGTGAAGCCGTAAAACGAACTTTGATACCCTAAATTTTCCATAGTCGATACTTTAAAAGCCACTACAGGTCATCATTTTGGGGCTGACCATAAATAATGGGCCTAGAATTATTGCTCACACTCCAATGTGCTGGGTGTGTTTACATTCCTTATTGTTATTGTGGGGTCAGAGCAGACACAGTCTCATAGGGAAACATGCACATCTGAGGCTGTCAATCACTTTCTGCATGTGAGGCGGGGAGAGGGATGTGGGGCTGGCTCCCAAATAGAAAAAAAACTTTCAGAAGTGACTCATGGGGAGAGCAGGATCCACACTGACTGAGGCAAGTACACACAATAGAAGGATATGCTTTGCTCAATTTTCATTTCAGAGATTTACAGCCACTTAAAAGTGTATTTACACTTTTTCTGTCAAATTTGAGAAACCTCATGAAAAACATGTTTGTTGTGTGTTCCCATTCACACATCATAACCTATTTTTTTTTTATATATTTTTACCTTTTAACCACTTCCCTACCCGCCCATAGTCAAATGACGTCCACAGATGGGATCTCCCATCCTGGGTGGACGTCATATGACGTCCTGGGCTTTGTGGGGGGATATCTGAATGATGCCTGCAGCTAGAGGCATCATTCAGATATCCTTCTGTTCTGCCGGCGATTCTGTGCACCATAAGAACGATCATAGCGGCGGTTCCACCGCTTGATCGTTCTTATAGGCGGCGGGAGGGGACATCACCCCTCCCGCCGCCATCCAGTGCTTCTCCAGGCTCTCCCGTGCCATCGGGGGCCCGGAGAATGAATCGTCCGGCGCCGGAGGTGAACCATAGAGATGACTGGTGACCAGATGGTCACCAGTCATCTCTATGACCGTCGGAGGCCCGGGTTCTCAGATGTAAACAAAGCTGCCATTGCGGCTAGTAAACATGAGATTGGTGAAAAAAAATTCACGATCTCATGCTTTCCAGCCTGGAGGAGAGATGTGGGGTCTTATTGACTCCATAAAGAGGACCTGTCACACACCATTCCTATTACAAGGGATGTTTACATTTCCTTGTAATCAGAATAAAAGTGATAAAAAAAATGTAAAAAAAGTGTACAAATAAAAAAAATTAAGTAAAAAAAAATAAAAAAATTAAAACGCCCCTGTCCCCGGTAGCTCGCGATCAGAAGCGAACGCACACGTAAGTCCCGCCCACATATGTAAACGCCGTTCAAACCACATATGTGAGGTATCGCCGCGTGCGTTAGAGCACGTGCATCAATTCTAGCACTAGACCTCCTCTGTAACTCTAACCTGGTAACCTGTAAAAAAATCTAAAGCGTCGCCTATGGAGTTTTTTAAGTACCGAAGTTTGGCGCCATTCCACGAGCGTGTGCAATTTTAAAGCGTGACATGTTAGGTATCTACTTACTCGGCGTAACATCATCTTTCATATTTTACAAAAAAAATGGGCTAACTTTACTGTTTTGTTATTTTTTAATTCATGAAACCATTTTTTTTTCCCAAAAAAAGGCATTTGAAAAATGATTGCGCAAATACCGTGCAAGAAAAAAAGTTGCAATGACTGTCATTTTATTCCCTAGGGTGTCTGCTAAAAAAACATATATACTATTTGGGGGTTCTGAGTAATTTTCTAGCAAAAGAATGATGATTTGTACATGTAGCAGAGAAGTGCCAGAATAGGCCCGGTATTGAGGTGGTAAAAAAAGCCCGGGGTTGAAGTGGTTAAATGCTGGAGGAGAAGGTCCCATGGCTGACTCAGGCAGTTGTGAACAGTCTCACAGTATCTCTGTCCTCACACAGACTGGGACACACTGAGCCATCTCTAATTAACATACAGTGGAGCCCAACTTCTAAAACTTCAACCCTTTGTTAGAACAGGCAATTTTCAAATCTAGTTTACAACTAATAATAGAGATCAGTATAGACAGGCTCTCATATGTACACATTAACTCCATAACCCCCTTGCATTCCACAGGAAATATCAGTTTGGGAGTAAAATGTAAGCTCAAGTAAAAAGCTAAGCAACAAATAATTTTTTTAACTAGTTCTGCAATGTGAATGAGAAAATGTAACAAATTAAGGGTTCTTTCACTCTCACGGTAATGCTTACTGCCCCCCTCTTTCAAAGGGTAGTACAGTATAGCAACAGCTGACAGGTGTTCAGAAGGTGCTACATAAAAATAATAACCAATAGGTGCACAATCTCTACACCAAATAGGAATCAATTCTACATATATGTAATGCAATACATATAAAACAAAAGCATTGCACATATATACACAGTGAACAGACCTAAATTATCATAGGACATAAAAGGTGAAAAATATGTAAACAGTGGCACAAATAGGGTGAAAAATATGTAAACCATGGCACAAACTAAGTCAAACAGACATCAAGGAAGTCCACAATCAGTGTTTATAAAGGAAGGTGGTTATATCAAGAGACCTTAATGCAAAAATGGCAATTGTCCACGTAAATGAGTGCGTCTGAATAGACATGCAGTGCTTCCAGAGTGCCAAACCACCAAATATGCACGCCTTTTACCAGATATGAATAATCTCTATAAAATAAAGAGATCAACCGCACTTAAAAGATAAAAAGGCAGAATCAATCATTAGACCAATCTCCGTGTACTGCCCCTCAGATCAAAGATGTTGCAAAGAATCCCAGAAAAAGGCACCAGTTTCATCAAAGTTCCTAGAAAGGAACAAATAAAAACTACATAGAGTAGTACCACTAAAAGTCCATGCTTTATTTACATGAAAAGATACTCACAAGACAAGGAATGTAACACTTTGTGTTGTACACCAGAAGGCGTGATGACGTCACAGGCCAAAGTCCCGTTCAGTAGATACTTCTGCTGCTTAGTGCTACCTGTTTTTTTTTCCCTTTTTTTTAATTGCTGAACATTGAGGGAATCTGAGTTTAAAATGCCATGGCTGTGAAGCAAGGCATTGTGGCAACAGCATATGTATAGCCATGTTAGACTGTAATGTTAGAATTTAATAATTTAATTGGGTGGCCGAGCGGGGGGGGGGGGGGGTTGCCTGTTTTTATTGCCCCCTGACTGCCCGTATGTACCCATAAAGTTGGTGAAAAAAGTGGAAATACATTTTGAAGTAGATGGTATAAGTCATTGGAAGATATTATTTGCAACTGAGGCTCATGTAAATCAAAAGAATCACATCAGAGAAGGAAAACTTCTAATGTACACTTTATTATTGAAGTATTTTAGCTAAGTACAGGTACAATGTAAGGGGCATTAAAATTGTTTAATTTCCCTTGAATTTGGATGCTTATAGTGATCAGAGTTTACCCATTCAATTAGTAATCATCCCCTCTATGGCATCAAAAACTTTTATCATCAAAAGCAGAACTCATAAAAGGTTAGCTGCCAGTGTACTGAATATGGCTGCACTTCCAATCTAAACCATCGCTTAATTGATAGTTTATAAAAAGCAGCCATCTCCTTCACTGAAATGTACTTCTATTGATTTAAGTCATAATAAAGTAAATGATTTAAATAGACCATGCAAAATGACTTGTCATATGAATTCCAAAGAGGCAAAATCTTTACTGGTGTCATTATTCCAGCACCTGCGTTTTCTTTACATGAGAACTGATAATATTCAGACCCCTTTACTGATTCCGTGTATGGTTTTAGCTTCTTTAAACCATGCTGTTACAGTATAGAAGGTAAATAGTCCCAGCTGCTCCAAATTATACCTCATTTATACATGCCCTACAGAAAAAACCTGTACAGTACATCCCTATTGCTATGTGGATGAGAAAATCTCATTTGTACGTACAGTTCAATTTGGGTGAAAAAATAATAATTATATTTCTTCAAGCAATTTATTTTTTCATTTTGAGAACAGCTTGTGAAATAAAATGCTTAAAGCCACTTTTAAAGTGAAACTTCAATTTTGCTATAAAAAAAAAAACGAAGGTAAAGGTTTCCGTCTTTACATTGCATACTGCTGACCTATTCTCGAATCTGCAGATATTTAACCACTTCAATACCTGGGCATTTTCACCCCCTTCCTGCCCAGACCAATTTTTAGTTTTCAGCGCTGTTGCACTTTGAATGACAATTGCGCAGTCATGCAACACTGTACCCAAATGAAATCTTTATGTCTTTTTTCCCACAAATAGAGCTTTCGTTTGGTGGTATTTGATCACCTCTGCGGTTTTTATGTTTTGCGCTATAAACAAATAAAAAGTGACAATTTTGAAAAAAACACAATATTTTTTACTTTTTGATTTAATAAATATCACATTGAAAAAAAAAAAAATAATAATTCTTTCCCTCAGTTTAGGCCGAAATGTATTCTTCTACATATTTTTGGTAAAAAAAAAATTGCAATAAGCATATATTGATTAGTTTGTGCAAAAGTTATAGCATCTACAAAATAGGGGATCGTTTTATTGCATTTTTTTTTTTTTTACTAGTAATGGCGGCGATCTGTAATTTTTATTGTGACCTTGACATTGCGGCGGACATATCGAACACTTTTGACACATTTTTGGGACCATTCTCATTTATACAACAATTAGTGCTATAAAACTGCACTTATTACTGTATAAATGTGACTGGCAGGGAAGGGGTTAACACCAGGGGGCGCTGAAGGGGTTAAATATGTTCCCTGGGAGTGATTATTACTGTAAGGGGAGGGGACTGACAAAGGGAGGAGACCGATTTGTGTTCCTCTGTACTGGGAACACACATCGGTCTCCTCACCTCTGACAGGAGGTGGATCTGTGTGTTTACACACACAGATCCACACTCCTGCCGTGATCATGGGCAACCGCGGGTGCCCGGTGGACATCGCGACCGCCGGGCACGCGCACCGGGTCCCGAGCGATGCCGCCGGCGCGCGCGCGCCCCCTGGCGGCCGGGAAGCAAAGGACGTCATATGACGTCCACCCGGAGGGAGACAAGGTTCCTGCCGACGTCATATTACTATGGCTCGGTAGGGAACTGGTTAAAGAGCTGATGATTGAAAAGGTTGTAGCAAAAGGGGTGTCAAATAAGATAATGTGCCTTTACAAAGTTTTCAAAAAAATAACACTGTACTATTAGCATAGTTTTAGTGTTGGCATGCTTGTGATCCTGGCGGCAAACCACTATGGCATGCCAGCAAGAGAGATTTGTGCAGCATTTTGGACAATGAAGGAGCAACACCTTGTTGGTTTGGCCAACAAGGAAGCAGCAACCGCCTCACACTGGTGATAAAGCCAATGGTAGGATCGCTACTGTTACTAAAGCCCCACAGTAATCTAAAGTGGGGATCCGCAACCTGTAGATCACGATCTACCAGTAGATCGTGGACAGGTGACTGGTAGATCATGGTCTGGGCTTGTGGACCTGCCATTCCAGAGCATCAAACAGACTGCAATGCAGAGGGACTACTTGTAAATTTAGAGCTGTAGAAGGGAGCAAGAGCCGCATAAGCCGATGCCGCCTCTGTAGTGCTGACTCCTGTCCCAATGCGGAGTAATACCAACTGTATTCCACCTCTTAGCCCTGGTTCACACTGGTGCGATTTGACATGCGATTTGACAAATGTCAAATTGCATGTCAAATCGGCGAAATTTGCCGCAAATTGCGGCCAATGGCACCGTCCTAATCGGTGCGACGCCGCATCTGCGGCGCTGCACCGATTACAAAAAGTAGTTTTTGTACTACTTTTTGCGATTTCAGCCACGATTTACATTGACATCTGTTTCAGATGTCTTTGAAATCGAGCTGAAATCGGGACTGCCAGCGGGAGTGAAATCGTGCGAGTTCAGCTGAACTCGCAGGCTTTACTCCCGCAGCTCCAGTGTGAACGTGGGCTTATTCTGGATAGCAGTCTCCAGAGTGGTGCCAGCAGCAGGAAAAAAAAGATCTTCAGGTCAGTGTGAAGCAATACACTGGGCATAATAGTATAGGGCTGCTTTCACATTGATGTGCTGTGATTTAAACAGGACATGGGTGCAACGCAGTGCATACGCAACTTTCCTGCAGGTTTGCTACGCTTAGCCATAGACTTCTATTATATCCTGCTGTTTTAACACCCCTCAACTTTACATGTGAATGAACCCTAAGGGTGCCGCTGCTAAAATGCAACTAAGGGCTCATTCACAACAGTGCAGCACAAGTGCTGCTCCTCTAAAAAGCAATCCGAGTAGGTGCTGATAGATGATATGTTGCCTTCTCGTCACCTGATATAAACCCATGATTGCCGTGCAATGGACACGTTTGCGACACAGTAGTGCTGCTATTAGAGGATTAAATCCGTTGTGAGGAGGCGACACTGTGCCCGGTGATCTTTTACTCCTGTGTTGTTGTTCAGGTACAGTAGATCTCCACCTCTTTAAGGTTGCCTACCCCTGATCCAAAATGATCACATTTTAAGAATGTCTGTAATGTCACCTTGAGCTCCATGCAGACTTGTGGGAAAGGCTTTGAACTAGTTACATGGTCAGAAAGACAAATGGGGGAGATTTACTAAAACAATTGCACGCAGAATCTAATGCAGATGTGCATAACAACAATCAGCTCCAAGATTGTATTGGCAAAACTTAATTAACCACTTGTCCCCCGCCCACTGTCAATTGACGGCGGGCGGAGGATACTCTCGTTCTGGGAGGACGTCATATGACGTCCTCCCTTTAAAACGAGCTAGGAGGCGCGCGCTCGCCGCCAGCGGCGCGCGCGCCCGCCGCGTTCACAAGGCCCCGGTGCGCGTGCCCGGCGGCCGCAATTGCCGCCGGGCACCCGCGATTGCCCGGGAAACGAGCAGGAAAGTGGATCTCTGTGTGTAAACACAGAGATCCACGTCCTGTGAGGGAGAGGGGACCGATGGTGTGTCCCTTGTACATAGGGACAACCATCGGTCACCCCCCCCAGTCAGTCCCCTCCCCCCACAGTAAGAACACATTGAGGGAACATATTTAACCCCTTCCCGCCCCCTAGTGGTTAACCCCTTCCCTGCCAATCACATTTATACAGTAATCAATGCATTTTTATAGCAGGGATCGCTGTATGAATGTGAATGGTCCCAAAAATGTGTCAAAAGTGTCCGATGTGTCCGCCGCAATATCGCAGTCACAATAAAAAATCGCAGATCGCCGCCATTACTAATAAAAAAATAAAAAAATAAAAATGCTATAAATCTATCCTCTATTTTGTACACGCTATAACTTTTGCGCAAACCAATCAATACGCGCTTATTGCGATTTTTTTTTTTTACCAAAAATATGTAGAAGAATACGTATCGGCCTAAACTGAGGAAAATTGTATTTAAAAAAAAAAATGGGTATTTATTATAGCAAAAAGTAAAAAATAGTGTTTTTTTTTCCAAACTGGACGCTCTTCTTTTGTTTATAGCGCAAAAAATAAAACCCGCAGAGGTGATCAAATACCACCAAAAGAAAGCTCTATTTGTGGGAAAAAAAGGACACAAATTTCGTTTGGGAGCCACGTCGCATGACCGCGCAATTGTCATTCAAAGTGTGACAGCGCTGAAAGCTGAAAAATGGCTTAGGCAGGAAGGGGGTTTTCGTGCACAGTAGAGAAGTGGTTAAACAAGCTGAGGCCAGAATCTGATTAGTACGCACAGAATCTGGCATAGTAACCAGTTTTAGTAAATCTTCCCCAATTATTCAGGAAAAGACTTTCTACTCTACTTATTATTTCTGTCATGGTTGAAAGGAAAATAAATGTACCTCTATCCGAAGCCTGATGCCGCGTACACACAACCGTTTTTAATGTCATTGAAAAAAACTGAATTTTTCTAGACGTGATTCTTCTCAAGCCTGCCTTGCCTACACACTATCGTGGAAAAAAATGCTCGAGTAAAGCGCGGTGACGTACAACACGTATGACGGCACTATAAAGGGGAAGTTCCATTCGGATGGCGCCACCCTTCATGTTAGTAAAGTTTGTTGAGCGACGATTCACGCCTTTTAGCCTCGTGCTTTTCAGTCCGTTACAGCGTGACGAATGTGCTATCTCCATTACGAACGCTAGTTTTACCAGAACGAGCGTTCTGAGCATACTTGATTCTGAGCATGCACATTTTTTTTCACGTCGTCAAAGCCCACACAGCCGTTTTTCATGACGAGAAAAACGACGATGTAAAAAACGACGTGAAAAAATAGAGCATGTTCCAATTTTTTCATGGCCGTTTTTCACGTCGTGAAAAATGCTCTGAAGCCCACACACGATCATTTTTAATGACCATTTTAAAAAATGACATTTTTCTCGTCATTAAAAACAGTCGTGTGTACACGGCATTACTGCCCACAAAAATGTAGTAGTGGAGTAGTATTTTTCTCTTGATTGTATTTTTATTTCTATTTTTTTTTATGGGGAAACTAATGGAGCATAGCATACATAATGAGGTTGACCCTATAAATATTCCATTATGGTAGACACTCTTATCCATGAATTATTATTAACTCCAAGTCTCTGAAGTCACTCCAAGAGCAGCCAATACAAAACTCATTATTATATAATGTGTTGTAAAATATTTTACTAAAGAGGATTGTCAATATTCACCTCAGTCTTTGAAAAAGATGGAAAATGTAGGATTTAAAAGAAAGGGGTAATATAAACATATTAGAAAGAGGAAGTTACCAAGCAATAGAATGAATGGGGGAAATGAGGGATTAAAAGAATAGGCAGAATATCAGGTAAGTCCAAAAGCCCCTTGTTTGTATTGTTTTAAGTGTTATAAGCCAGTTATGTGAGAATCCAATTTTCCTATATTTTGTGGTATTTCTCAAATAAATTAAGTGACTTATTGTAGATTTCACAAAAGTGTACGAACGGGGTCAGGGGAATCAAACTAATATTTCTGCATATCATGCATATATACTGTGTATAATGTGTATATATATATATATATATATATATATATATATATATATATATATAGTAGAACATTTAATGGCAAGCAGCAAACGAGAACAGCAAGATAAAAAATAAAAAAATAATAGATTTTAAGACATTGATAATTACAAAATTGCTAGCAATAAGGCATGATAAACCGACGCCTAGAAAAAATTATCCTCTGTTTTCATTCAACAAGGATTTGTGCTTACTGTTAAAAAAATCATAGGTCATATTCAATATTTTATTTGCTGAGTATCTCTGAGGTATAAGACTGAAGTCTGTAAATAATTAAATAACAAACATGGAGAATATAGTTTACTATCTTCCAATTCTTCATTACAAAATCATGTGAGAGTTAAATATCTCTTTTTGTGCTATGCGGATAAAATATTGCCAAAGAAAAAACTATAAATCTATCACTTAATTAAATTCCTTAGACCATTTATACTCTTTGTAAGGCTGACAAGGCAGTATCTCTCCTTAACACATAGCAACAATTCAAGTGAACATTGCTATATTTAATGATGGACTATAGGCAGATGTGTCGAAGAGTTCAGATTGGGAGAAGTAAAAGCAGTGTAAGAAGCCAATTAGTTTACATAGAGAAAAGGGTAATGCTGATTGGGGGAGAGTGCAAAAGACCCACTATGTTGGGCAACTCTGAAATTAAAGTGATGTTGCAGCAAAAACTGATTTTAAAATGTTGTCTTTTAATGGGAAATTAAGAGCCGGTTCACACAGGGGCGACTCGGGATTCGCCCCAAGTTGCGCTGTTTTTAAAACTAATGGAAGTGAATGGAGTCGTCTTAATGTACACGACTGCAGTCACTCCGACTTCAAAAAAGGTTCCTGTACGACTTCAATCCGACTTCTAGGCGACTTGTACCCATTGATTTCAATGGAAGTCGCCTCCAAGTCGGATCACCGTTCATAGAGAGGCAACTTTACAGGAAGTTGCCCCTCTGTGAACCGGCTCTAAGGCAAACCCCTCCCACGGAGCTGGTATTTGGTATGAATCATGAGGGGGAACTCTACGCCAAATTTTAAATAAAAAAGCGGCATGGGTTCCCCTCCAAGAGCATACCAGGCCCTTAGGTCTGGTATGAATTTTAAGGGGAACCCCCTACGCCGGAAAAAAAACGGCGTGGGGGTCCCCCCAAAATCCATACCAGACCCTTATCCGAGCACGCAGCCTGGCCAGTCAGGAAAGGGGGTGGGGACGAGCAAGCGGATTTTGGGGGGACCCCCATGCCGTTTTTTTCAGCAAGGGGGGGTTCCCCTTAAAATCCATACCAGACCTAAGGGCCTGGTATGCTCTTGGAGGGGAACCCATGCCGGTTTTTTATTTAAAATTTGGCGTGGAGTTCCCCCTCATGATTCATACCAAACACAGGGGGCAGCCTGTCCTGGAGGCGACTTCAAGTCGCTCCAAGTCACGCTGTGGTTCAGGCTCAAGTTGTGTCCAAGTTGCCTTGCAGAATCACGCTCAAAGTCGTGTTGCCCCTGTGTGAACCGGCTCTTACTGTGTTTTTTTTTTTATTGTGGCTGGAATTCTGTTTCAATTTAGTTAGCAACCATTTGCTGTCCAACTCCACCATCGCTTGTAAAGTAAAATCTGTAGCTCAAGAAATATGCCAGCTGTCATTGCTTACCTTTGATTAAATTGTATGCCCAGCCAAAACTTTTATTTTTTTATTAGTTTTGGAAATAAGTGGGAAAGTGTTAGAACTTTTGTAAGATATTTACTTCTACGTCCATTAGAGAGACTTGCCCTCACTTACTGTCTTGTAAAACATCATCAGCACGACATTAAGTAAGGAGGAACTCTATGACAGCAACAAGACAGAAATAAAAATGCATTACTTTTATTAGTAGGGGAATGTTCAAACCTTTTTACTTCTGTCTGTGTCTCTGTTATGGATTTTCCCTTCCTGTCAGCAGGACAGGAAGTAAGGCAAATCTCTCTAACGGAGCCCCAGGTGACAGTGAAAAGCAGCCAGGGGTTCTAATCACAGAAAGCAAGGATAACTTGCCACAAATTTGTGACAGTATTGAATTGTAAGTCTTGTTAACTTGCTGCACATTTTCACTGGTAAGTTGTACACTTGCAGAAGCACAAGTTCTAGTTGACACTTTGCTCGTGCTAGAGACTTGCCATGCAAATTGGAAAAGTTTCAGTGGTGAGTGCAAGTCTACATCTACAGCATGAAAATTGAGCCACAGTGACCCCTGTGGGGGGATGACTATTGCACAACATAACTGAACCAGAACGTGGTTTTAAACTTGCAGCACATTTGCTTGCTATCTGGGATCCTTCATCATTCTTAACAAATCTAAAGACAACTATTTTTCAATGTTTGGGCATGTTTTACACTTTAATAAATGCTAATTACCATATTTTTCGGACTATAAGACGCACTTTTTTCCCCCAGAAATATGGGGGAAAATGTCCCTGCATCTTATAGTCCGAATACATGACAGGCCCCGCCCCCCGCCGTCGCTGGCACCGCCCCTGCCTTCTGTTCTCATCGCTCCCTGTAGCCGCTGGAATCCCCTGACTGCCGCCACTGTCTACGCCCCCCCACCGCCACTGGTAAAGCCCCTTACTCTGCTCGCATTGCGGCGAATCCAATTAGAGCCGCTTTCTCTTTCTTTTCTCCCTTCGGCTTACAGAAAGGGAAGGGGGGTGACGGGGGATATACAGACAGCCCGCAGCTCTCCTCTCCCTGTCACAGCGCCGCTGCCGAGTTCTCTGGCAAATAGAGCAGCGGCGCTGTGACAGGTAAAGGAGAGCTGCGGGCTGTCTGTATATCTCCCCCGCCGCCCCCTTCCCTTTCTGTAAGCTGAAGATAAAGAGAGAGCGGCTCTAATTGGATTTGCTGGGCCGCCACCCAGCTTCCTGCCCGCTGTTTCCCTCCCCATGATTGGCCACAGCAGAGGGCCAATCACAAGACACTGGGGGCATCATGGGAAATGAAGTCCCTGCAGAGTTCTGGCACCAGTTCCCCCAGCATGCAAGCACTCTGCTGGAGGGGAGGGAGGGGGTGTTAGGAGAGGAGCAAAAGAGAATACTCTGCTGGGGGACACCACCAGAAAGCCATGCTGTACCCCGCACCGCCAGAGAGCCACGCTGTACCCCGCACCGCCAGAGAGCCACGCTGTACCCCGCACCGCCAGAGAGCCACGCTGTACCCCGCACCGCCAGAGAGCCACGCTGTACCCCGCACCGCCAGGGAGCCACGCTGTACCCCGCACCGCCAGGGAGCCACGCTGTACCCCGCACCGCCAGGGAGCCACGCTGTACCCCGCACCACCAGGGAGCCACGCTGTACCCCGCACCACCAGGGAGCCACGCTGTACCCCGCACCACCAGGGAGCCACGCTGTACCCCGCACCACCAGGGAGCCACGCTGTACCCCGCACCACCAGGGAGCCACGCTGTACCCCGCACCACCAGGGAGCCACGCTGTACCAGCACCACCAGAGAGCCACGCTGTACCCGCACTGCCAGAGAGACACGCTGTACCCACACCGCCAGAGAGGGAGCCACGCTGTTCCCGCACCACCAGAGAGGGAGCCACACTGTAACCGCTGTACCCGCACCACCAGAGAAGGAGAAAGACCGAGCCACTGCCAGGATACAGACATGCTACACTACTGACTAGAGTCACCCCGGGCAACCCAGAGTGAGCGAACGTCCAGCCAGAGGGATCACTGTTGCGATTTTGCTGGGTCTGGTAAGAGGGCCTGTTGGCCATTATCCATTACTGTTCTCAGGGACTGAGCCAATTAGGAAGTGCCTAACCTGATATCCTCTAGGCCTTATTGACTGCCACAACGTCCCTCTCTGTCCTCTTCCCACGGCATCCCCTCTGTCCTCTTCCAACGGCGTCCCCTCTGTCCTCTTCCCACGGCGTCCCCTCTGTCCTCTTCCCACGGCATCCCCTCTGTCCTCTTCCCACGGCATCCCCTCTGTCCTCTTCCCACGGCGTCCCCTCTGTCCTCTTCCCACGGCGTCCCCTCTGTCCTCTTCCCAGGGTGTCCCTCTGTCCTCTTCCCAGGAAGATGACAGGGCGGGTCTTAAAAAGGAAGGGGTGTGACCTTGACAGGAAGGGGTGTGTCATATTTAAATTAGGGGGTGCGCAAGTTTAGTCAGGCCTAGGGCAGCACAAAACCTAAATACACCACTGATGGCATGGTCACTCTGCGTTTACTATGGCAATGGTCGCTCTGCGTTTACTGTGGCAATGGTCGCTCTGCGTTTACTGTGGCATGGTCACTCTGCGTTTACTGTGGCATGGTCACTCTGCGTTTACTGTGGCAATGGTCACTCTGCGTTTACTGTGGCAATGGTCACTCTGCGTTTACTGTGGCAATGGTCACTCTGCGTTTACTGTGGCAATGGTCACTCTGCGTTTACTGTGGCAATGGTCACTCTGCGTTTACTGTGGCAATGGTCACTCTGCGCTTACTGTGGCAATGGTCACTCTGCGCTTACTGTGGCAATGGTCACTCTGCGCTTACTGTGGCAATGGTCACTCTGCGTTTACTGTGGCAATGGTCACTCTGCGTTTACTGTGGCAATGGTCACTCTGCGTTTACTGTGACAATGGTCACTCTGCGTTTACTGTGGCAATGGTCACTCTGCGTTTACTGTGGCAATGGTCACTCTGCGTTTACTGTGGCAATGGTCACTCTGCGTTTACTGTGGCAATGGTCACTCTGCATTTACTGTGGCAATGGTCACTCTGCATTTACTGTGGCATGGTCACTCTGCATTTACTGTGGCATGGTCACTCTGCATTTACTGTGGCATGGTCACTCTGCATTTACTGTGGCATGGTCACTCTGCATTTACTGTGGCATGGTCACTCTGCATTTACTGTGGCATGGTCACTCTGCATTTACTGTGGTATGGTCACTCTGCATTTACTGTGGCAATGGTCACTCTGCGTTTACTGTGGCAATGGTCACTCTGCGTTTACTGTGGCAATGGTCACTCTGCGTTTACTGTGGCAATGGTCACTCTGTGTTTACTGTGGCAATGGTCACTCTGTGTTTACTGTGGCAATGGTCACTCTGCGTTTACTGTGGCAATGGTCACTCTGCGTTTACTGTGGCAATGGTCACTCTGCGTTTGCTGTGGCATGGTCACTCTGCGTTTACTGTGGCATGGTCACTCTGCATTTACTGTGGCATGGTCACTCTGCATTTACTGTGGCATGGTCACTCTGCATTTACTGTGGCATGGTCACTCTAAATGCAGAGTGACCATGCCACAGTAAATGCAGAGTGACCATGCCACAGTAAATGCAGAGTGACCATGCCACAGTAAATGCAGAGTGACCATGCCACAGTAAATGCACTGTGGCATGGTCACTCTGCATTTACTGTGGCATGGTCAGGCTGCGTTTACTGTGGCAATGGTCAGGCTGCGTTTACTGTGGCAATGGTCAGGCTGCGTTTTCTATGGCAATGGTCAGGCTGCGTTTACTATGGCAATGGTCAGGCTGCGTTTACTATGGCAATGGTCAGGCTGCATTTCATGGGCACTGGAAAATATTTTAGTACACCATTTGGTTCAGAATATTTTTTTTCTTATTTTCCTCCTCTAAAACCTAGATGCGTCTTATGGTCAGGTGCGTCTTATGGTGTGAAAAATACGGTACCTTTTTCTCCTGTTGATCCAACAATTTAAAAACCACCTTTGAGGAACAAATGTTCTGCCTTAATTTTGACTTTACTAAGGCATGCTTATTGTAGATCAAGTGACTCCGAATTTATGGATGCAAAAAACAGCTTGACAACTAGTTTACTTTTAAAAATGCTAGAAGCCATTAAGGCAGCCTCTATGCCTTTTCCTCACATGGTTCCTTACATTAATAAATAGTAAAAGAAGTGTTAGCATTCTAGTTATATGGCCAAATCTCAGAGCTTTGGTCACATGATATCTGTGGGATTCAAAATTGTGATGTTAAAGCGGTTGTATCGGTAATTTTTTAACTTTTACCTACAGGTAAGCCTATAATAATAACCTTTATGGTTTAGGAGATATTCCTCTCGCAATGAGCCGTTGAATGCAGCAGCGCATGCGCACAGGGGATTTTCGGCTTAAGGCCGGGCAGCCGCCGGACCTTGACGGAAAGAAGTCTCCCGCGTGCATGCGCGGGAGTGACGACATCGTGGCTCCAGCCCCTCAGAGCGCTGGAGCCGCGATATCCGGAAGACACACAGATGCAACATGTCGGCTACCTCGGCGTGGACCAGGTAAGTTACCAACGCCTCGTTCTAAGGTAAGTATTTCATAATGAGCTAGTATGCGGTGCATACTAGCTCATTATGCCTTTTGCTTTACAGGGTTAAAAAAAAAAACGTTTAGCGGGTATACAACCGCTTTAAAGCAGCCATTTAGCAACCCTTCTTGACCTTTGATCTTCCCTTTCACCAGACATTCTGTAACCAATGCTCCAGCAATTTTGTGACTGGTAACCCCAGAGGAATCCCAAAACACCATTTTCTACAAAAGGGTTTCAGCACTTCAGTGAACAACTGTGAGTTTTAGGGAGGTGTAAAAACTGGAAAACAGCCCAAAAGCAGAGAAAGCAATGACAGACACCAATAATCAACCAGCCCAATGAAGATTTCAATAAGAGAGACACCAGCAATCAGTGTCCACTGAAGATTTTAACGTGGTATTAAACCCAAAAGCAAACATTTAGTTATACTGCAGCTTACCAATTCTACGATGTGATGGCTGCATTCATTTTTGTTTTTAGGCTTCCTTCTGTTTTCATCTGGTGATCTGCCCAGTAAGTCTGTTGTCTTTCAAAAGAACAAATTCTCCAGCAGAATATATCATACCATTTAATACAAGCAGGGGTGCTTACAATGTATGAGATGCAATTTATATATGTGAAACCTTTATATCGTGGCAGAACCAGCGCAAAGCTAATGACTAGCACGCTCGATGGCCGGAACTGGGAAGACTACAAGGATCTATAATATCCAGCCTGTCGCCCAGCCGGCAGTTGATAGAAGATATCACAAAAAAAATGAAATCTTCAGGACTCTGGGCCCAAAGGGAGCCACGTCCTTCACCTCTGCTAGGCAGAAAAAAAAACTGAGCTGCTGACTGCAGGGCTGAGGATTAAGTCTGGAGGAACCGCCCCCTGGGCAGGGCTGTTCAACTCTGATTGTTATAAAACATGTGTTTAAACATTTAACATGTTCTGCCTAGTCCTCTCCTATGAACAGGAACATAACCCACTTTGTCAAGGATTGAGAAGGCTGTGTCCGTCCATGGACGATAAGAGAAAAACAAACAGTTTGCTGTAACTGCTTATAAAGTATTAGCTGGATATTGGCTTCAATTTGTTAGTGTATCTAAATTTTCTAGTGCATCTACTATCCCACCCCCCTTTCAGACTGACAATGCTGCTGTCCAAAGATGTCCCCTGTGCTTATTCATCCAAAGTGGTAGCACTCTAACTGCCTAGATCATCAGATGAAAACAGAGGGGAAAAAATCCCAAGAAATGAAAACTGATACAGCCACTACATGTAATCATTGGTAAGCTGCAATATAATACATTTTGGCTTTAGTTTTAATACCACTTTAATTAGTCCATATCTAAATGTGATAAAACAGCCAACACATTTTTTGGGACTCTAGAACGCCCCCTTCATCAGGGCTTGAATACTGTGACAGCTTGAAATTAGTGGACTCAACAACAGTACAATCCTTATCAGTTTTGACTTTCGTCAGGAATATTGGCATAATGTTTAGTCACACAGGGGGAGATTTACTAAAATTGGTGCACCCAGAATTTGGTGCAGCTGTGAATGGTAACCAACTAGCTTCTAAGTTAAGCTTGTTCAATTAACCACTTCAACCCCGGAAGAATTTACCCCCTTCATGACCGGGCTATTTTTTGCGATATGGAACTGCGTTGTTTTAACTGACAATTGCGCGGTTATGCGACGCTGTACCCAAACAAAATTATGTATTTTTTTTCCCACACAAATAGAGCTTTCTTTTGGTGGTATTTGATCACCACTGCGGTTTTATTTTTTGCGCCATAAACAAAAAAAGAGCGTCAATTGTGAAAAAAACACAATATTTTTAACTTTTTGCTGATATAAAGATCCCAATTATTTTTTTTAAATAATTTTTTTCCTCAGTTTAAGCCGATATGTATTCTTCTACATATTTTTGGTAAAAAAAAAAAAAAAAAATCGCAATAAGCGTATATTGATTGGTTTGCGCAAAATTTATAGCTCCTACAAAATAGGTTATTGATTTATGGCATTTTTATTATTATTATGTTTTACTAGTAATGGCGGCGATCTGTGATTTTTATCAGGACTGCGACATTGCTTAGGACACATCGGACACTTTTTTTGAAACCATTGATATTTATACAGCGATCAGTGCTATAAATAGCCACTGATTACTGTATAAATGTCACTGGCAATAAAGAGGTTAACACTAGGGGGCGATCAAGGGGTTGAGTGTTCCCTCATTGTGTGTTCTAACTGTGGGGGGATGGGACTGACTGGGGGAGGAGACCGATCGGTGTTCCTATATACTAGGAACACATGATCTGTTTTCTCTCCCCTGACAGGACGTGGATTTATGTGTTACACACACAGATCCACATTCCTGCTCTGTCACGAGCGATTGTGGGTGCCCGGTGGACATCGCGGCTGCCGGGCACGAACATCAGCTCCTCAGTGGCGTGGTGGGATCGTGCATGCCTCCTATACCCCTTAAAACAGCCGCCGTAAAGCTACGGTGATTTGCGCAGGGGAGCCAGTCTGCCACCATCAAATGGCGGGCGGTCAGCTAGTGGTTAAAGCGGAGTTGCAGGAAAAAAAAAAAAAAAAGTCAGCAGCTACTAACAGTGTAGCTGCTGACTTTTAATAAGGACACTTATCTGTCCTACTCGCCCGCGATGTCGGTCCCGCCACGGCGATCGATCGCTGCTGGCAGGTCCCGACTCCTCCATCCTGAGTAAGGGAAACAGACAGTGAAGCCGTAAGGCTTCACTGCCCGTTTCCTACTGCGCATGCGCCACTCACACGGCGCTTTGTGAATGGGCGGCTTGCCTCCTGGGATACACACAGTTCCCAGAAGGCAGCGCGCCTCATTCACAAGAAGAGGAAGCGGAAGGAGACCCACCGCGGACGAGAAGAGGAACATTAGAGGCAGATTAGGGGACTTCCGCATAGCAACAGGCATTTAGGGTGAGTATAATTTTTTTTTTTTCTATTTTTTTTTTTTATGATTTTTAATGTAAACATTTTTTTAGGGTGGACCTCCGCTTTAAGCTTTGACAATAAAACCTGGAAGCTGATTGGTTTCTATGCAAAGCTAAATAACCCCCTCCGTAAAGGGTTTTGTTACCTTATTACCATGAGTGATCCTAAGAAAACTGTCACACAACTTCATATATCGATACGTAGAATTATTGCACCTCCCAGAACGCGCCTCTTGCGCGGCCATGTTGTCAACTGACACAGCCGATTACAGTTCACTGTACCGGCCCGCTGCCGCTACCATGTGATCGATGTGACCAATCACAGCAGATAACATGACAATTGTAAACAATGGATGGCTTCCTTTTCATGCCATCCATTTTGCACAATTTCCACATTCCAGAGGATTCTTAAAAGGTTCACTCCAGTAATAACTGACAATTAAACACTAAGGTGCTTGCAGGGTGTCTGGCCTACTTGTAGTTCGGTTTTTCACCCAGACAACCTATCCCCCCTAACAAATTTTGTCTGTATTCAGGTGATCCTATAAAACCCTCCTTTGCTGCCCTCACACACGGAAAGCCCATTAGAAAACGACTTCAACTAGTTAAGTATTGTATGGGTCTCTAACAAGCTGATCGCTTTAAAGCCTAAGTACAGCCAAGACAGCAGTTAGCATTGGGTAAAATATACAATATAGTTGTGCGCTATATACAAAAATCAGAAGTTTAAGGTTAGCGTTACTCATTAGGTTACAACTGTCTAGCTTACGCATGTTGAAACAAATATGAGAAAATGGAATAAAATCTTTCTACTTCAAATATAGCTTTTCTACCTTGACATAAAAAAAAAAAAAGCACTGGTTACGATTCACAGCAAATGCAGCTATTTTCCAGTAATCACTGGAAATGACAACGTGATGCTGAGACAAGTACCACGTTGAGATAAAAAATGATCTGTTTCTGCACATCCATTAGATCAAAGATTTCTCACCTACAAGGTCCCTTCATAGTAAATGAAATGGGAAAGGAAGCCCCATTTTAGAAATACCATAAGCTATGAATACAGTTCATATGAAATTCTGAAGGTGGGTGTCAGAAAGAATATTGATGGAGCTGGTTTTATTAGAAATGTACATGTGTGCATTACTCAACTAACATATTACCGCAAGAAAAGGCAGACTTTTTGTCAAAGCATTTGCTGCAACTTTTCATTGCCAGGTATAGGATTGGCCTTTCTGTTGGCCTAGTAAGGCGGCCATGTTGCCGCGCTATAAGCGCTATCTGTCACCCGCTGTGTCAACTCACACAGCCAATGACAGTTCACTACTGTGTGAATTCACTGCACCATCATCTTTGATTCATAACACATGCACTTACTGGTGGAGGACAATGATTTTATGAAATCCGAGGGCATCTTTGTCCATTTTCTTAACCTCCCTGGCGGTATGATTCTGGAAGATTTTAGGTGCTGAAAGCGGTACCATTATTTTGCATGGAAATTTGGCGTTTTACATTGTAGGCCTGTAATTCTTAGTAATAACTCACCTAAATCTGTCCAAACGAGAGTCTAGTAGACATCTCGGGTATGATAAAGTTTGAAACACAAAATCATAAATTATAATATACCGTAATAAATAATAACAAATAATAATTTAATAATAATACTTTTTATTCAATACATTTTAGTAAATAATATAATCAAATACACTGACATTTTTTTGCTCAAACAAGGGTGCAATATTAGAAGACATATTGCTTCAGTAAATATCTTGGGTATGGAACATTTTAAAACAAGGTACAGCACAAAGTCCTACGTCGCAATGGGGACAATAGAACTGCGTTTCTTTACGGATTTTCCTTCCGGTGTCGTCACGCTTGGAGCAGCAAACCACACGCATCCTTGTGGGTGCTGACTTCCTTTCAGTAGGTGGAATGTGGTCCATAAAGTGACGACCAGTCAGGCGTTCCGGGTTCACAACGCCAGCAGCCCGACGTCCAGATCTGCTTACAGTCGTTGGCGTCTGGTGCTTTAGAAAAATTAGTTCGGCAACCTTCCACACAAAGTCCGCATGGATCATAGGCCTGTCACAATTTTTTTTCAGAAGAATGAAAGCATTCCACAGGCACTGTTCCAGAAGATGCCTGAAGATTTTTTTATAATATTTCCTCTGTTGCTTTCTCATCGCAGGATAAAAGGTCATGGCCTGGTCAGCCCTGTCCACACCTCCCATGGTGTTGTTGTAATCCAACACGACCTGTGGCTTCATGACATCTTTTCCACCTTTGGTATGTACCATTACAGTAGAGGTGTTGTGGATGGTACTCATAAGGCACACGTTTTTTTTGTCCTGCCATTTCAGTGCCATCATTTTGCCTTTCTGCCAGGCAACTATTTCTCCTGCCCCAAGCTTTTTTTTGGCAAAGGTTGGCAGCATGTCACGCCGGTTAGGCCTAACGGTCCCATAGGCATCCGTTTTGTTCAGGATAAGGAACTCAAAGAGTTCTGGGGACGTGTAAAAATTGTCTGTGGTGACACAGTAGCCCTGATTCAGCAATGGCTCAATCAAAGAGAGAACCGAAGCGGTTGCCATTACAAAACTTCTGAATCGATCGCTGAATTTGGTCCCTTTCCCGGTGTACAGGACCGAATTCCAAATATACCCAGAGCTGGATTCACACAGCATAAATGACTTCATGCCAAAACGAGCTCGCTTTGATGCAATGAACTGTATCCAGCTAAGGCTACCTTTAGTAGGCCATAAGACTTTCGTCGATACTTATATCTCTGTCCGGCACATAGGTCTGCTGGAAATTCGTAAAAATAAGTTGGTAAATCTCCCAAATTTTTTTCAGCTTAGGAGCTGGATGAGAACTCTCATCAAAGTCTTCGTTGTTTGCAAAATGCAAATATTTCAGAAGCGAAAATTTATATTCGGACATAACAGTGCCAAAAAAAGGAGTGGCCAGCAATTTGTTGGTTGTCCAGTACCATTTCTGCAGGGGTTTCCCCACCACTCCCTGTAGAATTATAAGGCCCAAAAAGTTCCATATGTCCTCTCTGGTTACTGGCTCCCATTTTCTGCTCCTTGAAAAGCGATGATGGGTAGCAGCTTGTTGCTCCTGATAGCGATTCGTCTCCAAAACAATTTTAGCAATAACTTCATCCGTCAGAAAGAGCTCGAGGTATGCCAAGGGGTTATTGTCCTCAACTTCCACTTTGATCCCAGGTGCTCCTGTAAATGGAAATCTTGGGGGCGCTGCGTGCTCCGTACCGCAATCAATTGAGCACCAAGTCCGCACATCGCTGGACACAGTCGCAGGATCGTCGCTAAAATCACTTTCTGCGTCCGATGAAGAGCTTCCCCATGAATCGCTGTCACTTAACTCCTCTGCAACCCATTCTGAGTGGCTGTCGCTGACTTCCAGCAGGTCATATAGCGACTTTGAGGTGGAGGCGCGTTTTTTGGATGCCATGGTCGCTGTGCAGTTTCCAGATACCAAGTACAGAAAAACTGCAGATCCAATAGGATTACATTGTATCAGTGTGTTTTGTGCTTTATACATTTGAATTTGCCGCCGGTTCGGCCCCCCTGCGTCGCGACACAGTGCACCGGGCGGAAGGTCCGGCCGCTGTACACTGCGGGAATACATTGCGGGATCCCAGAGACAAGGTAAGTCACTTCTTCCAGGATCCAGCGAGGCAATTCCGAGTGTGGCTCGGGGTTACCGCTTTAGGTACTGAAATCTCACCCCGAGCCACACTCGGGAATACCGCCAGGGAGGTTAAATACTTGTTTGAGACATTTGTATTTGTGGCTAAAAGGTCACACAGTAGACAATAATAAGCAGAAGTATGTGAGATGGTTGGAGAGCTCCAGTGCAGTGCTGGAAAAAGCAAACGTACTACGTTTTTCTGTACCTCTCCACTACATTGTGGTGTGAATAGAGCACATAGAATACATGTGTTTTCCATGTGCCCTTGCAAGAACCTGTATTGGTCAGGTGCGAGAAAACACATGTCGCTGCACATGGTGTGAATGCACCCTGGTGTACTGAAGGAAAGATACAGCTGTATACAGCACCATTGTCAACTTGGAGTCAGTCTCATAGAATTTAGGTTCTAATTCCTTCTGCTCCTCCCTTTGCAATCCTATTGGTTAATATGCAAGTCTATCTATTGCAGAAGAGCAAATGCATTGAGAGAAAGCCAGCCAATAGAGAAAGAGAGATGTTTTACCATGGATGGAGAAGCGCTATCTGCATGTGGCTGAGTGAAGCTGCAGGTAATGAGTGCCAGAAACAGTAAATGAATAGACTAGTTACCGTTGGTAACTATTAACAGCAATAGATGCTATATTACAGATCATAAAGACAGTGCCGCACAATGAGTTTGCGTCAAAGAAAGGTGCAGCTAGTCAGTGAATCTGAATAAGTAAAAGTTTGTATTTTTGAAGATTTCCAGTTACAATTTCTATCTCATAATCTGCAGCCAAGGGATGAAGATGCAGCCACCCCTGTGGCGGTTCTTTTGACTTGAGTTTGATATGCCCGGGTAAATATCAATGCCTGGCTTGTTGCAATAAATGTTGCAAAATTAGACTGTAACCTTCAAAGAGGAAGCAACTGATGCAACTGGTTAAAAATGCTGCTAGATATATAAGCAAATACATAATTAAAATACAAATATATTTCTATGGCTGAGGCTATATCTTTTTCTATTGGGAAAAACGTTTTTATGATATAATCTCATTTTCTGTTATGTAACTTATTTGCACATTTTTCTAGATCATTTTTCATAACCCTGTTATGAATTCCCAAGTTCTGTTTATTACATGACTGTGACCAACATCATGGAAAACACGGTTGTGTTCCCATATGAATATATTCAACAAAACTTTCCTTTTTAAAGTGATAATTGTGAGATCCTACTTGTATCCGATGGGAATTACTTGCAAAGATTTTCATGAAGAACCAAATTATTGTACAGCCTAGTGAATATTTCTCCCAAAACACAGTGATGGATAGAAAACAACAAAAGACAAATCAGTTTTATGATATGCCAGTAGACAAGACCTCCTATCCAGCAGCCAATAAATCCACTAAATGTGAAAAATATTCATCTCTTTGTATTAAATGCTGTAAATCAGTGTTCTCATATTATGTAAATGTAAAGAATCAATACTTTAAGAAAGCTCAAAAATGACATTACCTGAACAGAGGAAAAATTTAAAGGGGTATGTGTCATAGTTAAAGTCAGCACTGGAAATGTTTGCCTGCACAGTCCTTTTCATTGCAGCCCCCATTTTTTCCCTCCAATCTTTATTACAGGTTGTAATGGAGATTAATGTCCATGAATCGAATGTCTGTTCATTTATTTAAAACAGTATATCCAGTATTTAGGATTTGTGCTGCCCTAGGCCTGACTAAACTCGTGCACCCCCTAATTTAAATATGACCCACCCCTTCCTGTCAAGGCCACACCCCTTTCTGTTTAAGACCAGCCCTGAAATTTTCGAGTGGGGACACTAGTTTTGAGGGCCTGGGGGGGGGGGCAATGGATTCCCTTAATTTGTATAGATTTCCTCTCACTTCCTGTTTGGCTATGGGGCAGGAAGTGAAGGAAAATCTCTGCAATGGGACAGATATGGTAAAAAAATTATCTGACAGGGGCTATAACCCTCCCTTACTCTATCCAAAATGAAAAAAAAAAAATGTTGCCTATAGTTCCACTTTAAGCACAAATTTCTGATAATTTTGTGGAGAGGAGTAAGAAGATATAACCATGCCAATGGTGCAGCAGAAAACACATAGCACAGCGAGGAAGGTTTGTGGTCCAGCATGATAGGACGTCAAAATTAGAAGCAGCGCCTCCCCCCCCCCCCCCCCCCCACAGTTGCGGAATGCCGGGAGCAGTGCAGCCGCTTTATGGGAGCGCTAGACTAATTTGCCTCTCAGCCCAGTCCGCCCCATAAGACTGGCGCTACAATAACAGTGTAGCACAAGCCGGCGGGGACTCTTTCCGTGCTGCCCCCCTGCAAAGTGCTGCCCTAGGCCTGGGCCTTGTTGTATATCAACAAATATCAACAAATAATTTCTCCTTGCCTCCTGCCTCCTGCTGACAAGCCCCACTGCAGTCTCCACTATCACCTCCCTTAGCCCCTGTGATCATATATATATATAAAAAAAAGGTATATAAAAATAGATCTATATATCTATATAGATATGGATCTATATATCTCTATATAGAGATATATACAGTCATGCTCAAAAGTTTGCATACCCTGGCAGAACTTTTGAAATCTTGGCACCAATATTGAAAATATGACCGATAATGCCAAAAAACTTTATTTAAGGATAGCAATCACATGAAGCCATTTATTATCACATCGTTTTTTTGGATCCTTTTTAAATCATAATAACAGAATTCCCCCAAATGGCTCTGATAAAAAGTGGAATGTTTGGCCTTGGTACAGACACAGAAGGTGGCACACACAGGTTAAAATGGCAATTAAAGGTTAATTTCCCACATTTGTGGCTGTTTAAATCACAACTAGTGTCTTTGTATAAATAGTCAATGAGTTTGTTAGCTCTCACATGGATGCACTAAGCAGGTTAAACAGTGAGCCATGAGGAGGTAGAACAGAACAGTCAAAAGACCTGCGTAACAAGGTAATGAAACTTTACAAAGATGGAAAAGGATGTAAAAAGATATCCAAAGCCTTGAATATGCCAGTCAGTACTGTTTAATCACTTATTAAGAAGTGGAAATTTTGGGGATCTCTTGATACCAAGCTGAAAATTGGCCTGGACAGGAAGGGGGTAAAAGTTCTCTTTATTGAGGTGGTTAACTAGAATATTAGGATGACCTGCTCAGGTTTTCAAATTAGCCTTTGCATAGCTCACTAAAGCCAACCATACATGAATAGGAATTTAACCAGTTCAGCAGGGACCAGCCAAGATTCGATTCATGTGTGGGTAGGCTGATTGTACCCAAGTTGATCCATCGGTCGAACCAGCCTGTCAGATTTTTTTACATATGATTACTGCCAGTGGCTATAGCAATAGTTGTGTTCTGCCAGACAGGAAGCTCCCTGCGCCTGCAACAGGCAGAATAGAATAGTGCTGCAGGAGGCATTACCCAATCAACACTGATTGTGTTGATGGGGGAATCAAGAGATTTTATTTCCTTCCACTCGTGGTGGAAGGAAAGATAATTGAATCATCTATGGGCTGCGTAAGGACTCTTTCACACTAGCGGTAATTGTTATCACCCTCTGAAAAGCATGGTATAGCAGTTGCTGATAGACATTCATGAGATGCTACTGCTGCCTCCTGATGCCTGTTTTTTTTATATATTTTTTTACCTATTTAAAAAATTGTCAAATGACAATTTCACATTGCAGGACCACGCCGCAACTGTGAATCAAGCTTTTAGCGTGTGGTTTTTGGGCGGCCACGTTGATCTAAATGGGCAAAAAGTACAAATGGCTGCCAACCGCCAAACTCTGCAGTCCAAGTTAAAAATGCTGCAGCCACGGCATGTGTACAACCCTGCCAGGCCACATTGTTTGAATTGTGCCGGGTTGCCAGTGGCGGTAAAACCAGTCTGCCTTTACCGCCTCCCAGCTATTAGTGTGAACTTAAGTTGCATATTGTGCGGATGTTTTATATTTATTGTGAATAATGAATGTTTTCTCCTGCAGAAATTAAAAAAGTTCAGATTTTCTAGCTTCGCTTTGAAGTATTTTTTTAAACCTATTTTTTTCTCAAAACTATTTTCCTCCACTATTGCTGCTTAGACATCACTGTTTGTTTTCCATTATTCATATTCATAACCCATTTTAAAAGTTACTTTGAGCCTAACATGTCTGTTATAGCTACTGACCCAAATCAAACTTCAATGGTCTCTAAATAAAATGACCTATGTGAGGCTGCCTCTCTCATTTGTATCAGAAGAAGACTTTGGATTCATTTACTGAATAAGGAAACCCAGCCTGCCTACTAAGCTTCCCTTCCGTGTAATAACACGGATGAAAAAGATTCACACTGGAATCTCTGAACCAAGACATGTTAGAAATGAGATGTGAAATGCATTTAGTGTGTCATCTGACCCCTAAGAGTCATCATCAATTCTGAACATCATCTCCATCTGATTCATTGCATGTAAAAAAAAAAAAAAAAAAAAAAGACAAAAAGAAAAAAAGCAATCCTGCAAAAGTAAGTTATTCCTGCCCTATACCAAGCAACAAAAACAGATGACATTTGAAAGATTACCGTATGTGACTTAATTCAGCATTTCTCTTCTGACTACCTTCAAGGTTGCTCAGTATAGTAAAAAGTAAATATAAATTCCCAGTCTCCCACTCAGCTGGAATGCCTTGGGGTATAGGGGCATTAATGTTTAGAATTTACATTAATAAAGCATCAGTAAAATGCAAGATTGAACAACACTGTTAGAGGGGAGCTGAAGAAATAGAAGAAGGTATAACAAAAAGAACAACCTTTAAGGAAAAGAAAAGGACAATACTAGAATTAGAATATAAAATCATTCCGTGTAAGGTTGCACAGATCTGGATGCATTGAGGTTGATTTACTAAAACTGGAAAGCGCAAAATCTGGTGCAGGTGTGCATGGTAGCCAATCAGCTTCTAACTTCAGCTTGTTCAATTAATCTGTGTCAATAAAACCTGGAAGCTGATTGGTTTCTGTGCAGACCTGCACCAGATTTTTCACTAAATCAACCCCATTGCTTCTGTTTTAGAAAGAATGCAGTGCAGGAAATAGCTTAACTTGATTATTATTTTATTACTTTATTTTTTTTATCTTCAGATTCTTCAGTTAAGAGTGATTTTTCCACAAGGCCTTAGGACACTAGCAAGAAACAGAGGACTATAACCCAGAATCACAGGCATGTGCACAGGGTGTGCCAGGTGTGCCCAGACACACCCTAATCACCCCGTGTGGTGCAGATTCCCCCTGCTGAACGCCCCCTCCACCGCAGTCCTTCCAGCTTCCCTCCTCTCCTGCCAGCTGCTTTTAGGATGGAGTGTGGGTGAAGGGGCCAGTAAATATGTAATTTCCTGGCCCCTTCCTGTAGCGATCAATCACTGTGTTCATTCCTAATTGAAGCATAGTAAACTGGGTTTACTATGCTTCAGTTTGTGAATGAACAGGAAGCCGCTCAACACAGAGCACTCCCCATTTATTCACTGTCCAGTGTAGCTAAGGGTTCAAGAAAAAGAAACTAGTTAATCTGTCCTTAGTCACTTTGTCTCAAAAGTTTAGACCCCTAATTTTCCACCAAAGCCCCCTGACAAGGGCTCCTAAAAAATTATTATTTTTTCTTTAAATAATAAAAATAAAAAACTGACACCATCTGCGTGTTTGAGCTTAGGGGTGCACACCCTAATGCAGTTATGCAGCGTTTATAGGCCTGTACACACGATCGGATTTCCGATGGAATCAAATCCGATGTATTTTTCCATCGGAATTCCGATGAAGCTGAATTCCATCAGTCTTGCCTACACACCATCAGACAAAATTCTGACCGTCCCAAACGCTGTGACGTACAACACGTATGACGGCACTATAAAGGGGAAGTTCAAATCCAATGGTGCCACCCTTTTAGCTGCTATTGCTGATTTTGTGTTACCGCGTGTTAGTCAAAGTTTGGTGAGAGCCGATTTGCGCTTTTCAGTCTCCGTGCTTTTCAGTCCGTTACAGCGTGACGAATGTGCTATCTCCATTACGTATGCTAGTTTTACCAGAACGAGCGCTCCCGTCTCCTAATTCAGTCTGAGCATGCGTGGGTTTTTTCTCCGATGGAGTTCCACACAGACGATCAGAATTTCCTATCAGTTTTTTTTCCATCAGAAAATTTTTAAACGTGTTCTATTTTTTTTCACCGATGAAAATAAGTCCGATGGGGCCCATACACGATCGGTTTGTACGATGAAAAAAGTCCATCGGACTGTTTTCATCAGTAAAACCGATCGTGTGTACATGGCTTTAGAGTACTTTGCCTGTGTCCTGTACTGTACGATTAAGATTTTATTTTTTTACTAAGATCATGCTTTTCTCTAATGCCATTCATTAAAGGATAATGAAATATAGACCCAATAACGTTGTCTGGTGACAGAGAATAAGGCCGGTTTCACACTGGGGCAGTGGGTGCGGTGGCGGTATAGCGCCGCTATTTGATCGGGATCGCCGAGGTATTCGGCCGCTAGCGGTGCGGTTTTAACCCCTGCTAGCGGCCGAAAAAGGGTTAATACCACCCGCAAACTGCGGCTACAGCCGCGGTTTGCGGGTGGTGTTACCGCAGTGTCCCATGCATTTCAATGAGAAGGAGCGGTGTAGGAGCACCGCTCCTCTCACCGCTCCAAAGATGCGGCTAGCAGGACTTTTTTTCACGTCCTGCTAGCGCACCGCTCCAGTGTGAAAGCCCTCGGGGATTTCACATTGGAGAAACAGCAGCCGCTGTTTAGGCTCGGTTTGAAGGCGCTATTTTTAGCAAAATAGCGCCTGCAAACCGCCCCAGTGTGAAAGGGGCCTTATAAGGGAGTTTGGCTAATGTGCCTTAAGTAGCCCTTATGCTCTATAGTACATCTATGTTATAATCCTAAGCATCTGAAATAGATCAAGCCAGATAGGTTGTACTATGCGCAACACATTGGAATTATTGGAACATTTCATGAGGAGGGAAGGCTAAAAACCTAATTTATATTAAAAATAAACTTAAATGATGACTACATAGAAACATTAGGGAATGCAGAAGTGTTGAGACAGGTGGATAGAATGAAGCGTGGCGTCAAATATTTCAATCATAAAAAAACATTTTTTTTGTGTACGCATGTCAATGATATTTTACCCAAAATTCTTTGGGGATACCTTCTTACACTTAGGTCTCTTGTAGGATCCGGATAAGCATGTGCTTATATTAAGACCTTTTAGAAGCACTGATGACTAGATGCAGGTGATTAATACTTTCTCCTCAGCCCCCACAATCGTTCGTCCTTGCATCAATACTTAGTGAGTCACTGAGCAAAACAAGGATGGTATCAGTGTTCTGGGTCAGTGACTTCGTAAGTAAACAAGTTAGCAGTGCTGCAGCTCTTACATTTCTCTCCTGAAATAACCTCTTTAAAGCGTAACTCCACTTTTGTTGAGAAAAAAAAAACATTCCCCTCTGGGTGATCTATGTACATTGCAAGAATTATAACAAACTTTGTTGCAGTTTTCTACTTTTTGTTATTCTGAAGAAATCCCTGTGTGTTTCTCTGTGCCCCTGTGGGAAAATTAATCTAATGAGAGTATAATAACTGTCAATCAGCTACACCTGCAGGGCTCTAATGAGGAAAGCTGCTGGGCCTGCATCCCTTTAGACATGCTCCCATTGGGAGTATCTCACCAAAAAATATATATATATATTTTGTTGCAGGGGATGCCTGAAATCTGACTTATTGCTGGGGATGCCTGAAATCTGACTTATTGCAGGGGATGCCTGAAATCTGACTTGTATCTTATGCCGTGTACACACGATCGGTTTTACCGATGAAAACAGTCCGATGGACTTTTCTCATCGGACAAACCGATCGTGTATGGGCCCCATCGGTCTTTTTTCCATCGGTGAGAAAAAATAGAACATGTTTTAAATTTATCCGATGGAAAAAAATATTTCTTGTTCATACATCACGGGACACAGAGCAGCATAGTCATTACTATGTGGGTTATATAGAATTACCTTCAGGTGCTGGCACTGGCAACTTCCAAAACAGGAAGTACCCTCCCCTATATAAGCCCCTCCCATCCGGGAGTACCTCAGTTTTTTGCCAGTGTCTAAGGTGTTGGCCAAGGTTAACATGTATTCATCTGGGCTTGTGTACAGGTTCTCTGGGCCTTAGCAAGCTATTCCGGATCCGACCAAAAAAGCTTCATAGCTAAACGGTCGGTACCCGGGCCTTGCAGAGAAGAGCAGGGTTTTGCCTGTAATGCCTCTCTTAGGAGGGCTGGACCCTGGGATCCAGAGCTCTGGTCATACCCAAAACCAAGAGGCTATCTGTGCAGGGTGCTATACAGGTCCAGGGGAGTGGAATCCTTGGGAACCCGGTCCCTGAAGGTCTAGTACAATGCCTGCCGTGAGAGGTGAAGTTTGGGCTTCTGTGGACCAAACAAAGTCCTGCGGCGGGGAAAAGGTAAGTGGGGGCCCCTCAGGAACTTGGTTCTATTGAGGGGACCCCCAAGCCTAATATGTCTTTCTGCCTGTTACCTAAAGGGTATTCCCGCTAATAGCTGTATATGCCTAAGAAATCCTAGAAATGTTTTTTCATAAGGGAAGTTTTAAAAAAACTGTAAACCTGGAAATGTTTTTTCATAAAGGAGGTTTTTAAAAAAAAAAAAAAAAAAAGACAAAAGTGCGGTACCTGTGTTTGTCCACTAGAGGTCGCTGTGGAACGTCTTTTTTCTTGGGACTATTCCTTCCATGGTGAAAGTCCAGGCAGATGAGTGAGCTCTCTATCAGGGAAGCTGCATTCCTCTGTCATGCTGCCAAGTAGTTTCCTTCCATCCCCGAGTCCTGGTGAAACAGGGACCCTGGCTCCTCTCCCTACATGGCGCCAAGAGCGCACACGTGCACGCGCGCGCACACATGCTTTCCTTTTATAAGGTTTAGCTTCAAAAAAGGGGGCGGAGCCTGGCGGATGACGCGCTCTGTGCGCCCAGCGCTTCTGTGCATGTGCGGGTGTCCCAGCAAGATAAAAGGACTCAGTCCACGCTGCTTGCTATGGACACAGAGCATGAAAAGGAGCTGGTAGCATGGTATAGGGGCTTACAGCGGGCGGTTGATACAGGCATCCCCAGAAAGACGCATTAGTAGACACCCACTGATGTACATAGCAGCAAATTGCATTAGACTATTTCAGTAAGGGGTGTATTGCGGCTGGAATACCTCAGCTTTGAACTAAGGAATATGCCGCCTAAAAAACTCTGAGATATACCTCTCAGGAAGTGTAGGGGGTCTCCATCGGGCTCTGAGGATCTGGAGCAGTCATCTGCACCCTCCTCCCCTGAGAAATCAGAGGTTAATACCCATAAGGAACCCCCGGGAGTGCCAGGTACTGCGGCTGTCCTCAGTCCACCTGCTCCTGCATATATAACAGAGGAGGTTTTTTCCTCAACTCTGGAGGGATTGGAGCAGAGATTGGCTGCATTGATCGCTTCTTCTCTACAGGAAAGAAAGCGCGCCAGATCTCCATCACCTCCATTAGAGTGCCTGTTGGCAGAGCAACAGTCCCAGGAAGGGACCGACCTACCTGAAGGGGATCAGGAGGAGGTTAGCTCTGTTTTTGAGGAATCGACAGTAGATGAACCATTTTCAGCATCACAGACTGAAAGATTGTGGGTCCAGACCCTAACTGACATGGTTCGATCTGCATTTAAAATGCCTCTTGTTGAACCATCAACTACTGCTGTCTCCTCATTGGGGTCGCTAAAAGCTCCCCAGGTTAATTGCTCCTTTCCAATACATCCATTATTGGAAGGACTTATATACCAGGACTGGGAACATCCTGATAAACTATTTGTTCCACCTAAAAGGTTTCCGGTGATCTATCCCATGGAGGAAAAGTTCACCCAGAGATGGAATGTTCCTACGGTGGATGCAGCCATCTCTTCTGTGAACAAATCACTGACATGTCCAGTAGATAATGTTCAAATGTTCAAAGATCCAGTGGATAAAAAATTGGAATCTTTATTAAAATCTGCTTTTTCCACAGCAGGGGCTGTTACACAGCCAGCAGTGGCAGCTATTGGGGTCTGCCAAGCTTTAAAGGATCAAATGAAAATGGTCCTGAGGGATTTGCCAGACCAGCAGGCCCAGGCTCTGGCTGATCTGCCTAGAGCATTATGCTTTGCGGTTGACGCCATCAAGGATTCTATCCATCAGGCCTCCCGCCTCACGCTGTCTTTGGTACATATGCGTAGGCTTCTGTGGCTCAAAAACTGGTCTGCTGAAGCTCCCTGTAAGAAGCTCTTAGTTAGCTTCCCATTTCATGGGGAACGCCTTTTTGGCGAAGACCTGGATAAGTATATCCAGAAGATTTCCAGTGGTAAAAGTACTCTCTTACCGAGTAAAAAGAGGTCTAGGGGTCCATCTTTTAAGAGGACTACCTCTCCTATCCCTGCGTCGTCTGCTACTAAGCAGTTCCGACGGCCTCCTCGGTCAAACTCAGGAGGTAAAAATCAGGGACAGCCACAGGGTAATAAAAAGCCCTGGATCCGAAGAGGTACTAAACCAGCCTCCAAGTCAAGCCTATGAAGGGCTGCCCCCACTCAAACGGGTGGGGGGAAGACTTCAGTTGTTCGCAGAGACCTGGCGGGAGACGATCAAAGACAGATGGGTGCTCTCCGCAGTAACTCTGGGATACAAGTTGGAGTTAAAAGAGTCTCCTCCGTCCCATTTTATGTGGTCAGGCATGCCAAGAGACCCTCTGAAAAGAGGGTCTCTCCTAATGGCGTTAGAACAACTATTGCTCCAAGGAGTAATTATGGAGGTTCCTATGGAAGAGTGGGGGTTGGGTTTCTACTCAAACCTTTTCACAGTCCCGAAGCCAAACGGGGACATAAGACCCATATTGGACCTAAAGAGTCTAAACAAATTTCTAAACGTCCGGTCTTTCCGGATGGAGTCGATCCGATCGGTCACCGCTGCCCTACAAGGGGAGGAATGGTTAGCCTCGATCGACATCAAAGATGCTTACTTGCATGTTCCCATCTTTCCAGGTCATCAAAAATTCCTACGCTTTGCAGTAGAAGGGCGCCATTTTCAGTTCAGAGCCTTACCATTCGGTCTGGCCACAGCACCACGAGTGTTCACAAAAATTCTGGCCCCACTGTTGGCCGATCTAAGAACACGGGGTGTAACGATAATGGCATACCTAGACGACCTGTTGTTGATGGACCACTCAGTTGCCAAGCTAGAAGTGGTAATTGTCGATACAATCAAGTATCTAGAGTCTCACGGTTGGGTCATCAACCTGGACAAGTCAGCCCTACAGCCAGTGAAAAACCTGGTATATCTAGGGCTACGGCTGGATTCAGACCAGAGGAAGATTTTCTTACCTCTAGACAAGGTATCCTCTTTGAGGGCCTTGGTCCGTCTGCTTTGTGCAAAAAGACAGCCGTCCATACGCCTGTGCATGAGGCTGCTAGGAAAGATGGTAGCATCATTCGAAGCTGTGCCATACGCCCAATTCCACTCAAGGAATTTACAAAGGGCCATATTGTCAGCCTGGAACGGAAAAGTTCAGGCTCTAGACTTCCCGATGGCTTTGTCCCCTTCCGTTCGGAAGAGTCTCTGCTGGTGGTTGATCCCCCAGAATCTCCAGAAGGGAAAACCCTTCAGCCCGATATCTTGGAAGGTGGTCACTACAGATGCCAGCCTTACAGGCTGGGGGGCAGTACTGGAGCAATGGTCTCTCCAGGGCAGATGGTCAAATGTAGTAAAAACCCTGCCCATCAATCTCTTAGAGATACGAGCAGCCCGGTACGCCCTAGTAGCCTGGACATCCAGACTCCAAGGGTCCCCTGTCAGAATTCAATCAGACAATGCCACAGCAGTGGCATATATCAATCATCAGGGAGGCACCAGGAGTCGTGCAGCCCAGAGGGAAGTAAGTCACATCCTGGAATGGGCAGAAAAGCATGTCCCATGTATATCAGCTGTCTTCATTCCAGGGGTGGAGAATTGGAAGGCGGACTTTCTGAGTCGCCAACAGTTATGCCCAGGGGAATGGTCCCTTCATCCCGAGGTCTTCCGAGCAATATGTCAGCGGTGGGGAACACCGGATGTAGATCTGCTAGCATCCAGATTCAACGCAAAGGTGGACAGATTTGTCTCCCGGACAAGGGATCCCCTCGCTTGCGGCTCGGATGCTCTGGTGTTCCCTTGGGATCAGTTCAGACTGATATATGCATTCCCTCCACTACAATTGTTGCCTCGACTCCTTCGCAGAGTCAGGTTGGAGAAGAAGCCGGTGATCCTGGTGGCTCCAGCGTGGCCCCGAAGGGCCTGGTACGCGGAGATCATCAAAATGTCTGTGGGGAGTCCTTGGACCCTTCCACGTCGTCCGGACCTGCTTTCGCAAGGACCGATATACCACCCTTCCTTACTAACTCTAAGTTTAACGGCCTGGCTATTGAATCCCACATCCTAAAGAAGAGAGGTCTCTCTAACTCTGTGGTATCAACTATAATCAATGCCAGGAAGCCTGTATCCAGGCAGATCTACTATAGAGTTTGGAAGGCGTACATCACTTGGTGCGAGGCCAGAAAATGGCATCCACGTAAGTACGTTATAGGCAGAATTCTGGACTTCCTGCAGTGGGCTGTAGACAGGAAGTTTGCCTTAAGTACTATCAAGGGCCAGGTTTCGGCCTTATCAATACTATTTCAAGGGCCCCTGGCTATGCATTCACTTGTCAAATCCTTTATGCAAGGTGTGACTCGTATTATTCCACCGATTAAGGCTCCCATATGCCCATGGGATCTAAATTTGGTTCTGTCGGTTCTGCAGAAGCAGCCATTTGAACCTTTGTGGCACATTTCCTTGGTTCTACTCACCAGGAAATTGATATTTTTAGTAGCCATATGCTCGGCTAGAAGAGTGTCGGAATTAGCCGCCATGTCCTGTAAAGAGCCATATCTGGTTATCCATAAAGACAGAGTAGTATTACGTCCTCACCCAGCCTTTCTTCCTAAGGTGGTATCGAGGTTTCACTTGAACCAGGATGTGGTTCTTCCTTCTTTTTTCCCCAAACCAAGCTCGGTAGAGGAAAAGTTATTGCATTCTTTGGATGTAGTAAGAGCAGTTAAAGCTTATCTAAAAGCCACTGCTCAGATTCGTAGAACGGATTCTTTGTTTGTTCTGCCGGAAGGCCCCAGAAAGGGTCAGGCAGCATCAAAATCTACTTTAGCCAAGTGGATTCGACAGGTCATAATACAAGCCTATGGCTTGAGAAGTAGACCGCCTCCGTTCAAAGTTAGGGCGCACTCCACGAGAGCAGTTGGAACTTCATGGGCAGTGCATCACCAGGCCTCCCTGGCGCAAATTTGTAAGGCCGCAACATGGTCTTCAGTACACACGTTTACTAGGTTCTACCAGGTGGACGTTAGAAGTCAGGAGGATGTCGCCTTTGGGCGCAGTGTGTTGCAGGCCGCAAAAGATCCTCATGCCTGATGGCGCCCAGCTTATGTATGGTGTATCCCCCCCCTCATGTGGCATTGCTTTGGGACGTCCCACATAGTAATGACTATGCTGCTCTGTGTCCCGTGATGTATGAACAAGAAAGTAGGATTTTTAAAACAGCTTACCTGTAAAATCCTTTTCTTGGAGTACATCACGGGACACAGAGCTCCCACCCCTCTTTTGGGGACACGTATTGCTTTGCTACAAAACTGAGGTACTCCCGGATGGGAGGGGCTTATATAGGGGAGGGTACTTCCTGTTTTGGAAGTTGCCAGTGCCAGCACCTGAAGGTAATTCTATATAACCCACATAGTAATGACTATGCTGCTCTGTGTCCCGTGATGTACTCCAAGAAAAGGATTTTACAGGTAAGCTGTTTTAAAAATCCTACTATAGCAAATTCCGATCGTCTGTGTGGAACTCCATCGGACAAAAAATCCACGCATGCTCAGAATCAAGTCGACGCATGCTCAGAAGCATTTTTCTCGGCTTGTCAGAGTGTTTTACGTCACGGCGTTTGGGACGGTCGGATTTTTGACTGATGGTGTGTTGGCAAGACTGATGGAAGTCAGCTTCATCGGATTTCCGATGGAAAAATCTATCGGATTAGAATCCATAGGAAATCCGATCGGGTGTACAGGGCTTTAGTGTACACTTCTGGGGAAATCGGTGAGCCAATTACACAAGCAGGAAATTATGTTTCTGGTCTGTGTTCAGTACCCATTCTGTGTACAGAACACCTCCATGTAGCCATATTGCATTGCATTTTCATAAAATTACAGAGCTGTAAATTGAAAAGGAAAGGTAATTTTTAATAATATTCAATTACAATATGACTTGTGTCGCAATTGTATATACTATATTATTTTTTCTTTATTCGCTTTTTTTCCCCCCACAAAAGTGGAGTTACCCTTTAAATCCAATGTTAAAATCCTCATGCAAGACAAAGTTAAAGAGTACACTGCTAAAAAGCTACTGTAGGTCCAAAGCTGGACTATTGCACAAATGAAATACAGCTCTGTAATCATTCATGCACCATTAAAAATATTTTTACAAATCCACAAGTGGCAAGTACCTGAATTTTACATGGCATCAGCCTCCTATTGCCCCTACAGGACTGGAGTGTGAGAAGAAGCAGTACAAGGAGCCAATTGGTTTTATGTGCTGAACTGAAGTATGTTGATAGGAAGTTCTCAGCACTACCCTTCTCTGTGAGAATGCCAAAAGTCCAAAGGTATTAATCATAAACTAATATGGTGTGTGTACTGTCCATCAAAAGTCCAGGAAATTAGATGACAAGGCTGCTTGTGTCCAAAAGGGCTGGGAAACCAACTCTGAAATAGAAGAGGGAGGGGCAGAGAAGCGCCAACAAACTCTTGGTGTAGTACAGTTTCAATATTGAATAAATGAAATGCATAAAAAAGTGCCACTCACAAAGGTGTAAATGGAGCAAGTAAAACCAGAGAAGGCTCATTGCAGGAGTGTCCTGCCCGCGGAGGGGCTATCAGTCCATGCCGCTGTGGTGGCTCTAGTAGAGGAGGATGCTGTGGAGCGAGCTGTCAAAGCCAATACTAATTTTATTGGCTGAGGAAGGAGGCGCGGCTTGCCTCCGAACTGTGTCCCAAGTGACAGGTTGACAGACTGTGTTCCCGGCTTTGACAGCTCGCTCACAAGAATCCTCCAACATTCTCCTCTAATGGAGCCACTCCAGCAGCATGCACTGAGCCACCTCCGGTTTTACTTGCTCTGTTTACACCTTTTTGAGTGGCACTTTTTTTTATACATTTAATTTATTCAATATTAAAACTGTAGTAAGCCAAGAGTTTGCTTGGCGTTTCACTCCCCACTCCCTCTTCCTTTGATAGAAAGAGAAAGCAGAGTGACAGAGAGATGAGCTCATTACTGTGCTTCTTCTCTTTCATCATCCAGTCACAAACTGTGGGAAGGTCCAGGGCATCCGGTGCTCAAAGGGAAGTGGACTGAATGATGTATTTAAGCTATGGACTGCCCTTGGGGGTTCTCCTGACAGCTGTGTTAGCTCTGATACACTATTTCTATGTTTCTGGGGTAGCCTGGACTCCCCTACTTGGACTGAGCATCTCTGAGCATTTGACCATATATGTAAACTCCTGAAGAAGCCTTTTTTTTTTTTTTGTAGAATGCGTAGAGATCAAGACTTTTGTTTGTCTATACATATTTCCAGTACTCCCCTCTTTTATTTGGTGTTACATGTGGCAACCTAAGTTTGTTTTATTTTCTTGTTTGGTTTGATGCTGACCAGCAGACTGAGGACATTTAGTGGGAGAAAAAAAGTACTGCAGGAAAATCTCTTGATGTAATGTGGGTATTGCAGCAAAAGGTTTTGCTGTGTAATCTTTTAATAGGGTATTTTGTTTTATCTTGTTATCTTTTAACTGTAGGTCTGTTTTAATTATAGAATAAACAATTATTATGGGACTCATTTTAGATTTTGAAATTGTATTGCAGTATATGTTCATATATTTTCCCAGAATGATAACTATTTTTAAAGTAAACCTAACAAAGCTGAGAGGGTGGTAACAATGCAGCTGAAAAACAGATACCTTGTGGTTTTATGTTAGTAAGTTACAAATGAGTCCATGTTCCTTGTGGGTTCTATTATCTTTCCAAATTGAAATTAAGCCCTGAAATTCCACAGCCTCTAGTACCCACTGAGGTTCTGGCATTTAAAACTTGAATTACTGTCCACCCTTATAAGGGGAATGACTTACGGTAATCACTTGGCCATTGAAGTATTTAACCCCGGGGGGGGGGCGTGACCGGAAGCCGACCTGGACGGACGCTCAGCTTGAGAGCTCTCCTGCAGCCCGCAGCTACTAGGCCAAATATCGGGGGATACCGCAGACATCCATGAGCCATACCCGCACCACCCGCTCCTCCTCAGCCAGGGGATCATCTCTGCCGCCGCCGGGAGCTGCCGCGTCCTTCAAAGACTATTTCAGGGGGGGGGGGCGTGACCGGAAGCCGACCTGGACGGACGCTCAGCTTGAGAGCTCTCCTGCAGCCCGCAGCTACTAGGCCAAATATCGGGGGATACCGCAGACATCCATGAGCCATACCCGCACCACCCGCTCCTCCTCAGCCAGGGGATCATCTCTGCCGCCGCCGGGAGCTGCCGCGTCCTTCAAAGACTATTTCAGGCTCCCCGACATGTCGCCGGGTGGACACAGCAAAATGGCGCCGGACACCAAGGCACACTGCCACAGAGCCTCCACGCCGCCACCCCCGCAGAATCACCATCACCTCCAGGATCTGCTAGCATCCTCCTTCTGGGCACCAAGTTCCGACGAGCCATCACGAGCGGTGAGTGCCCGCCAATCCCCCAACCACGTCCCGCCCGCTCCAAGCAGGGAGGAGGCCGCAACACAGCCTCCATCGCAGTACACACAGTGTACCGAGGCCGTCCCCAAGCTGCTGAGAACAGCCCCAGACCTGGACCTGCAGGACGCTGGCTCTCTCCCCCCTTCTCCCCTGTGTGACTTAACGGATTTCCCGGCCCTCCCGAGCCCCACACATCCATCGGGGGCCCCGGGGTCTGGGGGGCGTGGGGGACCCCCTCCCACTTTCGGGGGGGTCCGATGGTGCCGAAAGACCAGAGGGACACTTCATAGCCCCCTCTTCCCCCTCCCAGGCACAAGGGGCACAGTCCAGGCCCCCATCACCCAGGCCGGACCCCCCTGCTCCCACCCTGCACTCCCCCCACGCCACATCGTGGTCTGAGCCTGGGGATCCACAATCCTTGCAGCATACTGCCCAGGCCCGAGGGGCCTATGCTGGGACCCACCACCCACAATCCCCGTATTCCCACCCACCCTGGGACCAGGATGATGGGGGACACCCCTCCTGGCTATCATACTTTCAAGCAATACCGACCAAAGAGGACTTTAAACAACTGATAGCAGATGTAAAGGACACCTGCCGAACAGAAATCCAAACCCTGCAAGCAGGCCTCAAGCACCTAGCGGACAGGGTGGAAATGGCAGAGGAGGAGATACAGGAGACCAAGCTGGCAGTCCATCGCACCCAAATGCAGGGCTCGGACCATCGTCTCATGCTACGCGACTTGCAACGCCACGTGGAGGACCTGGACAATAGGGGGCGCAGGAACAACATCCGAGTGCGGGGCCTACCCGAATCAGAGGAGGCCGAGGATCTACAGACCACGCTGCAGGTGCTGTTCAATGACCTCTTGGGAGCACCGGCGGATAGACATATCGGAATGGACAGAGCCCACAGAGCCCTCCGCCCGAAAGGCCCTCCCTCCAGGCCAAGAGACATTATTTGCCGGATACAATCCTACCCGCTGAAGGAGGACATCATGCGCAAAGCACGCTCTGTCCGCAATCTGGTGTTCGACAATTCCCAAGTGCAGATCTACCCAGATCTATCGTGGATCACGCTCCAGAAGCGCAGGCTCTTGCAACCACTCCTGCGCTCATTGCAGGAAAGAGACATTCCCTACAGATGGGGTTTCCCCTTCAGCCTGAGCGCCAAGCATCAGGGTAAATCCGTAGCCCTACGCTATCCAGAAGATCTGGACTCCTTCTGCGATGCCCTGGAGATCCCTGTCCCTCAACTGCCGGACTGGGAACTGGTGGCCACCCCCCCCCACCTCCGATAACATGGCAAAAGGTCCTACCGACCAAGCGCTCCAGAGGACGAGAGCCACTCCGCAAATCACCTAAACAAAAGGCGCCCAGATGATCTGACTCTCTCTGCCTGGCCAAGCATTGCTGAGAACTACTCCGCACTCATGGAAGTATATTAGCCTTCATTATGTGACCACTTCCCCCCGATGGCCTCTGTTTTATTTTTGTTTTGTTTTTTTTATCCGGGCTGTGCTGGTTCAGCCCTCCCTAGTTGGTTGACTCTCCGGTTATTGACCCCCCCAGTGGCCTTGCCACTTGTTAGTTCCCTCCTGGACCTAGGTCCATTCAAAGTCTCCCCGACCTGAACTCTTCTGACCCCCAGTCGGGGAGTCTAATCGGAACTGTTCAGGCCCTGTGACCCCTCGGTCTCCTAGTGCCTACTTGCAAAATGCTTGATTTGTCTAATACTTATGTCCTTACCTTCTCCTTTCCTCTTTTTCCTCTTTTTCCTCTTTTTTGTAGATCTCTCTGCTCTTCTCTCCCGCGGCCTGCTTCCCGTGCCCGGTGGCTCCCGGCCCTCCTCGTGTGGACGCGGCCTGCCCCAGCCTGGTCGAACCATCAGCATCACCAGATAAGTACCGCGACAGCACACCCCTCACTATACAATGGCTAGGATTTTTTCACTGAACGTCCACAGACTTAACTCCAACAAAAAAGACATCTGGCGCTCCGAGAGTTTAGGCAGTCAGGGGCGGACATTATTATGGTGCAGGAAACGCACTTTAATAAGGGGGACTCCTTCGCGTTTGCATCTAGACACTTCCCCCAAATATACCAGGCCTTCGGCCAGCACAAACGGGCAGGCGTCGCCATCCTGTTTAGGAAGGGAACCCCCTTTACTTGCTCCTCTTCCTACCTAGACCCGCGGGGACACTTTCTCATACTTAGAGGTCTGTGGCAGATGCAGGCCATCACCCTCTGCGTCGTATATGCCCCGAACACACATCAACTTCGCTTCCTGAATAGAGTACATGCCCGCCTTGCCCGGGAATCCCACGGCTTCCTGGTGATCGGGGGGGACTTTAACCTGGCCCATTCTGCAACCTATGACCGTCTAGTGTCGAGTCCCCGGGCACCACAACCCCGTACCCTTAGGGACTCGAAGATGTTCCGCCAGCTTACCAGGAGATGCGCTCTGTTCGATGCCTGGCGGGCCCTCCACCCGGGCGACCGCCAATACACGTTTTACTCGGCCCCCCATCGCACACACTCGCGCATAGATTATTTCTTTGTGAATAAAAACACATTGCGCATCGCAGAATCGGCGCGCATACTGCCCATCTCCTGGTCTGACCACGCCCCCATCACACTCACACTGAACCTGGACGCCCCCCTACGCCGACCCTGCAATTGGAGGATGAACACCTTCCTCCTGCAGCACATCCCCTCGAAGGTAGAGTTAGAATCCACCCTACGACACTACTTTATCGAAAACAACACCCCGGACGTCACCCCCTCCATACTGTGGGCTGCCCACAAGGCTGTCCTGCGAGGACGGTGCTTGGCTATCTCCTCGGCTATGAAGAGGGATGCCAATGCGGCCAGACTGCTTGCAGAAACACAACTAAGGGACCTTGAGTCCCAACTCCTGCGTTCACCGACTACTTCGCTCCTTCGACGAGTAGTGCAAGTACGCACAACGCTTCGGGACCTCGCGATGGGCCAGGTGGAGAAGGCGCTGATACGCCTGAGACAGCTTTATTACGATAAAGGTAACAAGGCACAAGCACTCCTGGCTAGGAAACTGGCAGATAGGGCCCTGGTGTCTACCCCTTCACAAATACGGAACAGAGAGGGCGACCTGATCACCCACCCACAGGATATAGCGAACACCTTCGCTGACTTTTACGCAGACCTCTACAACAAGGCGGAGATCCCGCACTACCCCCCCTCACCCGACCTAACTGACCGAATGACCCAATACTTGGAACAGGCTGGACTGCCCCGACTCCGGGAGGAAGACATACAGAACCTTAACGCCCCAATATCGGTGGAGGAACTAGCGGCGACAGTTAAGGACCTCCCAGCCCACAAGTCCCCTGGCCCGGACGGGCTACCTTATGAATACTATAAGGCCTTTTTGCCCCTCCCGAGTCCCCACATGACCAGACTGTTTAACGCCTTTCTCCACCAGACTCCCATTCCGAGCGACATGCAGGGATCCTATTTGACCCTAATACCAAAGCCGGACAAGGACCCCGCCTCCTGTGCCAGTTACAGGCCCATAGCCCTACTGAACTCAGACCTGAAGATTTTCACCAAACTGCTATCGATCAGGCTGAATGTTATCCTCCCCTCCCTGATACATTTGGATCAGGTGGGATTTGTTCCCCTCCGACAGGCAGGTGACAATACAAGGAAGGTCATTGACTTGATAGACGTAGCTAACAGAGACAAGGTAGAAGCCCTGATCCTCAGTCTTGACGCGGAGAAGGCCTTCGACCGCCTAAGTTGGCCCTTCATGTTAGCCACTATGCGTCACATGGGTTTCAGGGGGCCTTTCCTGAGGGCGGTGCAACACCTCTACACAAATCCCACCTCCCAAGTCAAAACCCCATTTGCCTCGTCTCCCTCCTTCACAATAGCTAATGGTACCCGTCAGGGCTGCCCGCTCTGACCGCTGCTATTTGCCCTGTGTGTGGAGCCCCTGGCGGCGACCATTAGGGGGAACCCGGACGTTAGGGGCATTTCGGTGAGGGGGAAGGAATTCAAAATTTCCTTATTTGCGGATGATATCATCCTTACCTTGACTCACCCCAACACGTCCCTACCTAACCTCCATGCCGAACTAGATAAATACGGGCTGCTTTCGGGGTATAAAACGAACGCGTCAAAGTCCTCGGCCCTCCCAGTCAACATCCCGGTAGAGACGGTCCGCCACTTGCGGCTGAATTTTCCCTATACGTGGAAAGAGTCCTCCCTTAAATATCTGGGGGTCCATCTGACCCCATCCTTTGGATCCCTGTACCAGGCCAACTTTCCCCCTTTGTATCGAACAATTCGTGGGCTCCTGCAGGGGTGGAAAGTCCATCACATCTCCCTTTTGGGAAGAATAACGTCCATTAAAATGGTTATCCTCCCTAAGCTCCTCTATCTATTCCAAACGCTGCCCATTCCTATCCCATACGCTCAGCTACGCAAACTCCAGAGCGACATCCTCCGGTTTGTATGGCAATATAAAAAGCACAGGGTTCCTCGCTCGGTCATGATGGCATCACGTAGGGAGGGGGGGCTGGCGTTTCCTAATTTGGTCCGCTATTACCAAGCAGCACAGCTGCGGGCGGTGGTCTCTTGGTTTCCCCAGAGGTCCTACAATAAATGGACGGAGGTGGAAAAAATTTGGTTAGCCCCAACACACCCTAATAGCCTCCTCTGGGATGCGGACATGAAGGTGGACCCCAATCGCCTATTGGGCTCTATGTCTTTGCTTCGAGGGCTCTGGCGCAAGCTGTCCAGTGAAAGGGACCTCGCGTCAGAGCACTCACTAATGACCTCCTTCATATGTAACCCTAAGATACCGGACAGCTTATCCCACCAGATGTCCTGGCCCTGGGCTTCGCGAAACCTATTCCACTTCGGACACTTGGTCGACCCTAGTTCGTGCAGGCTGCTAACGTTCTCGGAGCTCCAAACTAAACACGACCTACCACGACTGGCGTTCTATAGCTACCTGCAGATCAGGCATTTTGCCCAGACCATAGCCCCGCAACTTCAATTCTCACCCCCCTCTCCATTTGAACGTATTGTCCTGGAGGGACGTCACAGGAGGGGACTGATCACGGACATGTACCAAATTTTGAACGAGTATAACATCCCGGCTAACGGGAAACATGCTTACATGCTGCGATGGGAGAGGGAGCTGGGGGAGGTGCTATCTGAGGAGGCATGGCAGGCAGTCTGGAGGCAAGCCGCTAAAAGCTCCCTGTGCACCCTATATAAGGAAAATTCGTACAAGATTCTTTTTTTTTGGTACCACACCCCGGATATACTGCATAAAATATACCCCTCTACCTCTGATCGCTGCTGGCGATGCCTGCGAGACAGAGGCTCCCTCTTCCACGTGTACTGGTCATGTCCCCTCCTGGTCCCGTTCTGGCAATCTACGCAACAGTTACTGACCCGCCTCCTGGAGGTACCAATTCCCCTGACACCCAAACTGTTTCTGCTGGGCCTCGAGCAGCCTAAAGTTGCCAAACCCTACAGAAAACTACTTAGGCACATCTTGACGGCGGCCAGATGCCTGGTAGCCCTCAACTGGAAGAAGCCCGCACCCCCGTCCCAAGAGGCCCTTTACTCTAGGATCAAGGACGTGGAGCTCATGGAGAGGATGACGGCCAGAATCTGTGACAGGCTGGAGGAACATGATGCGGTGTGGGGGGAGTGGCGTCGGCGGGAGGATACGCCGGGAGCGGGCGCGGGAGCAGATGCGGTAACCTAAACCTTTCTTCCCTTGCCTTTTCTTTTACCTTTCCCCCTTCCGTCCTTTTCTCTTCCCCCTTTCTCTGTCTACTTTCCTCCTTCCTGATCTTTCTTTTTTCTTTTTTTATTATATACTCGCTAATGTTGTAGTATACTAACGCAGTCATGTTGATGTGCCTAGTTTATGGCATCCCTGTATCTTTTCTGTCTGTGTGACTTGTGAACTGCTTTATATAAAAAAAAAAAATTTGTTAATTGAAAAAAAAAAAAAAAAAAGAAGTATTTAACCCCCATCATGAGCAGGCCATTTTTTTTACTAAATGGCACTGTGTTACTTTAACTTACAATTGTGTGGTCCTGTGAAACTGTACCCGAATAAAATGTAATTTTTCCCACAAATAGAGCTTTCTTTTGGTGGTATTTGACCACCACTGCGTTTTTAATTTTTTGTGTTAGAAACAAAAAAAGACAGGGGATTTTGGAAAAAGAAAAAAAATTTTTTTTTTTACTTTCTGCTAGAAAACATCCAATAAAAAAATCAGAAAAATTAAAATTTTTCATAAATTTAGGCCAAAATTTATTCTGCTACATATTTGTGGTGTAAAAAACAACAACTCAATAAGCGTATATTGATTGGTTTGTGCAAAAGTTATAGCGTCTACAAACTATGGGATATATTTTCGAATTTCTATTTCTAACATTTTTTTTTTACTAGTAAGGGTGGCATTCAGTGACTTATAGCAGGACTGCGCTATTGCAGTGGAAATTCAGACACTGACACTTTTGACACTTTTTGGGAACCAGTGACACTAATACAGTGATCAGTGCTTAAAATTTGCCCTGTCACTGTACTAATGACACTCGCTTAGGGGTTAAACATCTAGGGCAATTAAAAGGTTAAATGTGTGCCTAGCTAGTGTTTTGGTGTACTGTGGGAGGTCCTTTTACTAGGGGAAGTAATTAATTGTATTCTCACTGACAGGACAGGGCTCAACCTTGTTTACGGCTAGGTTGCCAGCGGTGCGCCCCCTACCCGGAAGTGTCAGATCATGTTCTAGGTACGTGATCTGGTGTCGGTCGAGCTGCCTTGCCACCATAAATCTAGGTTATGCAGTCGGCAAGCGGTTAATCTCAACTAGAAGCACCCTGTGTACAACCTTGATCTAGGATGCAAAGAGCTGTACAGGGATGCAGAGATTGATTGGAAGGCTAAGACAAGTACTTTCACACACAACAAAGTGCTTGCGCTTGAAATGTACCTTTTTTTCAGGTTAGGTTCACTTTAGGCATAGAACATAAATTATTACTGTATTTATTGGCGTATACCACTCACTTTTTTGCCCTGAAAATAGAGGGTAAACTGTGCCTGCGTGTTATACGCAGGGGGCTGTGGAAAGTTTTTTCCCTGAAACTTCCCTCTTAAAGTTGGGGTGCGTGTTATACGGTATATGTAGTAACATTTATTGATAAGTTTGCATGTCGGTTTGTTTTATGGCTATATACCCTGATAATTCAGATGAAACACCAGCTATCTTTTATTAACTTGGGCCATCTCTGTGCTTCTGTCAATATCATAAAACCACAGTACAGCTAGAAATCTTGGTATTGACCTCCTGCAAAGATATATCTTATCAGCCTGCACCAGTTACCAGAGTATGATTGGCTCCTTGATAATCATAGTATTTCACTCAGCTGCGTTAAATTGTACTGTTGCGATGCCCTTTGAAATTCTTCTCCTAAAACTCTTTACATTCAGCAAGAAAATAACTGTAAACCATTTATTGTATACTATATATATATATATATATATATATATATATATATATATATATATATATACATATACATACACACACACACACACACAGACACACTGTGTATATACTGTACACATGCACACAAACTGCAACATTCATCTATCCTTATTCAACATCTATTCATCTTTTTCAGATGTTGTGCTCTTGCAATGAACGTCCTGGTGCCACTTAATCACAAAAATTGCACTAGCACTATCATTGCAGCAGCGCAATGTACCTGTTTGTTCTGAAACAAAATGCACATTAACACACATTAGTGTTGCAGTGCTATTCACTTAGAATAGCACCCCTACACAATTAAATAACAGGCAAGAGGCTCTGCATATAACAAAAAAGGTCCACATCTGTTTTATATGCAGAAACATTTGCTGCCAGTCCATTAATACAACACACCTTAAAGCACGATGGCAGGTTGTGCTCCTGGGCCCTGAACCTTCTATATTATTGCCGCATGCATAAAGTGAATTAGTATAGGGATTTGATCCCTTACTAGTTCACCATGTAGTAAAATAGTGGGGTTTTGTACAGCAACTCTTTAGCATTAGAAACAAAAAGTGTAGCGCTAATCAAAAAAATGAACAAGAATGCATGACGCACTCAAATAAGTATATAAAAACAGTGCAATATAAAAAAGACACTCAAATATTAAGTAAAAACAGTAAGAAGTCCTCATATATACAAAATGTCTATATGCGAAATACAAGTGAAAACTTGTGCAACTGAGTGTCCTAAAGTAATTCAAAAATGAAGGCAATGGTGAAATTCAAAAGTGGGTGAAGACTTTGAAGGGAAAGGTGACGGTGAGAAGATGAAGAGAACCACCACCAATAGGTAAGGAGCTTACCAGATAGTTTGAACCCAGAGGAACATATGTTCAGTGGGTCAAACGGGCTTGGTGTGGTGGAACCACGATGGAACCTGGACAATCTGTATGCTGCAAATTGCTGTGCTGGAAATGGCCAAACATCAACATGGAGAGAGAAGCCACAGAAGAAAGATGACCTATTAGCAGATAACCTCATATGCAGTAGTAGTCCGGGAAAATCCCAATCAATATGAGCAGGTAAGTATCATGTAATAGAGAAAAGAAACAGCCACATAGCGTAACTCTGTATATAAATCAAAATTTAATGCAGTGGAAACACTTATATTTAAGTTGATATAAAAGCGCTTTGCAAAGAATGTGGCAACAATGGAGTCCTCCCAAGGAGTTCAAACTATCTGGTAAGCTCCTTACCTATTGGTGGTGGTTCTCTTCATCTTCTCACCGTCACCTTTCCCTTCAAAGACTTCACCCACTTTTGAATTTCACCATTGCCTTCATTTTTGAATTACTTTAGGACACTCAGTTGCACAAGTTTTCACTTGTATTTTGCATATAGACATTTTGTTTTACTGTTTTTACTGAATATTTGAGTGTCTTTTTTATATTGCACCGTTTTTATATACTTATTTGAGTGCGTCATGCATTCTTGTTCATTTTTTTGATTAGCGCTACACTTTTTGTTTCCACGCTTTTTACTATTTGTCTACTTGTTGTGTTAGCAGCTTATCCAGAGGGCAGCGCGGAATTATTTTGTATGCAACTCTTTAGCATTAAACAAACAAAATATCTGCTCATTCAAGCCACTAACTAAGTTTAGGTCAGTTCCTGACCAACAGGGCACCCCATAACGGGTTCCCTAAAACAAATATGGCAGCACTTGTATCTTTTAGTGTTCTGTCAGCACTCACCCCACAGCAGGCTCCCACAGTAGAGAGAGCGAGAGGAAGAGAGCCTAGAGCATCAGTTAGTATGAAAAACAAGTTAAAACGGGTTAAGTGGAACTTAAATGTCATATTTAAAATGTACATTTTCAACATTTGAATAGGAAACAAAAAAGAACATCATGATAACATGGGCAGACTAAAGTGACTGGCGTGAGTACATTATATTGGAGTGGGTGTATATGCAAGTACTACTATCACCTTCACTAAAAACCATAAGTGCAGATCATGTTTCATACTATTACTGCAACGTACAATGTAATCACAATTTTCTAGCTACTGACCATTTTTTTTATTTATTTTTTTGCTTTTTATGCAGATGATTTTATTCCAGTTTTCAAAAAAGTAATTTCTACTTGGAATGTTCAAACAATGGCAATCAGGTAAGATAAGTGTCTTTTTTACTAGTTCAAAACAAAAAAAGAACATTTTGTAAGTAATCAAGTAATAACGTATCCAGCCTAAAAGTACATTTTAAGAGCTAAAGTGGTGAAAAAATAAATAAAATAAATACCTGTAAAGATTTGTGGTATGCATTACCAATCAAAAAAGAAAAATATCACATGGCCATTAAAAACCCCATAGCAATTTCATCAAGATGGGTATGCAACCGCATCCTAAATAGACACTATAACTTTGTCAATGCTGGGCAAATTGGCAGTGTCTATTCAAAGGGCATCTCCGAACCTATTTAGGGCTTCCCCATTAAGCACAAGCGACCACACTAGAGATAGGGATGAATAGCCTAGCCACATTTACTATAAAACATGGCCAGCTATTTGAAGTAAGACCTTCTAGACAGGGAAGTATGATGTAAAAGGTATTGGGCCAAGGTGTAGTCTAAGGTGTATGTAGCGACGTCTGCTATGATCTTATCTACCTCCTGCCAGAAAACTTTGGAGCTTAGCACAGGACCACCATATGTGTATCATAGAGCCAACATCTTGTTCACATCTTCAGCAAATATTGGGGAACGTGGGAGAGAACATATGCAACAAAGTGCAGGTCCTGTGCCACTTAAATCTGTTTTTTAAATCCATTTTCCTGCATCGCCACATTTAAGGAGCCCTTATGCACATACAGTAGGTGTTAATTAACTCCCAGTCTTCCTCAGAGAGGTGATTTTACACCACAGCCAGCAGACTTTTGCCCACCATTACATTTTTTATTTCATGATACTCTGTTTACCCAAATTTCTATGCTTAATTTTTGTCCAGCGTATAAAAGTTTTAAATGTAAGTTTGCAATGTCTTTGATTTTCAACGTTTATTTTTTTTTCGGTGGAAAAAAAGTGAAATTGATTATTTCTAATTTATAACAAAATATTTCATGGTAATGTAGCGCCTTGCTCCCAATGAGTGGGCGCTATGTGTTAAAATTATAGTTGTCTGAGCAATAGTTTGGCTCAGAAGGATTGTGTTACAAATTATACTCTGAAAAAAACCCCCAAAAAAAAACAGAAAAAAACAGAGAAGTGCAGCGCTAAAAAGTGATCAAAAATGATCATCAAAAATGATAAATTGATGACTAAATTAATAAGAAAAAGTGTTTACAAAACACATAAATGAATATATATGTGATATGTATTATATAAATAATGAAAAATTCATTGAGTGAAAAATATTTAGGTGAAAAGAGATGAAAATGGAAAACTAATGCAAGGTTCCGAAATATATAAATTAATATAATATTCCAAAAACTGGATGTGAGGAGAAAATGAATATTAACTAGTGAATGAGAGAGAAAGAACATATATGCACAAATTGCAAATAAAATTATTCCATTAATAATTAAATACAAAGAACTGCATATAAAAAAACAAAAAATATATATATATGCAATTAATCAATGAAGTGATAATATAAAAAACACAAAAGGAATAAAGTCCCCAAAAAATTGTTTTCAAAAGGAAAAGTTGATGTGAAGAAAAAGATGATGAACCAATCTTCCCAAGGAGAACTTAAAAGCTTCAGGTGTGTCACCCTGGTGAAAAGTAATCTGCTTACCAGTGATCAAAAGTCTCACCCAGCACAGGAAATAGGTTTCCCCAGAACCCTTGTGTCTCCACAATAGCAGTGCGGTAGTTGTAATCTTCAAGAGCTCACATGAAAAGAAATAAAGGTATCCATGGTGTAGTATGTAGAACCAAGTGCTTTAATTGGTAATAAAAAAACTCACTTACAACAGAGTGGATAACATATAGCGACAGCGGTAGCGATGATTAACGAATGTGGCGTCTCGGTGTTCCTATGTCCGTTCGTTCCTGTGTCATCCACGGCACCTCCTCTCGTTCGGGTATTGCGTGATGACGTCAGCGGCCACCTACGCGTTTCGTCACTAACAGGACATCAACTGGGGAATGGCCGCAAATTATACTCTGTTTCAGTTCAGCTGGTTGCATGATTTTCCTCCTGACAGTGGGTGTTGCTGTCACCACTGGTCAGGATAGGAAAGGCAGCGGGCTGAATGCATTGGGTATCTCTTTCTCAGAAGCGGTTCAGGGGCGTGGTCAACCCACTGTGCATTCTGGGAGAGGGTACTTAAGAGACAGACGCCATTAGGGTAAAGGAGAGTTGGGGGTCGTCGTTCATTGGTGGTGGGCACCACCCACCCAATCCTGACCTGAGGGCCCTCATGGCCTCAGGGAAGTGCTGGCAGTTTCCGCCTCGGGGCCACGTTGGCCTGAGGCTCTGTTACTGAGATGTAGGCCCAGGAGTTACTGGGGGCCTACTGGTCCGGGGATGATCCTGTGTCGCCTTACCTGCTGGAAGGGACCAAGCAATTGAGGACTCAATTGGAGGATGTATCCGGATCATAATCTACCTCACAGTGCTGCTGGAACGGCTGGAAGATCCTGGCACTGAGAGCTGTGTTCTTTATTCAGAAGGTAACCCAGGGAAGGGTTACACCAAGTCTGTGGCAGAGACTGTTCTATTTACACCAAGTCTTTGGCAGAGACTGTTCTATTTTCATTAAGTCTGTGGCAGAGACTACATGTGATCGAGTCCAGCGTGGAGACAGTTGTTCCTCTGGACCTAGGAAAATTCCTGTGATCCGCAAGTAAGGTACCTGAGTCCTCCCCATACCTTCAACCCCCTCTGTTGGAAACGTTATTCAATAAAACCCTTGAAAGAGACTTTGTGTTGGTGCGAACTTTTTCTGGACAACTCTTCAAGGAGAACCCCTGAGACGAGCATACAGAACAGTAAGGTAACGGCAGGCCCACAAATAAATAAGCAGCTCCTATGGGGGTAGTGTTACAGTAATTTATCCTTTAATAAAGACTTTCTAACTTTTTTTTTTTCAAGGCTAAATAGATTATAGAATAGGTTATCTGACCTTTCTTTTGGGGTGTTTTCAAAAACTACAAAGTAAAAAAGAAAGATCACTAGGGTTCTTCTGGTAAGCAGATTCAGTTTGTTTTGCGACACTTTCATTTTGATTACAGTAGTGTTTTTGATGTTTATTTTCCATCTAGCTTGATAGGTCAATGATTTGGCATACATATAGGAATTGAAACTTTTTAAATCTTTTTTAATAAGACACTTTCACCTTGACATGCGAGACAAGTGACATTGGGGTTTATTTACTAAAGTCAAATCCACTTCGCACTACAAGCGCACTGCAAGTGCACTTGGAAGTGCACCTGGAAGTGCAGTCGCTGTAGGTCTGAGGAGGACATGCAAGGAAAATAAAAAACAGCATTTTTGCTCTTACATGATTGGAAGATAAAATCAGCAAAGCTTCCCCTGATTTTAGATCTTCCCCTCAGATTTACAGCGACTGCACTTCCAAGTGCAATTTCAAGTGCACTTGCAGTGCGGAGTGGATTTGCCTTTAGTAAATAAACCCCAGTGTCTTGCAAAGGGGATCCCCCGACTACATAAACTCACCTTCATGTGCTCACTTCCAACTTGTTGCTCCTCTGCAACTGATGAACTCCCCAGTCATGTGAGAGTACTCAGGCTTAGCGATTGGCTGCTATGCCTGAGCACTGTTACGGGGAGCAGGTCATATGCTCTTTTATACCTGAAAGTAGCAGGTGTTCTCACTGGCTGCAGAAGAGCAGAGAGCAGAGAGAGCACAGGTCAGGTTAGTAAGAGGGGGTTGGAGAATGCTCATTGCAGAGTCACTGTCTCTTTGCCCTGTGTAGACAAAGTGACAGGGTCTTTATAAACTGCAATTGCAACAGTAAGCTTATTGGAAGAAAATGTAATTTGCTTTTTTTCTTATTTTATTGATTTTCTTGATGATTCATTCAGACTAGAGAGAGTTTGATATCTGAGAATATTGAAAAAGCCTAAAAACTGTATGTGGCACGTGTAGCAATACCCCCAGCTAAGAGGGCTGCTGATATAGTTTTGGGCCTGTAACACACTGCTATCAACCCCCAGGAACTGTCTCTAACCTCCCTTGGCACAGCTAGCGCAAATAGAAGTGTGAAACCCGTTACACTATAGGAATCACCACTCCGCAATAAAACACACACAATTAGTTAACATCAAGTTACCTGAGCTGACTGCTTCAGCTGGAATAGACAGTACGCCACACAACGTGTTTGCTTAACCACAAATACTTTTACTGAGTAGAAGATATGAGGTTAGACAATGGTACATTTACCTATGCAGAGCCCTGCAAAATTAAATGTCAAGCAAATAAACAAGGACTATGTTCTAACAGTCTTATACACTCTGAAAGTCTTTTAGTAAACTACGCACGCGAGCTTCCCCCTCGTGGCCAATATGGCGCCCAAACAATGTCTCCCTGCTGAACATTCAGGCCTGACTATTTCACACACAGTTATTCCCTTGAGAAGGATCTTTGCTAGCAATGGTGGTGCACTTTATAGGTTATTTGTAATCCAAAGGTATTAAGTGGTTGGTTACTCGGCATGCAGTGAGAAACTTAACTCCGGCTGCACAACACACTGTTCCTCTGGCGTGCAATGTAATACTCTGGTAACGGTGTGCCCTGACCAAGGGATACTGGGCCTAAAAGATAGTCAATAAATCCTGAGCAAGTGCTCTCTCACCCGATCGGACCAGTCCGTACAACCGACTTCTGTAGTTGGGGCTCCAGCACACAGTCTCACGACACCCGTAGTCTCCGATTCTCCCGACCATCCGAGGGAGATTGATGGATGACTCGACTCTGGGTTCTCCCGTCAAGATCTGCAAGCTCTTCGGATTCACTAGGCCCAGGCTCTCCGGCCTAGTCCAGAGCAACAGGCCCCAATGTAGGCTCCACTTGCTAGGAGGGCAGTGTCCAAAGAGACCCGCGTGTTGCTCCTCCCTGCTTAAATAGTCCTTCCCCAGCAGACCTTGCGCCGGACAATGCACTGTGGGTGTCCCGCTGCATACTGGGTATAGTAGTCTTTGTACTCATTAAGGTGACACCCTGCTACACATGTTTTCTGTTTATTTCATAGCAGCATACAATTTAATTTAATTTAATTAAAAACAGCTGTAACTTAGTTGTTTACTGTGCCTGATATGTCACTATATTTATCATCAACCTAGTTTTGAAAGTCTATGAGTCTTTGTTCTGGCATATCATCATCATAACCTTTTAAAGGTTTTTAGTTCTTTCATAAAAGAAAATGAGTTATGTGTCCTTGGGGTCTGACATACTTATATAATGCATCCTGTCTCCCGTGCTGCTCAAATTCAGGACATACAGTGACGTGGGTACAGCCACAGTCAGGCAGCTTGAGTAAGATGTGCACTGGAGCATAACAGTGAATGCTCCAAAAAGGCTTTTTCGTTTTATTCAGTTTCCGTAAAAAAGCTTAAAACCATCATAGCACTGAAGATAGAGACAGTTGAGAACTATGTGCATGAGGCAAAGAGCATGCAAGTTGACAACAGTGATTTTTAGGCTTGTGGACAAATTTTACTTATTTACAACGTATATCATGTGTTTCTGGCTCTCTCGACATTTGTATTATATGCATAGGCACATTCCAACAACTCTCAATTTCTAAAATGTTAAGATTTAGTTTACTGCTACGGGGTAGATGTAATTTAGATTGTATAATTTATTAGTTCTTACAGATGTCTTTACACGCTATTTTGACAATATATAAAGTAGAGAGCACAAGGATCATCACAACTGGAAGCCAACTTTAGAACAAGTGGCCCTTTCACTAATGTTCCAACACCACTGAACTGTTAAGACAAACTGTATCTCAACCACTCAAATTTTTGGTGCAAAGGCCATTTGTGTTTTGGAAACACAGACTACTGGCCCATCATGTTTGGTTTTGTGTACACTACATGGTTTAAGGCTGTTCGATCAAATCCGCCTGTCAGTTTTTCAGGCAGACCTGATCGAACCTTCCAGTCTCTTCTATGGAGCGACGGATGTCAGTGGACACATGTCTAAAGACTAGACATGTGTGGCGTCAATAAATTTGTTTCGTCTCGTTCCGTTCCGTTTCGTATTAGACAAAAATTAGTATTTCGTAATTTGTGTCCGAAATTCAATTTGGATTTGTTTCGTACGAAATACGAATTTTCGTTAGACTCATTAACTTTTCGTAACAATTACGAACATTCGTTATGATAAATTTAAAAAGCAAAAAATACCTTTCTCAATATGGCAGTCGTCGACTCATTATGCTCATTTTGAGGGGCTCCAACCATCCCTGTGCTGTGCTGACTTCCTCCTGGGGCTGTACCCCTGCTGTGCTCATTATGAGGGGCTCCCACCATCTCTGTGCTGTGCTGACTTCCTCCTGGGGCTGTACCCCTGCTGTGCTCATTATGAGGGGCTCCCATCATCCCTGTGCTGTGCTGACTTCCTGGGTTTGTAGTACACTGTTAATTCGTATTTCGTAATTCGTGTCTGAAATTCAATTTGGATTTGTACGAAATACGAAAGTTTGTTAACTTTTTGTAACAATTACGAACATTCGTTATGAGGGGCTCCCACCATCCCTATGCTGTGCTGACTTCCTCCTGGGGCTGTACCCCTGCTCTGCTCATTATGAGGGGCTCCCACCGCCCCTGTGCTGTGTTCATTATGAGGGGCTTCCACCATCCCAGTGCTGTGCTGACTTCCTCCTGGGGCTGTACCCCTGCTGTGCTCATTATGAGGGGCTCCCATCATCCCTGTGCTGTGCTGACTTCCTGGGTTTTTAACTTCATCATAACGAATAATCGTAATTAACGAACACTCTTATTTTATCCAATTCTGAATCTCTCATCGACTACCAGTACCAGTCTAAGCAGTCTCCCACTCCCGAAACAAAATTTGTCAATGAAACTTCGTATTTCGTATAAAATTCATAAGAATAGAAATTTGTATTTCGGAAGCTTCTTTTTGGGAAATTCGTACGAATTTTCGATTTGTACGAAACAAATCGCACATGTCTACTAAAGACACCCACCACCATCCGATCTGATCCTGTCCACCAAAAACAGACGGATGGTGGTCCTATTTCCCATTCATCCAGCACATCGGATGGAAGATCTGGGGATCTGCTTTTAAAGAAGATAAAAGGACAAACAAGATTGAATCTGATTGGTGAATTTAGGAAATGTCTTAATGCTGACGTCTGTTTTCACATCAGGGTTTCTCAATGTGCGAGGCAGGGGAAAAGTATTTCCGGCATGACAAGCAAGCGTGGTCTAGGTTTACCAGAGTACCAAAAGGTGGTGGGGTGGACTAGTTCAGTACAGCAAGGCCTGATTACAAAACTGTTTTTGGCAGGTGGTTGTGCATTCTGTAAGCATGTTGAGGTTTTATTTTCAATTCTCGTTGAAGTGTATCTATAAAATAAAAAATCTCTGCATTGTCTTGTGCTCTCCTACAGCACAATCTTGCTTCATACGTGACAGATTTACTATAATTTTTTTATAAGGGCACTTACACAACCAATTTTTCCTGTGAAGACTTACCGTAATGTTTATCGTTGTGCCAAATCATTGGCCTTCCTTTAAATTTTTGCTTTTAGCATAAGGAAGCATCATCCTCATGGGAGAAAATGCCTTTTTAAGTAAACATTTTCAAGAACCACAGTCATTTTCTTAGAATAGATGAATAAACAAATTGACTAATTTGCTCCCTTGATTAAGAGGATTATGAATATTTAATAATGAACATGCTTAATTTTGATTGCAGAAAATACAACGCAGTTTCATTAATTAAACAGAACTTTTCTTGGCATTAGTCTAAATTGTGCATTTTGCTTAACTTAGGTAAAACATAATTAGGGGCAAGGAGTAAGTTCAGATTGAGCATGGGATTTAGGCAAACCCAACTTGTACACAGTTTGTGAACAAACAACACTACAAAAGTTGCCTTTTTCTCAACCAACTACCAGTAAATCTCTTCTTGGCCTTTGAAATTAAAGCATTTATTAACCCCCCCAAAAAATATATGCTGCTCCTGTCCCTTTAATGTGCAAGCTGCAGCTTGGTACTTTTTGCATTACTTCTCTGTATCTCTTACAATACCTGTTTGATCCTGCCAGCTCCGGTCTTCCCCCCTGAGAACAGATCACAATTATCATGGCTGCTGAGCCAAGATACCGTGGTCTAAATGTGTGTCTGCATCATCCGCAGGTCTACCCTCTCCTCTCTGCCTGTTTTCAGCTCCCTCTCCCTCTTCCTGTCAACATGTAGTCTGGAGTGAGAAAGACGATCTCCTACACTCCCAGCCACACCCCTCTCCTCTCCCCTCTCGTACATACTGCATTGACAGCCACAGGGAGGAAGATAAAAGATTCCTCTTCTGACGTATCTTGCATACGTCAGAAGTAATCTGTGTCCCTCCTACTCAGCTCCCTCAGCTCAGATATGGAGAAGATTTAGGACAATTGACAGAGCTAAAAAAGGCTAATAAAAGGTATTCACAAAAAAATAAATAAGATGTTGCAATGCTTAGGGAACTATGTACTGTGTGCCTGATAAAGTGGTTGTTAACCCAATTGCCTCCAATTAAAGTCAGGTGGCTTAGAATGGTCAATAACGAGGGCTTCGTTTTGTGCCAGCCCCTTCAATGTAAAAGTTTGAATTATCAGCAACCATATTGATAATGTGCTTAGCTGTGATAGGAAAAGCATAGGTAGTGCTGATAATAAAAATGCATAGGATCAGGTTAGTCTAAGCTAGTAGGTACTGTGCTCTTAGAGCCTTGAGTTATGTTTATGGTTTTCAGCCTGCAGTTATGCCTCTAGTGTGGGAAATGCTGCAAAGAGTAGGGAATTTGAGGCTCCAGCTAAGATGGTACTAACAGATCTCCCATAATTTTTCTCTTTTATCGTAAAGAGAAAAAATGCCCTCCTTGAAGCCTCCCCAAAAAATTTCCTCTTACTCCCCACTGACAGCAGCCCAACACTAATGCGCCTGTTTTGAACCCTTGTGAAGAAAAAGGGCCAGGAAATGTCTGTTAGATTAAATGGGAGTGGTTGAAACACAAAGAAAGTGGCCAAATTAAAAAATGGCTACGCACTCTTGAGGAAAGAAGGAAGAAAAGAAGGCAAGAGCAGTAAAGTAAAAAGAAGTGGCTGATTTCCATTCTTAAGCTGGAAGAAAAGGGTGCATGAGCCCTTAAAAAAATTGGAGGAGGAGGTGGAGGAAAAGTGTGCATTAGCAGCACTGTAAAAAAAAATGGCTGCTATGCACCCTTGAAAGAGAGGAGGAGGAAAAGAGTACATTAGTAGCACTCTAAGAGAAATTGGCAGCTATGCAACCTTAAGTAGGGGGGTGAGAAAAGCAGGCAGCAGCTTTCCACTAGAAAATATGAGAGGCGGCAGCACAAACAAATTGGGCAAATAATGAAGACAAATATCAAAACATCTGGAGTTGCATTGTACAGCAACTGTACAATAATTGTTGTTACTGTCACTGAAATAATACGCTCTAATCTTTATTTAAGATAAAACCTGTCTTGTCACTCTCTCTCTCTCTCTCTCTCTCTCTCTCTCTCTCTCCCTCTATCTTATATTGCAGCCTAAGCAAGCTGCTTACATATTGTCCAGCTTTGTATAATATTTAGGGATATTGTCTGTTAGACAAGATACTCTAATTTTTATTACAAAATAAAATCCACCTCGTCTTCTTTCTATATGCTGCCTTTTCAAGTGCTCATTTACTCTCCTGATGTTAGCCAATTCCTACCAAATTCATACCTGAAATCTACATATATTTGGAAAAAAATAGGGATACAGGGATAGGAGGGGGGTTGGGAAATATAGGGGTTATGGTTTTTAAGTGTTTTGTGCTCTTTAGTTTTTACATTTTATTAAACTTTAAAAAAACAAACCAATCTAAAGCACTCAATTTTCTATAAGTTTGTAAGTTGCACAACAGTTTATTAGTATAGTTAGTGAGCTTCTTTTTCTTTAAAGTAAAGTTCAAAGTAAAGTACATTTTCTATAGCTTTCTGTTGTGGTTGCTACTTCCCCCATTTAATTCAGGCCCATTACCGCTGGATAAAAAAAAAAATCAGGTATTGCAGCCACAACTAATTAAAAAATATATATATTAAAAAGTTGAACTGAATCAGATTGAGATGCTGCTGCATTTAAGCCAAGCTAAATATAAAAGTTAAAGAATGATTTACATATTTAAAATTTGATATGCCAAAATACAGTATCGCTGATTCTCTCTGTTCCATAACACCACAGCTTAACACCCCCCCCTCCCCTGCCTATAGCAGATTGACGACCGGACAGGCCTCTCGTCTATCTCAGTGGACGTCATATGACTTCCTCCCAGAAGGGGCCATGCATCGGTGCAATCTGTCAAGTCCAATGACAGATTGATAGATTATTATTTTTATTATTATAAAGGATTTATACAATGCCAACAGTTTGCCCTAATGTTGTAAAGCGCTGCGCAAACAGTACAGTTACAATACAATTCAAAAAAGGGCCAGGAAATGTCTGTTAGATTAAATGGGAGTGGTTGCAACACAAAGAAAGTGGCCAAATTAAAAGATGGCTGATTTTCTTTTACCTTCTTTTACAATACAATTCAATACAGGAGGAAGTTGTAAGGACGAAACCTCAGGGCGTGACCTCACGGCAGAAGGAAGTGGCGCAGTGCGTTCCATTGTGCTCTCCAGTGTAAGGAAGTGGGAAGTGTTTCGTCTGCGGTGGACGGGACTGAAACTTGTATCCATCACTACGCAAAGAGCCTGGGAACGGCGCGTCTTTTAAATGTACTGGCTGTCCTAAAGCTGTTGTGTACCGGAGTTGATGTCTTTGTTCAATAAATTGATAAAACAGGATTACACTATCTCCAGTCTCTCTCTCTTTTGAATCTGAGACTACCAGTGGACCGATTACATCTCGAAGGAGGATGAGGAACGGAGGATCTAGTGTGATAGTGCTTGTTTAAAACTCAACCTTCTAATCATCAGGAGAAGCATCTAGAGAATACAGTCGGTTTTGAAGAGGAGGAGGATCGGATGTCCCAAATTCTGAATGTCTACTAAACTCAACCTTTTGGTGAGTAGAAACCCTTAAGGGGAGTGTGGCACAAGGGAGGAGTGTTTAAAGTGGTGTTGACTGGGTGGAAGCCGTCGTCATTAGCAATTACACCAGCCTCTGGGAGCACCCTTTTTTTCCTATTGGACTCTGATCTTCCTGCTATTTTTTTGAACTATTGATTGATGATTTCTCTTATGGACTACCATAGGATAGAGTTGTCACGTTGTGTGATTACTAAGCGCTGTTTTGGTATTTAACACGTTTTACTTGTTGTGTATTTACTAATTTTATTTATTTATGTTTGGGCATTTATGCTTTTAAAATGGCAGCTGAATTTAATGTAAATGATATTTGGCAACATTTGATAATTTTTTTATCTGTCATTTTGAATCCGTGTAGTACATAGCGCCGAGATAGTGAGAGAAGGCAGTGATTTTCACTATTTTTTATATATTTATTTTATATGATTAACCAATAGGAATCTGGAGATTAATGTTCACAAGCACTGGGCCCTTGTGTAGAGGGGACTTTACTCTGTATTCTACATTTGGCAGATTGGGCTGTCACTTCTTTTTTTCTTTTAACAATAAGGTACCAATCAAAATGGTTCCTGATTATGTGATCACAATGACTTGTATGACATGACAATCACACAAAATTTGTAAATAAAACTGTTAAGAACATTCTTTAACCACTTCAATACCATGCACTTATACAGCTTCCTGCCCAAGCCAATTTTGAGCTTTCAGCACTGTCGCAATTTGAATGACAATTGCGCGGTCATGCTACACTGTACCCAAACAATTTTTTTATCATTTTGTTCCCACAAATAGAGCTTTCTTTCGGTGGTATTTGATCGCCTCTGCGATTTTTATTTTTTGCACAACAAATAAAAAAAGAGCGAAATTTTTTAAAAAAACTAAGTTTTTCTTTGTTTCTGTAATTTTTTTTGTAAATAAGTACCTTTTCTACTTCAATGACGGGCACTGATAAGGCGGCACTGAAGGGCACTGATAAGGTGACACTGATGGGCACCGATGAGGTGGCACTGATGAGGTGGCACTGATGGGCACTGATGATGGGCACTGATAGGCGGCACTGATGGGCACTGATATGTGGCACTGGTATGCGGCACTGATGGGCACTCATAGGTGCCACTGATTGGCACTCATAGGCGGCACTGATTGGCACTCATAGGCGGCACTGATTGGCACTCATAGGCGGCACTGATGGGCACTTATAGGCAGCACTGATGGGCACTTATGGGTGGCACTGATAGGTGGCATGGACGGGCACTGATAGGTGGGCACAGATTGGCACGGATGGGCACGGATGGGCACTGATAGGTGGCACTGATGGACACTAGTAGGTGGCATTGGTGGCACTGGTGCCCAGCAATGCCAGCCACCACACATTGTGAAAGTGCCAGTCAGTGCCCATTTGTGGGCACTGATTGGCATATTTTTTTTATGTTTTTTTTTTTTTTTTTTTTACTACATGTGGATGGCCATGGGGGCCATCCACATGATTGGGGCTTCCCTGGTGGTCCTGGGGGGCTTCCCAGGTGGTCTAGTGTGGGTATCCGAGGGGGGGCTGCGCTGATAAACAATCAGCGCGAACCCCCACTGTCAGGAGAGCCGCCGATCGGCTCTCCTCTACTCGCGTCTGTCAGACGCAGTGAGGAAGAGCCGATCAACGGCTCTTCCTGTTTACATTGTGATCAGCCGTGATTCGACACGGCTGATCACATGGTAAAAAGCCTCCGACGGAGGCTTTTTTACCGAGATCAGTGTAGCGGTGGGTCAGACTGACCCACCGCTCCACCGATCGCCGCGATGCGCGCCCCCCCGGGCGCACGGCGGCTGTTATCCAGCAGGACGTCATATGACGTCCAGTGTGGATAACTGAACCACTTCCCGGACGTCAATCTGCTATTGACGGGGCGGGAAGTGGTTAATACTGTGATTTTTTTTTCTTTGTAAACACATTTAATATATATATTTTTCCAAATTTTTTACATAAAAAAATCTGAGCAGGATAATGATTAAAACAGTTTACAGTGAAACCTCGGTTTAAGAGTAACTTGGTTTGAGAGCAATTTGATTTGCAAGCAATTTTTTAAAGAAATTCTGACTCGGTTTGCGAGTGTTGACTCGCAAGACGAGCAGAATTCAAGCAAAATAGGCCTGCAGTACCGCATTTGGCCTGAGGTACAGGGGCGCAGGAGCCGAACAGCGTAGATCGCTGCCGTTCGGGAATGCTAGGAAAGATACGGAAATACACAAAATATTTCCTCATGAAATTAATATATAATGAATAATGAAGTAAAGGGGGGTTATTTACTAAAGGCAAATCCACTTTACACTACAAGTGCAAACTACAAGTGCAAAGTGCACTTGAAATTGCACTTGGAAGTGCAGTCGCTGTAGATCCGAGGGGGACATGCAAGGGAAAAAAAGACATAATTTTAGCTTGCACATGATTGGATGATAAAATCAGCAGAGCTTCTCCTCATTTCAGATCTACCCCTCAGATTTACAGCGACTGCACTTCCAAGTGCACTTTCAGTGCAATTTCAAGTGCACTTTGCACTTGTAGTTTGCACTTGTAGTGCAAAGTGGATTTGCCTTTCATAAATAACCCCCAAAGTGTCACTAAAGGAATTTACTTTTTTTTTTGTTCTGGATAGAGTGTAGAGCAGGGGTCTCAAACTGGCGGCCCTCCAGCTGTTGCGAAACTACAAGTCCCATCATGCCTCTGCCTATGGGAGTCATGCTTGTAACTGTCAGCCTTACAATGCCTCATGGGACTTGTAATTTTGCAACAGCTGGAAGGCCGCCAGTGTGAGATCCCTGGTGTGGAGGGATAAGAACCTGTCAGGTGTTACTGGGGTCTGTGCCCCCATTAGGGAGAGTCACCCTCTCTACAGTATTTGTGGTGTTTACAGTTGGCATCAAAAACGAAAGTAAAAGAAAATGCCAAATTTTGGGTTGATATCAAAACTGGAATAGAGGGGAAATCTCCCAATAGGGGCATTAGTTCTGGTGACACCCTGAGATTCCCTCACTTTAAAGGGATTTCCTCTGACTTCCTGTTTGTCTAGGGGACAGGAAGTGAAGGGAAATATCTGCAATGGGACAGAGATGGCAAGAAAACAAAACAAACATAAACTGTCTAACACTCCCTTGCTCTATCCAAAATTAAAAAGAAAAAAGAAATGCCTTAAAGTGCAAAACTTTTTTTTTTTTTAAGAGTAAGTCAAATTACTGACATTAAACCAATATAAAGTGCACAGATATTGTACTTATACGATAATAGATGATCAATAAGCCCTCTTTCACAGTGGGGCGCGGGCGGCATTTTTAGCTGCGCTTTACCGTCATTTTAGCGGAGGTATTCGGCCGCTAGCTGGGCGCTTTTAACCCACGCTAGCGGTCAAAAAAGGGTTAAAACCACCCGCAAAGCGCAGCGGTGCCCATTAATTTCAATAAAAAATGGGCAAGAGCGGTGGAGGAGCGGTGTACACACCGCTCCAAAGATGCTGCTTTCAGGACATTTTTTTATGTCCTGCCAGCGCACCGCTCCAGTGTGAAAGCCCTCGGACTTTCACACCGGAGCAGGGCCGTCGGAACAGGACAGGCAAACCAAGCAACTGCTTGGAGCCCCGAGCTGGCCTGGGGCCCCAGCAGTCCCGCGATAGTGTGAATTTTCCCACACAGCAGGAAAAGGAGCAAGAGGAGGCAGCATGGGAGGAGGAGGTAAGACAAACCCCCCCTTATCCATTCTAACGTCGGAGGTGCGACTGGCGCCCCCCCTCCCGCGATCGGCGCCCCCCCTCCTGGGATTGGGCCCCCCCTCCCGCGATATGCGTCAATGTCCCGAGCCCCCCCCCCCCCCCTGCTTAACAACTTTCCTGACAGGTGAACTTATTTCAAAATTCTGCCTGGGGCCCCCAAATTCCTTCAAGCGGCCCTGCACTGGAGTGAATGGAGCTGCTCTTTCAGGGCGATTTGCAGGTGCTATTTTTAGCGTTAGACCCCTTTCACACTGAGGTGCTTTGCAGGCACTATAACACTGAGATGACACAAGTGAACACATAGTCATTGTGGGTCATTCCCACAAACTTCAGTATGCTGTGAAAACTTCTCAAAGGACTATAGATCAGGATAACATTGTTTTTCCATATCTTGATTTATTTATAAATTATACTATTTTAAACTCAGTAGACTGCAGCTGCACAAGGTATGCTTTTCTTGCAAAAACATAATTCAAACTGGACCATCAAATTACTGTAATATTCAAAAACAATGAAATGGCAGCTGTACAGTTGGGATTGGGGATTACAACAGTGTACTGGGAATTTACAAGAAGACGGATTTATCACTACCAGCAGCAGGGAAGACAGATTAGAATCACTTCAAACTGGCCAGCACTTTATTAAGAGAAACAAAATAAATCAACATCTAGCCCTAAGCTGCAGCAAATCATTTGGACTGCGTCTTTGATTGTCAGTTTTATTTTTTTACTATTCTTTGTGCGAACATCTGTGTTGATAGAGGTATTTCATGTTACAGGGACAAATGCTGCTGTAGGGAAGCATTTGATAGTTTATAATAATTAACAAAATAATTTCCTATTTTACATATTAATCAAATAGAGTCCCTGTTAGCATACTGTTTATACAGACATAGGTGCAACAACCATATATTATACTGTGATTAGTGGTCATGCCACTTGCTTGTGTTGTTTTTTTTTAATTCTTGAACAATGTAATGTTCTTCCCAGTAGAACTACATGATTATGATGTAATTTCCTGCTCTATGCTCTTGTCATTTTCCCATAAAGTATGGGCTCAGCTGTGTGTCCAACACCATCTTAAAGGAGTTGTAAAGGCAGAAGGTTTTTTATCTTAACCTCCCTGGCGGTATGATTCTGTCTGATTTTAGGCGCTGAAAGTGGTACAATTATTTTGCATGGAAATTTGGCGTTTTATATTGTAGGCCTGCAATTCTTAGGAATAACTCACTTAAATCTGTCCAAACCAGAGTCTAGTAGACATCCTGGGTATGATAAAGTTTGAAACACAAAATCATAAATAATATTATAATAAATAACTATAAATAATTATAACAAATAATAATTGCAGAATTGTCACTGTCATTACTTTCAGTGCTTGATGACGAATTTCCCCACAAATCGCTATCGCTCAATTCTGCGAGTGATTCTAATTTATTATCGCTGTTTTCTAGCTGGTCTAAAACCACTTTTGACATAAAGGGACACTTTTTGGTTGCTATGGACAATCTCCAAATTCCAGGCAGAAAAAACTGTATTTATAATATAAAAGTGCATGCAGGGCACTGGACAGACCACTAGGAACACAGGGGGATGTGTAATTTTTTTATACAGTACTGTAATCTAATCAGTAAGATTACAGTATAATGTATGTGTATTGTGTTTTTACTTTTTTGAATTTGGCGCCGATCTCCGCCCCCGTGCGCCGCAACGTCACAGGGAACGGAGCTCGGCGGCACTGTGTGTGAATCGAGCGAGGAAACAGCTCGCACACACTGCGGGGAGACATCACAGGATCCAGGGGACAAGGTAAGTAACTCTCCCTGCATCCTGCGATGCAGCTCGAGTCTGGCTCGGGGATACTGCTTATGGTACTGAAATTCCACCCCAAGCCGGACTCGGGAATACCGCCAGGGATGTTAATGCATGCTTTTTATCTTTTTGCATGTTATGCATTAAGAAAAAAAACCTTCTGTGTGTAGCAGCCTCCCCAGCACCCCCTAATTACTTACCTGAACTCAATTCTCTCTCCATCGATGTCCACAATTGTCTAAGCCATCCGGGACACGCCTCCTGATTGATTGACAGTCGTGGGAGCCAATGGCACCGCTGCTGTTTCTCAGCCAAAGTCCGTCAGCCAATCAGGGGAGAGAGGCGGCGGGGCCAGGTCAGGGTTCCGTGTCTTAATGTATACACGGAGCTTTGACTCGGTTCGATTGCCCCCATAGAGAGGTGCTGGCTGAGGGGGCACTCGATAGGAGGGAGGAGCCAAGAGCAGAAGATGCCTTATTAGGACGAAACGTCGGGAAGGGGTCTGCTGATGCTACTGCGTCATTTTGATCTTATATGCTTTTATATATCTTCTCAAATGTGAGTGACCATTTTATATTTGACCATTAACTGCTCTCATTTTAAATGGAATCACACTATGTAGCCCAATTTTTCTCCTTTTACCATATGATACACTGGGAGGATTTGTATATGAAGTACCGTGGCTTAATCTATGGTGGATACTCATTGATGTCAAAGTTGTGAAACATCCCTGCCTGGTTAATATTGGAAGCTGTGCTTGCTGTACTTCTCCCTGGGTGTGCTACACCAACAAGCTTGTTTGACCCATCAGGCGTACGCCTTGCTGGGTCCAACTCGTCTGGTAAGCCTTTGATCTTCACGGTGGTGGATTACTAGCAGACAACCATATATTTAATCACTTATATCACTTTGGAACACTTTTTATTTATTTGCTCACTAGTACATTTGGTTCATTACCACTGATGTTGTCCTTATTGTTTTTGCCATGATTTTTTAGTACAGAGATCATTTTCTCACTTATAACTTCAACCATTTGAACACTACAAGCAATATTGATATTTGGACTTTTTAATCATTTGTTCATTTGCCCAATTGGTTTTCACCTTTCTTGGTGTGCAATTTACAGGTTTCATCCAATATTGTTTATTCACTTCACATTATTATATCAATTTGCATTATTCATTTATTTTGTATATCTAACCAGCACATTGGTTGTATACAACCATTCAATATGGAGGTTACTTCATAAGTTTTGGTCACATATACCACTACTTTTGAGCGCTGCACTTTACCACTTTCAGGAGCCAAGAGCAGCAAAGAGGGACCCGAGAAAAGGAGGATCCGGGCTGCTCTGTGCAAAACTAACTTCACAGAGAAGGTAAGTATACCATGTTTGTAAAGGCCTGTTTTAAAAAAAAATAACCATCACTTTACATGGTAAGAGTACTGTATATGATACGACAAGCATTTTTTCTTTTAGATATTAACTAAACATCCCAATATTTTAGCACCATCATGATATCACCCTCCGAAAACAACTGAAAATAACCCTTTCACAGCTGATGACATAACTATAAAGTAACAAAGTATTTCTGTGCTCAGGTGTTTTTTGTTCAAGGGGAGGAAATGTTTATCTCTTAATCCTTTTATCCACACCTAGAGTCTTGCTACCCTCTCAGGGCCTTGGGTATCCAAAAATGCTAGAAAACAACAAAAACAACTAAAGAAGGGCGCACCGACCTAGTGCAATTCCATTATAAACATTTATTAGAGAATTAAAGGTGACACATAGAATACTCACAAACGTACTGTAGGTGGTGTCTCAGTGGCTCTGAGGAAGAGGGTTCTCCCTTGAAATGCTTCAGCCTAGCCATTATGGACACCTTCTGGTCTCCTTGCGCGTTTGGATTATTCCAGCAGTCCTAGAGGCGTTTGGTTCAGGCTGTGCTTCGACATGCGCATCTACCACCTACATTCGTAAGTATTCTATGTGTCACCTTGTATTCTCTAATAAATATTTATAATGGAATTGCACTAGGTCGGTGCGCCCATCTCTTGTTTTTCTTGTGTTATAACTATAAAGTAGCCAATAGCATCGGCAGGCAAACAAATCTCTGGCTGCCAAAGCTGGGAGGCTGGTTACCTTTCTTCTCTTCGCTTTCTTGTAGAAGTCATTCAGGCGACTTTGATGTGTACAGTAATTTTTTACACCACCCCCCACCCCCCAGTCTGACCTGCACCCCATGCCATGTGTCCTAAGCTCACCTGTCTCTTCCGGGTGCTTCACCACCTCCATGTCAGGATTAAGAGCGGAGATCAGTGAATATTTGTTCACTGATCTCTCTGGGGTAATATGAACTGCTGTTGTGCACACAAAGCCATTTATCTTTTACCTGCCTCTCCCAACCAAGATGTATAAATCACCAATGTGACAAGGCCACAAAGACTCGTGCTCAGCCCTCTCATACCTGATGTATGTTTTGTCACACAGGTCTTTTTCTAAGGAATCAAGGTGCACTTGAAGTTTATAATAGTACATCAAAAACAGACCCCCCCTAATAAATGTAAAAATCATACCCCCACATACATGCACATTTGAACACACACATAAGGATTGCAAGCATACAAAAACTACAATTGTGCCACATACAGTAAAATAAGTATTGAAGATGTCACCATTTTTCTATTATCTATACATACAAAAGAAACCAAAACAAATATGTTCAGAAATTAAGTGGTGTGTAATAAAATGCAATGACACAGGGAAATAGTATTGAACACGCTAACTGAAATGTATTTAATACTTGGTACAAAATCCTTTGTTGGTAATGATAGCTTAAAGACGCCTCCTGTATGGAGAAACTAGACGCAAGCATTACTCAGGTGTGATTTTGGCCCATTCTTCCACCCAAAACAGTCTTCAAATCTTGAAGGTTCCGTGGGCCTCTTCTATGAACTCTGATCTTTCTTTCTTTCCATACAGTAGATTTTCTATTGGATTCAAGTCAGGTGATTGGCTGGGCCATTCTAGCAGCATTATTTTCTTTCTTTGAAACCAATTGAGAGTTTCCTTGGCTTTGTGTTTGGGATTATTGCCTTGCTGAAAATGTCCACCATGGTTTCATCTTCATCATCCTGGTAGATGGCAGCATATGATCCAGTATTTACATCAGCACTGACTCACTTTGGGAACTATTCCCTCCTCCCTGCTCTAAGGAACACAGGGGATATTTCAAGTGTTTCATCTGTTACCATCATTTATCATTGGATTGGATTTTAATCTTATTTTGTGGCTGAATAAATGTTTGATTTTTTCCACATTACCAAGAGACAGTCTGAATATGCTTGTTTCCCATGAGCGCAGGATTTTAGTGTGTTTTTGTACTCTTGAAGATGATGTGCATGTGTGTGTGCCACTGAGCCAGGCCCAAGCAGAAAAGCATAGATATAACAAATAAAGTGTAATAACATGATTTTAACAGGCTGTTGCACAAATCACTTTATTACACTTAATTTATGATATCTATGGCTGCTATGCATATTTATATAATCCATATTTAGCACTATATTTAACTGGCTGCTTGCTTCTGCTTGGGCCTGCCACACACGCACAATCACACATGATGATGACGACTTAAAGTCACCATCATGTGCGATTGTACGTGTGTGCCAAGCAGAAGCAGCCAATCAAATATAGTGCTCAATATGGATTATATAAATATGCATAGCAGCCATAGATATCATAAATAAAGTGTAATAAAGTGATTTGTGCAAAGGGGTTGTAAAGGCAATTTTTTTCTTTTTTTAAAATAACAAACATGTTATACTTACCTCCACTGTGCAGCTCGTTTTGCACAGAGTGGCCCCGAACCTGGTATTCTGGGGTCCCTCGGTGGCTGTCTCAGCTCCTCCCCGCAAGAACCATGCCTGCAGTCCCTGATGGTCTCCTGTACCATGCCTGCAGTCCCTGACTGTCTCCTGTACCATGCCTGCAGTCCCAGACTGTCTCCTGTACCATGCCTGCAGTCTCTGACTGTCTCCTGTACCATGCCTGCAGTCACTTCTGCCTGTTGCCGCCTCCTTCCCTCTACCAGCTGTCACCCCTGCCCCTATGTTTCCCAATAATTCTTCTATCCCCATCCTCTTCCCCCCAGCGATCACAGCCTTTTCCATCCCAACTCTCCCACCCCACAATCCCTATTTCACCCCACCCTCAACTACCGCCACATCCCAAACCACCCCTCTTCCTAGGCGATAGGTATCGGTAATTGGTATCGGCGAGTACATGATGTCAAGTATCGGTACTCGTACTCAGTGTCAAAAAAGTGGCATCGGTGCATCCCTACCCCAAAGTGTTGCAAATATAAAAAGTTTGCCAAGACAAAAACGTAATCATCTGCACAAAACTGATATAGGAAGGCAATGTTAAAAAGTCAAGATTTAAAAGATAAATAAATGTCATTGGAGGGCTAACTAGTACTTGCTAGATACTTGTGGTCCAAAGAACAATCTAAATTGTGCAGCCCCGATCCAGTGTTATTTAATTACTAAGTTTCCCTTCACACTATGCAATGGCCTAATGTACCTGCATTATTGCAATACTTTGGCATGTGTTTGGGCATGTACCAGCAGTTTATTACTATTTATTGCATAAGCAGGTAATTAAGGCAAACGCGCAGCTTTTTTCTGTAACATGCGAAATTGCTTGAAGCCCTCATGTCTTCAATACCAACACAATCCACTCATGCAGTAAACAGGCCAGTAGTTTTCCTCTTACCTTGAAATGTTGCCTGGATAGAGACAGCCCTAGATTTTAGTACTTTGGCAAAGAATGCAAATTTTGCACATACTTAAAGCGGTGTTCCGGCCAAAAAAATATATTAAAAGCCAGCAGCTACACATACTGCAGCTGCTGGCTTTTAATAATAGGACACTTACCTGTCCTGGAGTCCCTCAATGTCAGCACCGCAGCTGATGTTTCCATCAGCTGTCAGGTGCTGCTGCCGCCATTGCGGGTAAGGGAACCCGGCAGTGTAGCCTTTCGGCTTCGCGCCGGGAACACTACTGCGCATTCGCGAGACCCCTCTCCTCTCTCCTGTCCCCCCTCCCCATGAAAGGTGCCAATTGTGGCACCGGAGAGGGGGAGGAATCAGATGAGTGGAAGTTCCAATTTAGGGTGGAACTCGGCTTTAAAGCTGAACTCTAGCCTTACCTTAAATCTTGTGTAGCTGTACAGGCTTCTTTCCTATACTGAAATGTCCTACTCTGATTTCACTGAACATTGTGAGCTTCTCACTGTGTGCATTAGAAGCTGCAGCAAGTCAGATAGAGCCTGTCTCATATCCTGAGTAGAGGACATCCAGCAACATCAAGCTCCTTACCTCTCCAACTTTACTGTCCATGGCCCACCCCTTTCATTCATTGGGTTTCAGTTCCTTTCATCATGGAGGCTAAGCATCACATGTTTACATTACATAAGACAGTCTGCATGCAAATGATATCCATTAAAACTGATATCCACTCATTAAGGTACTTTGATATTTGCATAAATCCTCCCAAAGGCCAGCCCAGCACTGGGGGCTCTTGAGAGGAGTAGTAAGTGCTGTGGTGTTTTCAGGAAGCTATGCACAGTACCCCGCTTGACCCTCTGCCTGCATTGCATTGAGAAACACAGAAACCTAGAGATGACATCGTTGGGTCTTTGAAGTTTCTGAATTACAATAATTTTTTTAACATGACTAGCTATACTACTCTAAGAACATTCAATAACATAATAAACAGTTTTTTCTTGGGTGGTATACAAACACGCTTCACAAGAGTTTAGTTTTGCTCTATCTGCCAAATAATCATACTTTTCTCCTGTCGTATCAGCACAGTCCATCACTTATAGCAGCATTTTAATAACTTAAACTCCTTATTCTGTCCTCTATGGTCTCCTCCTTCTATCTGCAGCATAGCATTGAAAGATTTTGCCATTCACATAGCCAAAAAGTTGAAATAACTGTTTTTCCTAGTCTGTCTGCATAGTGCCTTATTCTAGCTTCCTTTCTAACATACTTTGCTTAATCGAATAAAGGTTATATTTGTTAATATGCCATTCCCATTTTACCATCTGTTCTTACATAGTCCCCAGCTCTTCTCATCCTTCATTCCTGGCTTTATCTCTCTTTGACTGATCAACTTGTTCTTAATTTTTTTTCCTAATATTTAAAAATGCAGTTATGCACTGATATAAAAATTTTACCCCAGTCCCCCCCTGCCCTGTCCAGCTACCATGTCCCACTTCTCTCTTTCTCACAGTAACCATTCAAATGACATATTTACTCTGAATTGAAAAATCTCCTTTCTACCTATTACTGTCCTGAAATAAATACATACATTATACCAGTCAACTAATATTCCTAAACATATTCCAGCTCAGTGACTCACTATGTAGTGAAACCAGGATGAAAATGTTAACCCAGAAGCGTGAACTTGCAAAAAAGTCAGCAGTGGAAGCTCCCATACTTCTGTCTCGAAAGGTTGTTTTTAACGAAGAACCTGAGGAAGTCATGACGTCAATTGGATTAAAATAAATGTAGGGTATTAAAGCCCAACTCTGGGCAAAAAAAAAAAAAGATCCCTTTCAGGGATACAGCAAGAATGAACTGCTCCTTTATGCCTAGGAAAAAAATAAAAGGGTTCACTGCTCCTTCCCGCAGCCAGACCAGTCTCCACAGCACTTGCACCCCAGAGCTCCACCGGTCTAAGGTCCTGAAATCATCAAGACCGTAGTCTTGCACTGGACATGAAGATGCCAAAAGACAGTCCACCACTGGATTGTGGGGAAGTAGAGGATCAGGTAAGTAAAATTGTTTCTCTACTTCTCTAGACGAAACAAGCAATTACGCCATGCAGTATGGTCGCAATCCCACTGCAAAGAATACTTTATTTGCCTAGAGTTGGGCTTGAAGTAGAACAAAGTGAGCTGATACTAAAGGCATGATCAACAGACCATGTAGAGAAAAAGCCCCACCTTTTTAACTCAACCCTATTAAAATAATAGGCGTTTCTGGGGCTGGGAGTATCTTAGTACATGGATAGCACATATCAGGGATCCTTTACACTAGTGCAATGCAATATCAGCACATAGCACATAACAGTCAATATATAGAAAAAGCTCCAAGCGATATTATTATTAGCAGTCAACGGCACACATTTATCAGAGTAAGCCTTGCTATGTACTAAAACACTTGGCTAAGCCACTTAGTAAAATAAGCTCCAAGAAGTCATTTACATTACCTGCTATACATAATACTAAATTTATTTTTTTCTCAACTTGAACCATTAATCATGCAGGGTGAATCAAGTTTCCTTTATTGCCTTCCTTCACCAATACATATTCACCTCTTTTAATTTCCAGTTGCTTCTTTCAGCTGATAGAAGTAAGAAAAGGAAGTCATGTGCAAGCTGAGTCACTCTAGTCAGAGCTTACACAGAGCTGAGTACTCCAGTCCTAAACCCATGTCACAGTGATGTTCCAATAGCCAAAACACCAGCGTTGTCACATGCTCCCCCATAACCGGATGTACTGTGTATTTTCTTCAATGCTGGTGGCTGAAGAGTGTGTGTGTGTGGGGGGAGGGGGGGGGTAGTAAAGGTAAGGTTATAATTATATTATATGGTGGGGTGGAGAGTGGAGAGCCTGCAGCTTTAAACCAAATTCCTTCATGTTCAATATATTTCTCAATCATATTTCTTTGGTCTGCAAAATGTTTGAATAGCTTGTTTTTATGGAACACATTCTTGGGGGCTACTTCTATGCTAAAACAAGCTTTCCTGCATGAACGACAGGCTCTATTAATCTTCATGAATGAGTGGAGCTGTCATTAAGGCTTGGTACAGACTAAGATGTTAAGATTCCATAAAATGTATTCCTGTGCTTTTTTTCTTTTTTAATTGAAAATAGTTGAGTCTGTGTTAAACTGGTACTGTGTGTAAATGATAGCACCATGGAGATGAATGGAACCAGCCATTGATAAAGGGAAGCCCATTTTAATGCTGATTCAGCTCAAAACATTGAATTACATTTGCTTGAATGAACTAGCTCTATGAGCTAGCAAGGCAAGAGCCTACTTGACAATATCTTGGAGCTTGCTAATTAGAGACCTGAGTCTGCTATTTAAGTGGTGTTATCTATCTGTCAAGGTTATGTTCTTTTTTCAAGTTTTCTCCTAAACAAAGTACTATTGATATCTGCTAGTGGACAAATCCAAGAGCTGTCTCTGATAACTAGCATATATAAATCAACATTATTTGCTGATTCTCTGCACTATTAAATATCCTCCCCAACATTTACTACAGTGCTAAATATTAAATATTCGTTTTTCTGTTTGAAAAAAAACCCAAAAAAAAAAAAACACTTAAATACCACATTGCACACTCTCCTAAATTACAATTCTCTGTTTGACCTACTCCAGTTAGAGCACAAAGATATGACTGGTTATTTCTGCATAGAGATTACAAATCTAGGCAAGAGGCCTAGATTCTCTTCACTAGGCATATAAAATCCCAATTTTATTGGGCTATAGAAGGTTGGGATTGGGTAATGGTGATGTCATTAAGTGTTAACATCGTTATATAGTAGGCTAAGTTTTTGTTGGGCATATGACATCATAAGAACAGGGGATTTCACCCCATAATTCCCTGTGCTTTCTGCAGCTCATTAAAAACAGAATCCCAATGGGATCCTGTGCACTTACAGACTTATGATTAATGTGTAGAGAGCCCACCCTCTATTGGAGTATGGCTTTCCAACAGTGCACATGTGACCTGGTAAGCGGTACAAAAGACCCCTTTACCACTTTAGAAAGCAGATTTGTTCCTCCAGCAGAGTGAACTGACATCTAATAAATGAGTAATCAGCCAAATTTGCTATGAACCTGCTTTTTGCATTCTGTGTGTTTAGCATGCTTAACCTGCATCTAAAGGATTCATATTCCTCGTATCAGTGTATCAGCTGTGACAGCAGGAAGGTAAAGTCACCTGGTTGCATCCAGGGGGGTAGGTATATTTCTCCCAGATTCAGGCTTTATGCCGACTTATACAACTAGGGAGAGAGTTGATGAAGCCCAGCTGAGGCTAGTGGGCTCATGGATGATTCATACCTCTAGGGAGAGTGCTGGGCGTCGTGCAGGCAGGGAGTTGATGAGACCAGCTGAAGCTTGTCAGCTCGTTTAAGGCCTCTATAAAAACTCCCAGCTTCATTAGGTGTTTGCTCATGCCTGGAACCAGACCTGTGTGGACTGTCTAGGGAGAGTGAACCCCTGTGCGGTGAGACAAAGCCTGTGTGGCTATTTGTTTGGACATTTACTAAACCAGGGACTTAGGGACTAGGACAGCACCAGGCTGATCCCAGTTGTTAGTTAGGGAAACCTGCATGTTTAGTCAGAGGTCAAGCTGACCAGGATTTATTTTGTTTATGTTTATTTTTGCTTTGCTGTGTTTTTGTCACTGTAAATAGAGAAATAAACCGCACCTTTTGATCTTGAAAACCACAACCTCCGTCTGCTGGGCCTGTTTTTGTGTGGGGAGCCCATCCAGGGGGTCACACACACCCGCTACCGAGCTAACCCCCTCACAGTTGGTGGAGAACCAGTGGCAGTTTTTTTTTAAGCCAGCATGGAGGAGATACTGAAACAGCTGGCTCTAGCAAATGCCAATCAACAGCAGACAAATGCAGGTTTGCAAAAGAGCTTCGCAGCCCAGCAACAAGCCCAGCAGCAATCTGAGGCCCGCTTCATAGACCTGTTGCAGAAGCAAGAGCAGAGACTACAACAACAGATGGAAGCAGTAATGCAGCAACGTCCGCAGACCAGTGAGGAAAGCCGTCCCACTAATACCGCGTCCTTTGGGGTGAGTCGTTTATTGACAAAAATGACTGGAGAGGATGATCCAGAGGTATTTTTGACCACATTTGAAAGGACTGCTGAAAGAGAAAAGTGGCCTGAGGGGCAGTGGGCTGGACTGGTGGCTCCTCTGTTAACTGGTGAATCGCAGAAAGCTTACTATGACCTAGAGCCTGACCAAGCAAAAGACTATGTGATGCTAAAAGCTGAAATATTGGCAAGGCTGGGTGTCACCCTGGCTGTCCGGGCTCAGCGTGTGCATAACTGGACTTTCCAGCTTGGAAAACCCCCCAGGTCTCAAATGTATGATCTCATTCACCTGAGCAGGAAGTGGCTACAGCCAGAGACTTTGTCCGCACCGGAGATTGTGGAACGTGTTGTGATGGATCGTTTCTTGAGAGCTCTTCCTACCGCCATTCAAAAGTGGGTAAGCCATGGAGACCCAGAAACGGCCGGTAAACTTGTGGATCGTGTAGAGAGATACTTAGCTGCAGAGAACCTGACGGCCTCTTCCAGAGACTCTCGGACTTTCCACCCTAACACCAGACCATCCCCAGGGGCGGATAAGATGATTCCAAGGGGTGAGGGTGGAGAGAGTGAGAGGGTGGGAGCTCTTCCCAGGGTTTGGCGAGAACAGCCTGGGAAGTCGGGGGCTCAAGAGGCAGCCAAAAGGATTGTTTGCTACCGCTGCCGGCAAACGGGACATATTGCAGCAAATTGCCCGGTTGTGGAGGAACCCATGCAATGTGACTTTCTGACGGACAGACGTCAGTCGCTGTGTGCGACAGTCGCATGCACTGCCATTCGGGGAACTGAGAAACATTTATGCAAAATGTGTATTAATGGTAGAAATGTTGTGGTATTACTGGATTCAGGTAGCCTTGTGACCCTGATAAAGGCTGAATTAGTTAAAACAGAGGTCTCTGGGAATAGCAAGGTAGCTGTTATTTGTGTGCATGGGGACACCCGAGAGTATCCAGTGACTACAGTGTGTTTCAAGACCCCCAAAGGTACCCTCTCTCATCCAGTGGGGTTAGTATCTCAATTACCGCATGATGCCATTGTGGGAAGGGATTTTCCGAAGTTCTGGGAACTGTGGGATGATCCTGAGCCCCCCACTGGTGCCCCTATGTACCAGGAAGGTGATAGCCAGAACTCCTCTGAGAGTGGTGAGGACTCTCCAGAATTTCCCTTGTCAGTATTGGCAGGCGAGACTCAAGAAACTGGAGAGGAGCCCACCTCCTCAGACGAAAACCTACCGTCTGTGGAGTTTTCTGATCTTGAGGTTCACAGGGAAAATTTTGCCACAGAACAGTTAAAAGACCCCGCCCTAATAAAGGCACGGGAAAACGTAGTGGAAATAGATGGCGAGTTAGTGAACCCAGATAATACCTGCACTTACCCATACTTCAGCGTAGAGAAGGACCTACTGTATCGGGTGGCAAAAAGGGCAGAAGAAACCGTTGAGCAGCTTGTGGTGCCCAAACCTTACAGGAAGTTGGTGTTGGAGTTGGCCCATGGGCACATTCTTGGAGGTCATCTGGGGACAGAGAAAACCCGAGAGAGGGTATTACAGAGATTCTATTGGCCTGGGGTGATGAAGGACATAGAAAATTATTGTTCCTCCTGCCCTGTGTGTCAGAGGTCGGCCCCGATGCCACATTTCCGTAGCCCGCTGGTCCCTCTACCCATCATTGAGGTCCCGTTTGAGAGGATCGCAATGGATTTGGTAGGTCCTATAATCAAGTCCGCTAGGGGGCACCAGTACATATTAGTTATAATGGACTATGCCACCCGTTATCCAGAAGCGATCCCTCTCCGAAATACCTCGGCCAAAACCATAGCCAAAGAGCTATCTCTTGTTTTTAGCCGGGTGGGTATTTGTAAAGAACTGCTTACGGACCAAGGTACACCCTTTATGTCCCGGGTTATGAAAGAGCTGTGTAAATTGTTCAAAGTGACGCAATTGCGTACGTCTGTGTATCACCCCCAAACCGATGGGCTGGTTGAAAGATTCAACAAAACCCTAAAACAAATGTTGAAGAAAGTGGTGGATAGAGATGGAAAGGATTGGGACTGTCTACTTCCTTATTTGATGTTTGCTATTAGGGAGGTGCCCCCAATCCTCTACGGGATTCTCCCCCTTTGAGTTACTGTATGGGAGACACCCAAGAGGGCTGTTGGATATTGCCAAGGAAACTTGGGAAAGTGAGAGTTCTCCCCACAGGAGTGTGATTGAGCATGTCGCCCTGATGCAAGATCGAATTGCACAGGTAATGCCCATCGTGAAGGAACATTTGGCCCAAGCGCAGTTGGCACAGCAGAGAGTGTACAACCGTGGAGCCAAGACCCGTACCTTTTCCCCGGGGGATAGGATATTGGTACTTGTCCCTACGGTTGAAAGTAAATTCCTTGCCAAATGGCAAGGCCCCTACGAGATAATGGAAAAAGTGAGCGAAGTGAATTACAAGGTCAGACAACCAGGAAGGCGAAAGCCCGAACAGATCTATCACGTTAATCTGTTGAAAGCCTGGAGGGATAGAGAGTCCCTAGTCGCAGAAACTTGGTCACCAGCTCAAACTGGTTGCGTGATTCCGGAGGTTGGAATAGCAGCCACCTTGTCACAACCCCAACAACAGGAGGTTAAGGAGTTTGTGCTTCGCAACAAGGAGGTGTTCTCTGAGCTGCCAGGACAAACATCTGGGGTAGAGCATGATATTATTACCCCGCCCGGTGAAAGGGTGAAGTTAAAACCCTATCGGATCCCAGAGGCCCGACGGGAGGCAATACGGGAGGAAGTACAGAAAATGCTGAACTTAGGGGTGATAGAGGAGTCCCAAAGTGATTGGTCTAGTCCCATTGTGTTGGTGCCTAAACCGGATGGGAGCTGGCGATTTTGTAACGATTTTCGTCAGTTGAACAAAGTTACAAAATTTGACACCTACCCCATGCCACGTATAGATGAGTTGATCGACCGGCTGGGAACAGCCCGATACATGACGACTCTTGACCTCACAAAAGGGTATTGGCAAATTCCCCTGGCCAAGTCGGCCAAAGAGAAAACCGCATTTGTAACCCCAGACGGGGCGTTCCAATATAAGAGAATGCCGTTCGGGTTACAGAATGCGCCGGCCACATTCCAGCGGAAAATGGACCAGATACTGAGGCCCCATCGGAAGTATGCTGCGGCTTACCTGGATGACGTAATTGTCCATAGCACAGATTGGGCCTCACATCTGCCAAAAGTGCAAGCAGTCCTAGACTCTATCCGGGAAGCGGGGTTTACGGCTAACCCCAAGAAGTGTACCATTGGGCAGGAGGAGGCCAAATATCTTGGGTACACCATTGGCAGGGGAGTAATAAAACCCCAACTCAACAAAGTCGAGGCCATCCAGAGTTGGCCACGTCCCAACAGCAAGAAGCAGGTACGAGCCTTTCTGGGAATCGCGGGTTATTATCGGCGCTTCATTCCCCACTTTGCTTCTAAGGCTGTGCCCCTAACCAACCTGACGAAAGGGAAAGGGTCGGTCATGATTAAATGGACCCCCAAGGCTGAGGCAGCATTCCAATTCTTGAAACAAGCCTTATGTAGCCAGCCAGTATTGTACTCACCCGACTTCTCTAAAGACTTTGTCGTACAAAGTGATGCGTCAGATGTGGGGTTAGGAGCAGTATTGTCCCAGGTCTGGAACGGGGAAGAGCACCCAGTCATTTACCTCAGCAGGAAGTTGAAGTCCCATGAGGTAAATTACGCCACGGTTGAAAAGGAGTGTTTAGCGGTGAAGTGGGCTCTAGATTCCCTTCGGTACTATCTGCTAGGTAGGCACTTTGACATGGTTACGGATCACGCTCCGTTAAAGTGGATGGCTCAAAACAAGGAGACAAATAGAAGAGTAAATAGGTGGTTCCTGGCCCTACAGGAATTCAACTTCACAGTAAAGCATCGCCCTGGCGTTCAAATGGGGAATGTGGATGCTTTGTCTCGAGTACATGAATGCCTGATTGCTGGTGTTCCAACCCCAAGGTTAAAACAAGAGGGGGGGGGTATGTGACAGCAGGAAGGTAAAGTCACCTGGTTGCATCCAGGGGGGTAGGTATATTTCTCCCAGATTCAGGCTTTATGCCGACTTATACAACTAGGGAGAGAGTTGATGAAGCCCAGCTGAGGCTAGTGGGCTCATGGATGATTCATACCTCTAGGGAGAGTGCTGGGCGTCGTGCAGGCAGGGAGTTGATGAGACCAGCTGAAGCTTGTCAGCTCGTTTAAGGCCTCTATAAAAACTCCCAGCTTCATTAGGTGTTTGCTCATGCCTGGAACCAGACCTGTGTGGACTGTCTAGGGAGAGTGAACCCCTGTGCGGTGAGACAAAGCCTGTGTGGCTATTTGTTTGGACATTTACTAAACCAGGGACTTAGGGACTAGGACAGCACCAGGCTGATCCCAGTTGTTAGTTAGGGAAACCTGCATGTTTAGTCAGAGGTCAAGCTGACCAGGATTTATTTTGTTTATGTTTCTTTTTGCTTTGCTGTGTTTTTGTCACTGTAAATAGAGAAATAAACCGCACCTTTTGATCTTGAAAACCACAACCTCCGTCTGCTGGGCCTGTTTTTGTGTGGGGAGCCCATCCAGGGGGTCACACACACCCGCTACCGAGCTAACCCCCTCACACAGCATATAGTATTAATTGACTGTATCCTTGATGTAAATGTCCATTTCCTGGCAGCAGCATCCAAACAAACATGGTTTTACAGTATATTTTCACCATAATATGGCACAATGAATATTAGCCACTTCAGGCCCGGGCCAATTCTGACATGTAAAAATCATAATTTTTTTGCTAGAAAATTACTTAGAACCCCAAACACTATATATGTTTTTTTAGCAAAGACCCTAGAGAATACAATGCAACTTTTTATCTCGCACGGTATTTGCGCAGCAATTTTTCAAACGCGTTTATTTGGGGAAAATGCTTTAAAAAAAAAAACAGTAAAGTTAGCCCAATTTTTTTGCATAATGTGAAAGATGAAGTTACACCGAGTAAATAGATACCTAACATGTCACGCTTCAAATTTGCACACGCTCGTGGAATGGCGCCAAACTTCAGTACATAAAAATCCCCATAGGCGACGCTTTAAATTTTTTTACTGGCTACATTTTTTGAGTTACAAAGGAGGTCTAGGGCTAGAATTATTGCTCTCGCTCTAACGTTCCCGGCGACACCTCACATGTGTGGTTTGAACACCGTTTTCATATGTGGGCGGGACTTGCGTATGCGTTCGCTTCTGCATGACACTTAAAAAAAATTATATATATTTTGATCACTTTTATTCCTATTACAAGGAATGTATACATCCCTTGTAATAGGAATAGGACATGACAGGTCCTCTTTACAGTAAGATATGGGGTCAATAAGACCCCACATCTCACTTCTAGGCTTGGAAGCCTAAAAAAAAAAAAAAAAAGATCACCGCCGTTTTTTTGAATGCAGAGGCCGGGCGTGACGTCATAACATTGCGCCCGGCCACCGACGATCATAGAGACTCCAGCGACCATCTGGTCCACCGGAAATCTCTTTGATCAACATCCGGGGCCGGCGGATCCTGCCACCGACTCACCGATCGCACAGGTGAGTCGGTAGAAGCACCGGAGGGCGGTGGGAGGGGGGGGGACGTCCCCTTCCGCTGCCAGTAAGAACGATCAAGCGGTGGAACAGCCACTATGATCATTCTCATGGTATAGGGAATCGTCGGCTGAAACCGGCAATATCTGAATGATGCCTGTAGCTACAGGCATCATTCAGATATACCCCCACAAACCCGAGGACATCATATGACGTCCTGTGGGCCTGAAGTAGTTAGTATGTTAATGTTTGTTGACTTGAATTTAAAAAAAAATTACTTTGCCTGGCATTTAGCTTTAATTAGTGTAATATATAAAAGTGTAAACCCAGGCAAATTTAGTCTGCAGCAGTGGTGTTAGAGATGATCGTTATACCAACATTATTCAGTTTCCCAAGAAGCCCAACTTCAGCCAAAACCTTTTGGGATAGAATAAGCAATAGCTGGAATTCTCTGTTATATTTATTTTCCTGTCTATGTTACCATTGAACAGATTTCCCCCCACTTCTGGTCCTGGTGACAGAGGGACAAGAGGTAATGAGAAAACTCTACAATGCTGACAGAAGTAACAAAAAAAATGCTGTTTTTTAATAAAGGGGAAAGTTTAGAACTAGGGACAAGTGGATTCACCCAATTCCCTTTAATGGTAGGTTGCAGTTTTCTTCACTAACAAATCTTACTAACCCTAACCTTGTAAAATGGCTATAAAACCCTGACCCTCTTCAATATTAATCAAAGAAAAATACATTATTATTCATTTCAATAGATCCTTTCTCAAACTAATTTCACAGTGGGAGGATCAGTTGTCTTATTCTGGAAAATTTCAGTGTTGTAATGAACCTGCAACTGTTTAACCAAGTGAGCTAAACTAAGTTTTTGTTGTATGAAGGTGCTGGAAATTTGTATTTAAGAACAAACTTCTAAGAGAATCAACCAGTCAATCACAGAAGCAGGAAATTACATTTGTGGGGACAGCTTGTCATATTGCAAGGAAGTAACAATAGAATTTGACAACTTTAGTATAGCATTTACATGAAATAACATTAAACAAAACTTTTCATCTGCAGAAATCTATATGGACCTTTTAAAGGCATATCTTTCTTCTCTCAACAGTATTAATGTGACTAATGAGATATGTGACTGCAATTGGTTGTCTAAGGGCTCTTTCACACAGACGGTCTGCCCGACGGACTCTGCTATGCTCAGTGGAGAATCGATCCGCTGCTGATCCCCGCTGAGCAGGTGGATGACAGGTTTGTCTCCGCTCACTGTGCTGAGACAGACCTGCAGAACCCCACTCTCCTCTATGGGGAGATCGCATGAAAATGGACCATATGTAAAAGTGGAAAATCCGCGCTAACCGTTTAAACAAATATAGATATATACAAATATATATATATATGTATATATATATATATATATATATATATATATATATATATATAAAAAGTTGTGAACAAACAATGTGATGGTGCTGCAACTAAAAAAAGCTAAATATTCAGCTCGTAGACATGTGTAAAAAAGTTAGATGCGCAACCAAAATGTGTACAAACAAATGTGTGTGTGAAACCAGCATGTGTTAAAAGGCAAACGTGCCACAATGATATTACATTAAAATAACAATAAAGAGTCCATAACAGGTGTCTTTTCATTTAAATCCGTAGAAGCTGAGCCCTTCAGCAGAAAGTACGATGGCTCTATTCACCAAACATTTCCACAGAAACAGCACAAATGACCAGAGGGCCGCTTACCAGATCTTTTGGATCTCTAATTATGGAGATCATATAGGCACACACAGGAGGAATCACTCCGGCAGGGACGGTATGTTCACATATTAATCTGATCTCCGGATCCTCTCCTCCATCCACAGTTCCAAGTGCTGCGGTATACTTCGTGGGACCCTTACCAGGGTAGATTCACTCGTGAGGCGTATTTATAAAAGGAAGAAAGAAGACTTCATGGTGCAGTACTGCTAAAATCAAGGTTTCTTTATTCCATTTGATGAGCGACTGACATCCCAAAAAAAAACGGTTTGCAGTATATTCAAAGAGATTCACAGCCGCGGCTCAAGCCAGCCAGCTGGTGCGTGGTGACGTCAGGTCCTACAGCACCATCCAATGCATTTCTCCGTATTAGGCATCGACTGGGAAAAGAGCCTCACTTGGAACTGTGGATGGAGGAGAGGATCCGGAGATCGGATTAATGTGTGAACATACCGTCCCTGCCTGGGTGATTCCTCCTGTGTGTGCCTATACGATCTCCATAATTAGAGATCCAACAGATCTGGTAAGCGGCCCTCTGGTCTTTTTTATTCCCAGGCTGTTTCTGTGGAAATGTTTGGTGAATAGAGCAATCGTGCTTTCTGCTGAAGGGCTCTGCTTCTATGGATTTAAATGCAAAGACACCTGTTACGGACTCTTTAATTTTATTTCTATTTTAATACAATGTCATTGTGGCACCTTTGCCTTTAACACATGTTGGTTTCACATACACATTTGTTTGTACACATTTTTGTTGTGCATCTAACTTTTTTACACATGAAAATGGACCGCCTGTTCATTTGCATCCGATCTCATCCTCCAGACGGATGGAAAATAGGTCACCATCCGTCTAAATTTCACGGACAGGATCGGATCGGATATCAGCAGATGTCAGCGGAGCGGACATGTCACCGTTGACATCCGCTGCTCCACAGGGGTGAATAGAGTATCCGATCAGTTCCGCCTGAAAAACTGACAGGAGGACCTGATCGGAAAGCCAGTGTGAAAGGGGCCTAAGCCACCAGCTATGCTTAGTAAATGTGAAAGAAAGAAAGAATGTGTTGGAGGTCATTGTATAGCTGAGACACAAAATAGTATGTTTTAGGGAGTAGACTGATGGTGAAATTGTTGTCAATATTATGGTGATGGTGTTCCTGTAGGCTTCTGAATAATAGGCCTACCACAAAAAAACTCAAACCAGCTGCTTACTGTGTTAACACATCACTCTCAAATTTCCTCTCTTAATTACTTATTTCATAATTACTTATTGAGTCCTCACATATTGATCACATATCTTCTAAAACCCTGAGGAAGAGAGTAAAGTCTGGACCCCAAAACACTTTGGCTCTTGAACCCGAATTGATGTCTGGAATAAACTTAAATTTCACACTCAAATATATCACTGTGTTGCTTCAATTGCATATACAAACAAAATAGTATGCCTTCTGATATAGATGTGCTGTATCTTTGCTTATAACATCATAGTAAAGCCTATACTCTCTCCAATTGTCATTGTGACCTTTGTGTCTGGTAGAAAAAGTGATGGAAAGAATTGTCACAGGAACAGGAAGTGGGGGGAAATCTTCCAGTGGGGATTTTACTTAATCATATAGAGACCTGCTCTTACTTCCTGTTTTTTTTCTGGGATAGAACGTGAAGGGATTCTTCCCAGTGGAGCAGAGACAGTGTAAAAAAGTCTAAATCAATTCAAAAACTAGAAAAATGTGTTTCACATTTTAAAGCATATCAATGGTCAAACTATAAAATCATATACGTAATCAATTCTACATTGTATTTTAATTATTTCTAGCCTACTTCTATTAAACTTACTTTGTGACGATCCCTACACATTAACCTCTGTATATTCTGTGACATGTATTCCTATGAGTAGGCACTTCTGCGTCACAGAATTCTCAGAGCTTGCCTTCTGAACTATAGAGATGCTGAGAGGAGGGGTTTTAAAAGGCAAAGTCAGTACAGGAACCACAGTTTGCAGAAAGCAAGGTACCATGGGATATATAGTACTTAGAAAATGAAAATATGCAGCTAAAGACAAAGCTGCAAAGCCTGCAGGGGATACAGGAATGTGTACACTTACTGGATTGTCAAAAACAACTATTGTTTGTACTGCAATGACAATTTTGATGTTATACTAATTTAAAGGAATTCTATGGTCACAGCTAAACTCTCTTTTGGTGTATGTTACTTATGAATTCTTAATTTTAATGTCCACAGAGAATAAAAAAGATAAAATGAAATATATAAACTGAAATATATAAACTGATTAAGAAGAAACAATATAGTGCAGCTGATAAAGTGCTGATTAAAGACTCTTAACCTTTTCTTTTACTATAATACCCCAGGCAAATTTCAATATGTGAATTCAAAAAGCCCAGCGTTTTAAATATATATACAGCTTTTTCTTCAATCAATCAATCAACAGGTAAGTATATCTAGTAGGTTTAATCTCAAAGATTCTTACCAGGGGGGTGTGGCTGGATGTAGCGGCGGACGCGACTGAACTAAACTCCCCCTTTCCCACCTGTGATCCTGCTGTCTCCTGCCCCAGCAGCTCCACCTTAGTCCCCACACAGCAGAGGCTCCAGTCCCACTTACAATGCTGTTTAAAAGCCGCTCCTTCTCCCAGGCAGCTTGCAAACAGCATCTGCCTACTCCAGCACCACAAGCTCATGCCAACTTGGCTGCAAAGCAGCAGGCAGGCTCTGCTTGCAGAGATGGGACTGGGGAACAATACAGTGCAGTATGCAGCTTCTCCTGAATCTTTCCCTCCAGACAGCACAGCTCTCATTCTTTCAGCCATAGAGCATCCTCACTCTGCATTCTTCTGCCAAACAATAGTTCCTCACCAGCAATTTCATAGGGAGCAATCTGGACAAAATCCAGGGTAGGCTGAAATGGAATCTCACATTTCCACCAAGATCTTACTGCACAACACTCAGGTACCCTTGTGGACCTGCAATGCACAGTGCAGACCCTGGTAATAAAGTCTGATGTTGTGGAAAACAGATTACGCCCGGATTAATGTTTGCAACCTCGACCTTCCGGAAGGATCTGAAGCGGATCATCCCACAGACTTCACAGATTCCTTCTTTAAGGAGTTCTTTGGCATAGCGGAGGTTTCCCCTACATAGGTGGTGGAGAGAGCAAACATGGTCCCTGCTGGGCACCCTTTTCCAGGGAATGCCCTCTGTCCTTTTCTTGTGTGGTTCTTCAATTATCGTGATCAGGATAGCATCCTCCCAGAGGCAAGAAAGCATCTCACCCTCTTCTTTGGTAATGCATCTATCCTCCTCTTTCCTGACTGCTTGGCAGAACTCCAGAGGAAGAGAAAACCCTAACAGATGTCAGATGATGCCTCCGTGAACAAAATATCAAGTACAGCATGATCTAGCCAAGTCAACTTTGCGTCCAACATATGGGCATTGTGAAGTTCTTTGATACACCTGCAAAAGCAGACTCCTAGCTCACCACGCCCTGGTAAGATCTGGGCATGTCCAGGGAATTTGGGTCCTACCTTGTCATTGCTCCTGTCTGTAACCATGCTTTGATTATATCTTTGGCCTGTCCAAGCATTCTCCATCTTGTGCCCATTGAGCCTAAATAATCCATTCCAGATCTTGCGTGACTGTGCCCTTAGGCTGTCAGCAGACCCTTTTGGGTGGACATTACACAGGAATGCTCCCAAATCTCTGGGAAGGCCAGTCAAGTTCCTCCACCCCAAAGTCCTGACCTCAAACAGATAGACCACCTTTGGGATGAATTAGTGCAGAGACTGCAAGCCAGGCCTTCTCGTCCAACATCAGTTCCTGACCTCACAAAAGCACTTCTGGAAGAATGGTCAAACATTTCCATAGACACACTCCTAAACCTTGTGGACAGTGTTCCCAGAAGAGATACAGCTGTTATATCTGCAAAGGGTGGGCCAAATCAATATTGAACCCTACGGACTAAGACTTGGGATGTCATTAAAGTTCATGTGCGTGTAAAGGTATGTGTCCCAATACTTTTGGCAATATAATGTATATGATAAAAGGGTCCAATAACCCATGTCAGACAAGATCACTAAATATTGGGAACATAATGAGCATTCCACCTCACCTATTATTGTTTGAAATGCCTTTAAGGTTTATTTTCGGGGGGACTATGTCTCAGCTATTAAAACTGCCAGAAAAGAATACACCTCGAAAACTAACGAATTGGAGCATGGTGAATCCATGGCAGCTGCCTCCTTGCAGCCTCCCTTACTCCAGATATGTATTCTGTTCTGGCACAGGCTCTAAGGGACCTGTCCTTACATTACGCTTCCCTTATGCATGCTGATGCTGAGTCTTTGGTGGGGCGATTCAGTCCGGGGATAAAAATGGCAGTCTTCTGGTGAATCATGTGGTTGGGCCTCCCCTATAAACAGTGATTTCTGAGCTGATTTCACCCACAGGGGCAGAAGTCATAGACCCTCCGGGCATCCTTCAGGCTTACTGCATCTATTATAGCCAGCTGCCCCCTCCTCCCCCCATCTGTTGCAGCCCTATGGGAGGCTCTGCCGGCCTTGACTCTCCTGTCTCTGCCGGTGATGTCAACAGAGAGGGGGAAATTAGAAAAGAAAATACCTAAGCCTGAAGTTGAGACTGCCATTTATAGCTAGGAAATTAATGAAACACTAGGACCTGGGCAATGGTATAAAGCCATGCAAAAGGATCTGTTTCCCTGACTGCATAAAATATATATACATGTAGCGGACCCCCCATAATTGGGGTCGCTATGCCTAAATTTAAAGGGTAGCCTGAGCAAATATTTAGGCTCATGCTGTTTGAATTCTTTAAATTGGTTTCTGCTTTGTTGTGGTGTTGCCTGCTAGTACAGTCCCCTTTGACCTGTGGGTGGCACTGTTGCCCAGGTCTCAGGTTGAACCACAGGTAGCATTACAGCGCAATTGGGTGTCCTCTCTCAGTGGCTGTGCAGTGGGCGTGGTCTACCCGCTGTGCATGCAAGGAGAGGGTACTTAAGAGGCAGACGCCATTAGGTCTGGAGTTCGGAGGTGATCCAGAGGACCCCTTGGTCCTAGGCGCATACCCCTCCTTAGTTGGCCCTCATGGCCAGGGGTACGTGCATGTGTATTCAGTCCCGGGCACCTTTAGCCCGAGGCTACATCGTTCCAGGTAGGCCCAGCACCTTTAGCTGAAGTCTACACCAGAAGAGGAGTCCCAGGGTGCCCAAGTGGGGGTAACCCGCTCTGAAAGAGAGGAAACCAGGTGAGGACCTGTCCGCTGGGATCGGTGAGGGAAGTCACTGTCTCAGGAGAGGCCTGGTTGCCTATCAGAGGAAAGGATTCCATAATCTGCCAAAAGCCTTGTAACGTGCCCACTGGCACCTAAGGTCTCAAGTGCTACAAGTGCTGGGAAGTTCGGGATTCAGAAGTTCATATCCTGATCGTATCCTTAGGAAATTTAAAGTGAATGTTCCATGCTCCACACCGGCTGCTAGGACCGTGAGAGCAAAGCCCACTCAGGACTGAGTGGAGATAAATGATTAAGTGCCGCATGCCTGAACCTGCCTCCCTGGTAAAATTCTCTATCTCCTAATTTCCTATCAAGTTTCTACACAAGCAAAATAAACCTTTCTTTATTGGGTTTAATACTGTCTGGACAATGGCCCTATTGAATACAAAGAGAGAATAGACTTTTCCCTACACTCTAGGGGAGAGAACCAACGGAAGGAGGTAACTCGCTGCAGGACCCAAAATAGATAACACCGCTCACCCTCTTTTATCAGGAGGATATTGGGCTTGTGGCATGGTGTGTCCCATTCTGCTTCTGGAGGTAAACAGGGTAAGGGATCTGTGTGCTACATACATATAGTGCAGCGCTAATAATAATAATAATGTGCAAATCTATCTATACCACTAATGTAATCCAAAGAGCATAAATACAAGCATCCAAAAACAGATAAATGTCTCTTTAAAACTGTTGTGCAAAAAAAGCCTTTGTGCAAAAAAAAACAATTTTCTCTGTGCAAAAATGTTCCTCTGTGGAGAATATAATGTGCAAATCTGAAATATTGTGATGCAAGATAATCCTTAATCAATAACCTTCATTTAATCACACTGTGCATAATCCTTTTCACTCACAATATGCCACCTCCACCGTTTAAGATGTGCCCTCACCTTAATACAGTAGAAAATAAACCTTTAGGACTTTGCCTTAGCCTTATATATATCGATCCTTGCTGGATTACTTGTCAGCATGTTCCAGACTTCAATCTGTATTTACTGATAGCTCAATAAAGTCATGCAAAATAACAAGGGTATGCAACAGTGCTTTATCGTTTTAAAAACCTTTTATTAAACAAAACATGTGCCAAATAAACACTCACATTAACATCATAAAATGTAAGCTGAATTAGCTTAATGTGAAGCCATCAGTAGTGGTAATAGTCCAGACTGGGATCATGGAGAAGCAGTAGATGCCAGTGATAAGATCCAGAGAAGCTGTCAGAGAGCCACCGTAGGAACCTCAGAAGGACTGTCAGATGGAGCCTTTAAAAGCCTGGGTGCTAGTAGCTAATCAGAAACTGTTTCAGAGGCAAAACCACACACCTCTTTCATCAGCTGAAGTATATGATGCAGTATAGCAGCGATAGCTTCAGGTAGTTTTGGTAACAATTTTGGTCACCGTAAATCAGCAGAAATCCCTCTGTGAAAAGATATCTGCTCACCCAAGTCATTAAAGCACGAAGCCCACCATGATTCTTGCTCAACAGGGAAACCAACGCATGCATTTTTTCCTCACTCATTCTTGTCTATAGAAGTGTTAGGGATCTGGCCCAATTTCCAAATATCCATTGACAAGCACCTCTAGCTGCTTGAACTGTTTGCTTTCTATTCTCCTAGAGGAAAATTATAATCAATGTTCAAAATTTAGTTTTCTTTTCATTTTTATCATTCGTCCTAATGCTGCTGATGTTCTGTAGCCCTCTTATATATTGCCCCTGTCCACATGCACTAATGATAAGCCTGCATATGTTTTTTTTACCCCAAGCATATTTCCTAATTCAAAAAATGGAATATGGCTCGAGTGTCCTCAAAGTGTTTGGCACCTCATCCCAAATAGTATTTAACAGAAAATGGAAGGATAGGGAAAGGGGATTATAGCGGTGCCTAAGAAGGTAGAGGTTACAAATATTACTTAAAAGATGTATATTTTATTATTACAAAAAAATATATATTGATTTGACATACAATACATACACAGGTGCGTTAAGAACAACAGAGCAATAAAATACAAGTACCGGTAATACTGGCTAAGGTATTAACGGCCTACTGAGGTTACAAATGATAAGTCCCTACATGTTTTGCCAAAAATTGGCTTCTTCAGGGGAAGTAGTGGTAACCTGTATATGTATAATGTCTCTGGAAAAACAAAAATGCATCTTAGTAGATATTCACAGAAAATCATACATTGAGAATTAATTCATCAACATGTTTTTAATTATTAAGCTAGGAGCATGGCATGGCTCAAAAAACTCTGAACCGGGATTAGCCCCAACCCCCAAAAACCAAAGCACCCCACTACCTACCTGGATACCCCCAAGGAGCCGAACCAGCACCAGGACCGCCCCAGGGAAACAATCCGGCACCGCAACAGTTGTGGCTGCAGGGGGCAGATAAGGACCTGGCGTGTTTAAGAAATTGTAGATTGGCTTATAAGAAATGAAAGGGACAGGATACATCCATGAAAAAGGGCAAACATAGCCTCAATACTTATGATTATGTAATTGAAAATCAATACGGGTACAGGGGCGCTAAAGAAAGCCAGTAGTAGCCAAACTGGCAGATATAGAAATGATGAAATGATCTCCTAAACAATGGACTGGAAAAGAAAAGGGAAAAAGGATTGTTAAGAAACAGCGAGAGGGGCCGATATCCACTTCTACCTCTTTTTTTTGGATGGTCCTTATCCGGGGGAGGGTGGGCAGCCTATGGCCATAGGATATAACATTTAATTTCACTGCTGCCTACCATTTTCCTTGGCCGTAAAATATATTTCTCCATTTGCTTCTGCCTGCCCATCCTCTTGCACTGTGAAAGGGTGGGTAGCCTATGGCCATATATTTCCCCCCTGCAGCTATGCTTCCAGTACACTAACTATATTAAAATAATTACATATAAAAAAATACAACTGGTTGCTGAGTGCAAGGAAGGAGAAAAAAATGTTTTACATAAAAAAGGAAAAAAGGAAAATAAGTAAAACCAAACCACATTAAAAATTGCAAATAAGATTCTGGTACTCTGGGGCAACCCAGGTCAGGAAATTTCCACTGGATTATATAGAGTAGGGGTTGCAGCACAAAGAGCTTAGACAAAGTAGAGGTCAGACTGACAGACTTGGGGTGGTTATAGTGTAGTTTATTTTTATTTTTTGCAGTTCCAGATGGCACCTAATGCCCACTGCCCCCTGGAGCTGCACTGTTCAGCCACTGTACAATATTTGTGGCTGTGGCCTCTATTTATTTTTTAGGATAAAACGTGTGCCATATCTCCCACTTGCAGCCTAGCCAAGCTGCTAACATCCTGTCCAGTTACTGAACAATAACTGTGGTTGTTGTCTCTAAAATAATTTACACTAATTTTATTGCAAGAAAATACCTTCTATTTTCTGCCTATGGAAGTGCTCAAATATTGATTCTAGCTTATTTCTATCAAGAACATACTTGAAGTCTATATTTTGAGTCTATTTTTGGGGAATAATTGAGAATATAGAGATGGTAGGGGGTTCGAGGAATGTGAGATTATTAAAAACAAAGTGCACAAAGGCACTTTTAAAAACCATAAACTTATAAGATAATGCAGCATTCTTATGCAAAAAAAGACGCTCACAAACTATACTAATGCTTAATTCAAATAATGCTGCATAAAAAAATCAGTTGTCGCAGCCAGAACTACAAAAAAGTCTTATTTTTAAGTTAAAGTTAATCATATTGGAATGCTGCTGCTGGTATATAAGCCAAGCTAAATGTAAAAGGTAAAAAAAATGATTACACATTCAAAATATGTGATGCCAGAAAACGGTGTCACTGACACAGTCTGTAAAAATTGTACTGTCTGTGCCACCACATATCATTTAAAGACATCTCCCAAGCATGTAATTTAAAGTATTGTAAACTTTTGTTTTTTTACATTGTCGACTTCAAAGTCAAATTAAAGGGACCTTCTCAGTGCTGTACAGTATTTCCTTTAAAACGTGTTCTTGCTTTGTTAAATGCTCCCCATAGAGGTACCAAGCTCTCCGTGCCCCTTCTAGACTATAATATGCTTTTTAGCCTTACAAAACACCAGAATGCAGTATTAAGATACATCCTTCATAGACTTTATTGAGGTTTTCTGTAAAGCAGGATTTGATAAACCCTCCGCGAATTGAACTTAGGCAGATTTGCTCATCCCTATACATACACTCGAATTACTGCTAGTTTTGCGTTCCAGAAAGAATGCCTGTATTTCAAATTCTATATGATTTTGACACATTTTTTCTTACTGAAAGTCAAGGGAACTGCTATATTTCGGCACCACACATGTAATATTGACCCTTTTTTATACTCTAAAGTAGTAAATTAAGGGTCAAACCACAGCACAGATCTTGATTTATCTCTGTAGGGTTGGGATCAAAGTTCAGTGAACCTTTGTAAACAGATTACAGTACTGTATGTGCATAGGAAAAAATACATGCATGTATTATGTGTTATTGAGCCCCCCTGAATACCAGCAATACCAATTCACATGCATACTGCTGACTACTTTTTTATTTATTTCAAAGCAAGCTTTACAACTTATACCAGACCCGCCATTTTGTTTATGGTAGTATTGCAGACCGGTGTACACTGAATATTTGCGATAGAGATATTGACCATATATTGTATTACATATATAATATGTGCCTTGAAATTCAATTCATTTTACATTGGATTTGGTATCTAAATTAGCTTATCTCTAACATTGTCTTTAGTTTCACTTAAAGTAGATTTGCATATTCATATCTCCCCACTGAAATCTAATTTACGCTTTTGGCACCAAGGTGTCACTTTTGCAGTGTGTGAGAATAGCATGTAATGGAAATAGATACATCAAAGCTTTTTTGTTTAAAGGCCACATAAAGAAAAGAGAAGCTTCATTTTTCTCTGAGTGGAAATAACATAAAGGTGACCTATGATGAGGTGAGAGAGCATTTTGTGCAGCAAGTGACATTCTAATTCAGTTGGCTCTGCAGAAATCCTGTGCTTTCTTCTGACGTGTAGGGGCCAACGCATCAAGCGTATTTGTGAAATTACTCCTGCCTCAAATGATAGAATGTTTTTTTTATGTTCTTTTATGTGTCATGTTGATTTGTGAAAATCGTCTCAGTTCCCTGTGTTAGTATTTAGACAATATTAGTCATCACTGCAGATTTAGTATCTGCTATGTAAGAAAAGTAGGGCTTAATGGCTAGAAAACAAGCAAACAGTACCTTTAGATTCAGTGCTAAAGAGGATTAACTAGCATTTTAGTAATATTAGAGGTCAACTATGTAAGGGCATTTTTGCCATGGGCAATATGCAAAAAAATATCAGATTGCTGAAAAAATTATTGGGAGACAGGAAAAAAACGAAGCTTTCTTTTTAAAGAGACACAGTCGTTCTTAAAAAAAAAAAAAAAAAAAAAAAGCTATTGTAGTCACCTCTCCTGCAGCCCATATCTTCTACCTTCTCTCAGTTCCAGCAATGCAGCTTCTGTAAGACTCTTCAGCATTCAACACTTCTGGGAGTGTCAGATGCATGTGTTTCCCATGGTGCACTGACCACTGCTGTGTCCTGTAGTGATGTAGGGGTTGGAGGAAGGAACCCCAGCATGCAGCTTGGGATGCAGGCACCTGACACCCTTGAGGTATTGAGTGTTATATATAATTACATAGGCTGTGGCATTAGAATGGAAGGAAGGTAGGAGACACAAGTTGCTGGAGGTGAGTATATTATAATTATTATAATTATTTTATAATCAAAACTAACATAATTTTAAGAGACCTAGAAAATTACTTGTGTGCCTCTGTTGCTTTCTACTTCGGATCTGTCCTCTGGATATCTTCATCAAGCTCAATCTATTCATAGCTTAAAAAGTAGCTGAGGCTAGACAGTGTACACCCTGTAAATAGTACTGAACGGATGCATACTCTTCTTAACCAGGTGTCAAAGAACCTAGCAGAGAGTGGAGAGAAGAACCTTGCAATGGGTTACCGTAACCACAGGCTCTAGTGTTAGTAATGCCACTTTTTCAATTAAAGTTAGATTGCAACCTCATTTGTTGGCCTATATATGGGCATTCAAGTATTAACATACACTTAACAAGCCATAAACCGATTTTTAAACTGGTTTTCACTGACCTCTGTAGTTGCACGCAATTTACAGAAAACACAACTTAACTACTTAAAGCGGAGTTCCGTCGAAAAAAATATATATTAAAAGTCAGCAGCTACAAATACTGCAGCTGCTGACTTTTAATATATGGACTCTTACCTGTCCTGGGCGCCCGCGATGTTGGCACCCGAAGCCGATCTGTTCCTCAGCTCTCGGGTGGAGGCACCGCCATCTTCGGTAAGGGAATCAGGAAGTAAAGCCTTGCGGCTTCACTTCCTGGTTCCCTACTGCTCATTCGGGAGTCGCGCTGCACGATCCCACTGGTCCCTGCTGTCTTCTGGGACCTGTGTGTCTCCCACAAGACAGCGGGGGGAACGGAGTAGGCACCGGATGTGGCGTAGGTCACCGTGGTGATCTATGCCCGGAAGTGGGAGCAAATACCTGGATTACACAGGTGTCTGCTCCCCCCTCCCCTCCTGAAAGGTGCCAAATGTGACACCGGAGGGGGGGAGAATTCCAAAAAGTGAAAGTTGCATTTTTGGGTAGAACTCTGCTTTAAGGACCAAGCCTATTTTTTAAACTTGTTGTTTACAAGTTGAAAACATTATTTTTTGCTAGAAAATTACTTAGAACCATCCAAACATTATATATATTTTTTCAGACACCCTAGAATAAAATGGCGGTCATTGCAATACTTTATGTCACAACGTATTTGCGCATCGGTCTTAAAAGCACAATTTTTGGGGAAAAAATACACTTTTCTGAATTAAAAAATAAGACAACAGTAAAGTTAGCCCAATTTATTTTTATATTTTGAAAGATAATGTTACGCCAAGTGAATTGATACCCAATATGTAATGGTTTAAATTTGCGCCCCCTCGTGGAATGGTGAAAAATTTTGACCCTTAAGAATCTCCATAGGCAACGTTTAAAAATGTCTCCATGTTACCAGTTTTGAGTTACAGAGGCAGTCTTTTGCTAGAAGCATTTCTCTTGCTCTAATGATCGCAGTGATACCTCACATGTGTGGTTTAAACACCATTTTCATATGCGGGCACAACTTATCTATGCGTTCGCTTCTGCGCGCGAGCTCGGCAGGACAGGGCACTTTCAAAAATATATATTTTTTTTTTTTTTACTTTTTATTTTTACACTGTCCTTTAAAAAAAAAAATGTGGGTCGCTTTTACTCCTATAACAAGGAATGTAGACATCCTTTTTAATAGAAACAAAAGCATGACAGGACCTCTAAGTGTAAATGTGGGATCTAAGGTCTTTTTGACCCCAGATCTCACATTTACACTTAAATGCAATAAAAAATAAATCTTTAAAAAATAAATAAATTCCCCTTTAAGATCATTGGGCCGAAGAGACGTTTGACGTCGCTTCCATCATTCAATGTTACGGAGCCGAGCGGGGACCATCTTTCCCCCACTCAGCCCCATGTCTCAGAGGGGAGAGGACCCGATTGTCTCCGCCGCTACCAACAGCTCAGGTAAGCGGCGGAGACGATCGTAGCGCGACGGGCCCTCTTCCACCACCGATAAAATTGATCTTGTGGCGAATCAGTCATGGAGACCACTTTTATCAGAAAGAGGACCGTCCGCACTCCTGTGATCCATTTTCAGCCCAGAAGGGATCGGGATCTGCCCAGAAGCCTAGACCGGCAGCTGGCTCAGGCTCTCAGCAATCCGCTGAGAGCCTGAGCCAGCCCCCCATCCCCTCCACAGCACAGTGCTCCAGTGAGTGCTGGAGGAGAAAGCAGAGAGCTGCTGACTGACTTCTCTTTTAAGAATGAATTGCTCCACTGTGTCTATAGCTACATAGCTCAACAAAGTATCCTTTTAAAACTCAAGAACTGCTTGTAAAAAAAACTACAGGCTTGAAAAAGAGAAGACCGCCCCAGAAAGACAGCAGCATTCCTCTGTGTTGCCCAAGAGGAAGTGGGCATTTGCGTGGACTAGCTGCACTCCAGCCATTGTCAGTGAAAATCCTAGACATGGAGCTTCTGACAGGTATGAGCGTGCACCATCTTGCTTAGTCTGACAGCAATCTGAAGGTGGAGAAAGACTCAAAGTGCCTTACCCAAAACACATGCAAATGCATCATTTGTTTTTCTGCGATGAAGTGATTTCATTGCACTGAAATATGTAAAAACTTGAATGTCCTTAGCCTAGCCACAAGTTCAATTTAAAATCAAACATATGAATTTTACAGTTTATGGGTCTGGTTAAAGTGGTTGTAAACCCTCACTTGTACACAGGGCAGTGACCAACATTAGGAGATACACAGCGATGAAACAAGTCCTCCTACATAAGTTGCAGCTGTGTATTTGCAGCCATATCTTCTGTTGATCATTCTGAAAACATACAGAAGAAAGGATTTCTCGTTATTTCTAGGAGCAGGGGACAGGTACCTGAAGTCTTCACACAACCGACAACTCTGAGCCCTAATTGGAAGGAAGGAAGGAAGGGACAAGCACAGCTGTGGATAACAGTCACAGGCTCAGTGCTGTGGCTCCCTCACTTATCACCATTTTAACTCTCGTGGCAAGAAAAACTGAATCATGCTGATAACAGAGGAAACAGGTAGCAGAGAAAAATGACACTTAGACTTTCATTCTGCTTGAATCTATCTCCAAATCTAATTGCTACCTTAAAGTTGTTGTAAACCTCAAACATTTGAAAAAAAGCACATCTTTCTATACTGTCTACTTGTCTATCTGATTTTTACAAAGTCACGGCTGCAAAAATGCCTTATATGCATGTCTAGCACATTATGAATGCTATCTCTGCACTTCTTTTACAATGTTTTTCCCAAACATTTTAAGATCCTTTCCAGTAGTTCCCAAGATGATTTTAAATGGTTTTCATACCCACCTATGTGCGCACACAATTTTATATATATATATATATATATATATTGTGACAGCAGGAAGGTAAAGTCACCTGGTTGCATCCAGGGGGGTAGATATATTTCGCCCAGATTCAGGCTTTACGCCGACTTATACAACTAGGTGGAGAGTTGTATAAGCCCAGCTGAGGCTAGTAGGCTCATGGATGACTCATACCTCTAGGGAGAGTGCTGGGCGTCGTGCAGACAGGGAGTTGATGAGACCAGCTGAAGCTTGTCAGCTCATTTAGGCCTCTATAAGAACTCCCAGCTTCATTAGATGTTGGCTCATGCCTGGACCCAGACCTGTGTGGACTGTCTAGGGAGAGTGAACCCCTGTGCGGTGAGACAAAGCCTGTGTGGCTATTTGCTTGGACACTTAAAAACCAGGGACTTAGGGACTAGTACAGCACTAGGCTGATCCCAGTTGTTAGTTAGGAAACCTGTATGTTTAGTCAGAGGTCAAGTTGACCAGGATTTATTTTGTTTATGTTTCTTTTGCTTTGCTGTGTTTTGTCACTGTAAATAGAAAATAAACCGCACCTTTTTGATTTTGAAAACCACAACCTCCGTTTGCTGGGCCTGTTTTTGTGTGGGGAGCCCATCTCGGGGGTCACACACACCCGCTGCCGAGCTAACCCCCTCACAGTTGGTGGAGAACCAGTGGCAGTTTTTTTTTAAGCCAGCATGGAGGAGATACTGAAGCAGCTGGCTCTAGCAAATGCCAATCAACAGCAGACAAATGCAGGTTTGCAAAAGAGCCTTGCAGCTCAACAACAGAACTTCGCAGCCCAGCAGCAAGCTCATCAACAGAGCCTTGCAGCCCAGCAGCAAGCTCATCAACAGAGCCTTGCAGCCCAGCAGCAGACAAACGTAACTTTGCAACAGAGTCTGGAGGCTCAGCAACAAGCCCAGCAGCAATCTGAGGCCCGCTTCATAGACCTGTTGCAGAAGCAAGAGCAGAGACTACAACAACAGATGGAAGCAGTAATGCAGCAACGTCCGCAGACCAGTGAGGAAAGCCGTCCCACTAATACCGCGTCCTTTGGGGTGAGTCGTTTATTGACAAAAATGACTGGAGAGGATGATCCAGAGGTATTTTTGACCACATTTGAAAGGACCGCTGAAAGAGAAAAGTGGCCTGAGGAGCAGTGGGCTGGACTGGTGGCTCCTCTGTTAACTGGTGAATCGCAGAAAGCTTACTATGACCTAGAGCCTAACCAAGCAAAAGACTATGTGATGCTAAAAGCTGAAATATTGGCAAGGCTGGGTGTCACCCAGGCTGTCCGGGCTCAGCGTGTGCATAACTGGACTTTCCAGCTTGGAAAACCCCCCAGGTCTCAAATGTATGATCTCATTCACCTGAGCAGAAAGTGGCTACAGCCAGAGACTTTGTCCGCACCAAAGATTGTGGAACGTGTTGTAATGGATCGGTTTTTGAGAGCTCTTCCTACTGCCATCCAAAAGTGGGTAAGCCATGGAGACCCAGAGACGGCCGATGGTCTTGTGGATCGTGTGGAGAAATACTTGGCTACAGAGAACCTGACGGCCTCTTCCAGAGACACTCGGACTTTCCACCCTAAGACCAGACCATCCCCAGGGGCGGATAAGAGGATTCCAAGGGGTGAGGGTGGAGAGAGTGAGAGGGTGGGAGCTCTACCCCAAGTTTGGCGAGAACAGCCTGGGAAATCAGCGGCTCAAGAGGCGGCAAGAAGGATCGTTTGCTACCGCTGCCGGCAAGCGGGACATATTGCAGCCAATTGCCCGGTTGTGGAGGAACCCATGCAGTGTGACTTTCTGACGGGCAGACGTCAGTCGCTGTGTGCGACAGTCGCATGCACTGCCATTCGAGGAACTGAGAAACATTTATGCAAAATGTGTGTTAATGGTAGAAATGTTGTGGTATTGCTGGATTCAGGTAGCCTTGTGACCCTGATAAAGGCTGAGTTAGTTAAAACAGAGGTCTCTGGGAATAGCAAGGTAGCTGTTATTTGTGTGCATGGGGACACCCGAGAGTATCCAGTGACTACAGTGTGTTTCGAGACCCCCAAAGGTACCCTCTCTCATCCAGTGGGCTTAGTATCTCAGTTACCGCATGACGCCATTGTGGGAAGGGATTTTCCGAAGTTCTGGGAACTGTGGGATGATCCTGAGCCCCCCACTGGTGCCCCTATGTACCAGGAATGTGATAGCCAGAACTCCCCTGAGAGTGGTGAGGACTCTCCGGAATTTCCCTTATCAGTATTGGCAGGGGAGACTCAAGAAACTGGAGAGGAGCCCACCTCCTCAGACGAAAACCTACCGTCTGTGGAGTTTTCTGATCTTGAGGTTCACAGGGAAAACTTTGCCACAGAACAGTTGAAAGACCCCGCCCTAATAAAGGCACGGGAAAACGTAGTGAAAATAGATGGCGAGTTAGTGAACCCAGATAATACCTGCACTTACCCATACTTCAGCGTAGAGAAGGACCTACTGTATCGGGTGGCAAAAAGGGCAGAAGAAACCGTTGAGCAGCTTGTGGTGCCCAAACCTTACAGGAAGTTGGTGTTGGAGTTGGCCCATGGGCACATTCTTGGAGGTCATCTGGGGACAGAGAAAACCCGAGAGAGGGTATTACAGAGATTCTATTGGCCGGGGTGATGAAGGACATAGAAAATTATTGTTCCTCCTGCCCTGTGTGTCAGAGGTCGGCCCCGATGCCACATTTCCGTAGCCCGCTGGTCTCTCTACCCATCATTGAGGTCCCGTTTGAGAGGATCGCCATGGATTTGGTAGGTCCTATAATCAAGTCCGCTAGGGGGCACCAGTACATATTAGTTATAATGGACTATGCCACCCGTTATCCAGAAGCGATCCCTCTCCGAAATACCTCGGCCAAAACCATAGCCAAAGAGCTATCTCTTGTGTTTAGCCGGGTGGGTATTTGTAAAGAACTGCTTACGGACCAAGGTACACCCTTTATGTCCCGGGTTATGAAGGAGCTGTGTAAATTGTTCAAAGTGACGCAATTACGTACATCTGTGTATCACCCCCAAACCGATGGGCTGGTTGAAAGATTCAACAAAACCCTAAAACAAATGTTGAAGAAAGTGGTGGATAGAGATGGAAAGGATTGGGACTGTCTACTTCCTTATCTGATGTTTGCTATTAGGGAGGTGCCCCAATCCTCTACGGGATTCTCCCCCTTTGAGTTACTGTATGGGAGACACCCAAGAGGGCTGTTGGATATTGCCAAGGAAACTTGGGAAAGTGAGAGTTCTCCCCACAGGAGTGTGATTGAGCATGTCGCCCTGATGCAAGACCGAATTGCACAGGTAATGCCCATCGTGAAGGAACATTTGGCCCAAGCGCAGTTAGCACAGCAGAGAGTGTACAACCGTGGAGCCAAGACCCGTACCTTTTCCCCGGGGGATAGGATACTGGTACTTGTCCCTACGGTTGAAAGTAAATTCCTTGCCAAATGGCAAGGCCCCTACGAGATAATGGAAAAAGTGAGCGGAGTGAATTACAAGGTCAGACAACCAGGAAGGCGAAAGCCCGAACAGATCTATCACGTTAATCTGTTGAAAGCCTGGAGGGATAGAGAGTCCCTAGTCGCAGACACTTGGTCACCAGCTCAAACTGGTTGCGTGATTCCTGAGGTTGGAATAGCAGCCACCTTGTCACAACCCCAACAACAGGAGGTTAAGGAGTTTGTGCTTCGCAACAAGGAGGTATTCTCTGAGCTGCCGGGACAAACATCTGGGGTAGAGCATGACATCATTACCCCGCCCGGTGAAAGGGTGAAGTTAAAACCCTATCGGATCCCAGAGGCCCGACGGGAGGCAATACGGGAGGAAGTACAGAAAATGCTGAACTTAGGGGTGATAGAGGAGTCCCAAAGTGATTGGTCTAGTCCCATTGTGTTGGTGCCTAAACCGGATGGGAGCTGGCGATTTTGTAACGATTTTCGTCAGTTGAACAAAGTTACAAAATCTGACACCTACCCCATGCCACGTATAGATGAGTTGATCGACCGGCTGGGAACAGCCCGATACATGACGACTCTTGACCTCACAAAAGGGTATTGGCAAATCCCCCTGGCCAAGTCGGCCAAAGAGAAAACCGCATTTGTAACCCCAGACGGGGCGTTCCAATATAAAAGAATGCCGTTCGGGTTACAGAATGCGCCGGCCACATTCCAGCGGAAAATGGACCAGATGCTGAGGCCCCATCGGAAGTATGCTGCGGCTTACCTGGATGACGTAATTGTCCATAGCACAGATTGGGCCTCACATCTGCCAAAAGTGCAAGCAGTCCTGGACTCTGTTCGGGAAGCGGGGTTTACGGCTAACCCCAAGAAGTGTACCATTGGGCAGGAGGAGGCCAAATATCTTGGGTACACCATTGGCAGGGGAGTAATAAAACCCCAACTCAACAAAGTCGAGGCCATCCAGAGTTGGCCACGTCCCAACAGCAAGAAGCAGGTACGAGCCTTTCTTGGAATCGCTGGGTATTATCGGCGATTCATTCCCCACTTTGCTTCTAAGGCTGTGCCCCTAACCAACCTGACGAAGGGGAAAGGGTCGGTCATGATTAAATGGACCCCCGAGGCTGAGGCAGCATTCCAATTCTTGAAACAAGCCTTATGTAGCCAGCCAGTGTTGTACTCACCCGACTTCTCTAAAGACTTTGTCGTACAAAGTGATGCGTCAGATGTGGGGTTAGGAGCAGTATTGTCCCAGGTCTGGAACGGGGAAGAGCACCCAGTCATTTACCTCAGCAGGAAGTTGAAGTCCCATGAGGTAAATTACGCCACCGTTGAAAAGGAGTGTTTAGCGGTGAAGTGGGCTCTAGATTCCCTTCGGTACTACCTGCTAGGTAGGCACTTTGATATGGTTACGGATCACGCTCCGTTAAAGTGGATGGCTCAAAACAAGGAAACAAATAGAAGAGTGAATAGGTGGTTCCTGGCCCTCCAGGAATTCAACTTCACAGTAAAGCATCGCCCTGGCGTTCAAATGGGGAATGTGGATGCTTTGTCTCGAGTACATGAATGCCTGATTGCTGGTGTTCCAACCCCGAGGTTAAAACAAGAGGGGGGGGTATGTGACAGCAGGAAGGTAAAGTCACCTGGTTGCATCCAGGGGGGTAGATATATTTCGCCCAGATTCAGGCTTTACGCCGACTTATACAACTAGGTGGAGAGTTGTATAAGCCCAGCTGAGGCTAGTAGGCTCATGGATGACTCATACCTCTAGGGAGAGTGCTGGGCGTCGTGCAGACAGGGAGTTGATGAGACCAGCTGAAGCTTGTCAGCTCATTTAGGCCTCTATAAGAACTCCCAGCTTCATTAGATGTTGGCTCATGCCTGGACCCAGACCTGTGTGGACTGTCTAGGGAGAGTGAACCCCTGTGCGGTGAGACAAAGCCTGTGTGGCTATTTGCTTGGACACTTAAAAACCAGGGACTTAGGGACTAGGACAGCACTAGGCTGATCCCAGTTGTTAGTTAGGAAACCTGTATGTTTAGTCAGAGGTCAAGTTGACCAGGATTTATTTTGTTTATGTTTCTTTTGCTTTGCTGTGTTTTGTCACTGTAAATAGAAAATAAACCGCACCTTTTTGATTTTGAAAACCACAACCTCCGTTTGCTGGGCCTGTTTTTGTGTGGGGAGCCCATCTCGGGGGTCACACACACCCGCTGCCGAGCTAACCCCCTCACAGTATATATATATATATATATATATATATATATATATATATATATATATATACACACACACACACACACATACACACACAGTATATACAGTATCTTACAAAAGTGAGTACACCTCTCACATTTTTGTAAATATTTTATTATATCTTTTCATGTGACAACACTGAAGAAATTACACTTTGTTATACAAGCTGTACACTTACTACTTTACATTGTAGCAGTGGCTCAACACACAGCCATTATTGTCTAAACCGCTGGCAACAAAAGTGAGTACACCCCTCAGTGAAAATGTCCAAAGTGGGCCCAATTAGCCATTTTCCCTCCCCGTTGTCATGTGACTCGTTAGTGTTACAAGGCCTGAGGTGTGAATGGGAAGCACGTGCTCAGCGTCATTTCCAGAGGTTGTCTTTGGGAAATAGACATATGAGTGCTTCCAGCATTGCTGCAGAGATTGAAGGGGTGGGGGGTCAGCCTGTCAGTGCTCAGACCATACGCCGCACACTGCATAAAATTGGTCTGCATGGCTTCTAAAGATGATGCACAAGAAAGCCTGCAAACAGTTTGCTGAAGACAAGCAGACTAAGGACATGGATTACTGGAACCATGTCCTGTGGTCTGATAAATAAAGATAAACTTATTTGGCTCAGATGGTGTCAAGCGTGTGGAGCGGCAACCAGATGAGGAGTACAAAGACAAGTGTGTCTTGCCTACAGACAAGCATAGTGGTGGGAGTGTCATGGTCTGAGGCTGCATGAGTGCTGCCGGCGCTGGGGAGCTACAGTTCATTGAGGGAACCATGAATGCCAACATGTACTGTGACATACTGAAGCCGAGATTGATCCCCTCCCTCCAGAGATTGGGCTGCAGGGCAGTATTCCAACATGATAATGACCCCAAACACACCTCCAAGACGACCACTGCTTTGCTAAAGGAGCTGAGGGGAAAGGTGATGGACTGGCCAAACATGTCTCCAGACCTAAACCCTATTGAGCATCTGTGGGGCATCCTCAAATGGAAGGTGGAGGAGCGCAAGGTCTCCAACATCCACCAGCTCCGTGATGTCGTCATGGAGGAGTGGAAGAGCACTCCAGTGGCAACCTGTGAAGCTCTGGTGAACTCCATGCCCAAGAGGGTTAAGGCAGTGCTGGAAAATAATGGTGGCCACACAAAATATTGCCACTTTGGGGCAAATTTGGACGTTTTCACTTTCACACTTTTGTTGCCAGCGGTTTAGACATTAATGGATGTGTGTTGAGTTATTTTGAAGGGACAGCAAATTTACACTGTTATACAAGCTGTACACTCACTACTTTACATTGTAGCAAAGTGTCATTTCTTCAGTGTTGTCACATGAAAAGATATAATAAAATATTTACAAAAACGTGAGGTGTGTACTCACTTTTGTGAGATACTGTGTGTAGATTATATACACACTGTACATAAATACACATTATATACAGTATATATATATATATATATATATATATATATATATATATATATTGTAAGGGTGCGACTTTGTGCGACCTTCAAGAGGGTTGGTTTATGCCAGATTTGGTAAAGAAAGACACGCTGATGGAACAGCTGTGTCTTGGGCTATTTAGTTCAGAGGTGATTATGGATCAGGGCTCCACCCAACAGAGAGGAAGTCTGTGTGCATGAGAGCCAGGTGGGCTCTCATCCTCTGAAGTGGAGTCAGAGGTGATTATGGAACAGGGCTCCACCCAATAGAGAGGAAGTCTGTGTGCCTGAGAGTCGAGTGGGCTCTCATCCTCTGAAGTGGAGTCAAAGGCGGTGCATGTCTGCAGGAGGCAGACACCATTAGTGATACAGCAACAAAGGTGCTGACCAGGAGAAGCTAGGAGAAAGCTGAAACTCTTGGACACTGTTTGGGTCTGAGGAACAGACCGTCAGGCCTAGGCTAAAGGCCTGGATCGCTAGAAGGTAAAGCTATGAGGCTACTGTTAGTATGAAAGATACAGGAATGGTGGAACCCCCTGTGAATACTACAGATGTGTTTGTGAACTTTCGTGCTTTTAAATAAAAATGAGCTACCATGCCCTTAAACAGAGTTGCTGACTGGCTTGCATTACTGGAAATACGCATCCACCACAAGAGCTAACAACCCCCAATCTTACATATGGTGGAGATATTGCTTTGGGCAGTTTTTGGAAGAGTTCCAGATCCTCGCATACCAAAAACAGTGAGTAAAAAGAAAGTGAGTTGTTATGGTCTGTCACTGCTGACAGTCCTCATGGGTTTAGTGAAGCGCCACCCGAGCAAAGTGGTGAAGTTATGTTATTGCAGCCTGTTGTGTTTGAAAATGTTTTGCCACAAGTGCATTTAAACAAGGAAGGCTTAGTGGGTAACAGTGGGGTGGACACAATTTCTGCTGTGCTAAATAGAGAGGCTGCAGGGCCGGTAGACACGGGTGTGTTGGCTTTTGCAGAAATTAACCCTCTCCAGTTGGAAGGATCAGAAAAGGGCGCATACATAGCAGAGGTTTTGTCCACAGCAAAAGAGATGAGTAATGTTGAATGTCAGATTGATGAGGTAGTGGATAGCGATTTGGAAGGGCTCAGTGTTGCTGAAGGTGAGAGGATGAGTGTGACACATGCGATTGGCAGTGCTCAGGGGGAGCCGCAAATTTTGTTAGTTGCCTCTGAGGTAGAGGTCTTTTTAAGTGTCCCGGCCTCTCACGCCTTAGCAAATGAGTCCCTCCACGTCGTTGGTAAAGGTAAAGTTCCTAGAGTTCTGTGTTTAGATACGGCATGTCTAGAAATTTCTGAGATATTGTGGGAATTGGTGAGAATCTTTCCAATATACACCTGCGTGTATCCACAGCAGAAGGGCGACATGGTACTGCATAACCCCAATCGGTGGACGCAGGTGATACATGCGTTGTTAAGCAATGTTGATGAGAATTGGTTGCTACACTGTTGGTTGTTTTTGTGGAAAGTTGTCTCGCAGTTCTCCACGAGAGTGCTTCCAGCGGCGGTTATGTGCGGAAGGCGCTCAGGGGAATTGTTTGAGAAATTAGAGATATTAGACATAGTGGAAGTCTCTCCGTATGCGGGTGTGATGGGGTGTATTCCTGCTGGTGCGGCTGAGCAGTGGTTGGTATGTGGCGCGCGTACTGTCTCACCCGCTACACCTCATGTAAAGGAAGGGCCCGGAACGGACGTGGCGGTAGTGGGAATTCAGTCCATCACGCGCAGAGAGGTGCAGTTTGAGGTACCCGGAGACACTTTGACAGGAAATAACAGTGATGGTAACTGTAACAGAAATATGTATGAGAAGCACTGTGGAGCACTGTCAGACAACTCCAAGCTATTGGTTGAGGTACCAATGGACATAGAAATGGTTAAAGAGATTGGTGTGGGAAAATGTGGTGGAACATGTGTGTTGGTAGGACAATTGTTATTGGAGTGTTGGACAACAGGGAGCGATGTGAAACTACGGGACTGTCCCATAGGGAGTAACTGCTTGCCTGTAGATGGTCCCTCCATAGACACTGTCCTAGCAAACAGGACAAGAGGTCCGAATGACAATATTGTGTTGAATAACCCCTTGTGGAACATTGCTTTTGAGGATATGGTATTAATCACAGATGGGTTGGTGGCCAAGAGTGACCACCCAGGGGTTGGTGAACCTGAGAAACAAATGTTGATGGTTAATGTTGCGTCAGGTAGTGAGAGTGGGCAGTCCCTAACAGATGTCATGAAAGTGGGTCCCCAACAGTCCCAGGAGAGTAGGTCTGTGGGAGGAAAAAGAAGGGTCCTGAGGCCAAAAGGTAGAAGGGATAAAGAGATTAGTGGGAGCCCATGGTTCAGGAAGAAGGGCTGGTGGAAGTACACCCGGAAGATGTGGGTGGAGTGCCCCTTTAGAGAAAAGGTTGGGCAGATTAGGACTACTGCTACGGATAGTTGGCACAGAGGCGCCAAGGTGAAGTGCTGGTGGACACATACCACGAAAAAGAAATGGGCCTATGCAGCCAATGGCTGGCACAGAGGTGTCCCGTTTATGGTGACGGGATCATGTGTTCCTCCCTCTGGTTCGAAACAAGGGGGAAGGGTATGTGAGGGTGCGACTTTGTGCGACCTTCAAGAGGGTTGTTTTTTGCCAGATTTGGTAAAGAAAGACACGCTGATGGAACAGCTGTGTCTTGGGCTATTTAGTTCAGGGGTGATTATGGATCAGGGCTCCACCCAACAGAGAGGAAGTCTGTGTGCATGAGAGCCAGGTGGGCTCTCATCCTCTGAAGTGGAGTCAGAGGTGATTATGGAACAGGGCTCCACCCAATAGAGAGAAAGTCTGTGTGCCTGAGAGTCGAGTGGGCTCTCATCCTCTGAAGTGGAGTCAAAGGCGGTGCATGTCTGCAGGAGGCAGACACCATTAGTGATACAGCAACAAAGGTGCTGACCAGGAGAAGCTAGGAGAAAGCTGAAACTCTTGGACACTGTTTGGGTCTAAGGAACAGACCGTCAGGACTAGGCTAAAGGCCTGGATCGCTAGAAGGTAAAGCTACGAGGCTACTGTTAGTATGAAAGATACAGGAATGGTGGAACCCCCCTGTGAATACTACAGATGTGTTTGTGAACTTTTGTGCTTTTAAATAAAAATGGGCTACCATGCCCTTAAACAGAGTTGCTGACTGGCTTGCATCACTGAAAATACGTATCCACCACAAGAGCTAACAACCCCCAATCTTACAATATATATATATATATATATATATATATATATATATATATATATATATATATATACACACACACATACATACACACACATATACACACACACACACACACATACATATACACACACACACACATACACTTTTTACAAGCAAAGTAATGTAAACAACCAGAACTACCGAGAAACCCTGCCCCCATTTAAGACATCTGTATTAGAGACGCTGTATTATTTAGTGTGTGTCAGTATAAAGGGTTGTTTTCACTTAATTAACACATTTGAAAACCTTGGGAATTAATCTGCCATGACAACCTGATCAGATTTTAGCATGTGAAGTTTCACCTGCTTGTTTTACTGAGAAAAGCAATGTATCTCAGTGACACCTCAGCAAAAAGGCCACTAATTGTATAATAAAAAGTTTATACATGAGGAAATACTACAAATAGCAAAATGCTTCTTATAATAGCTATCAAAAGTCTTTCTGCACATCCAAGGCTGCGCATATTTAAACATAATTGTATGTATGAACACAAAGACAGCAATGTGCATAAATCAATGTGAAAAAGAGATTATTATGTAGATAATCATTATATTACAAAGGAGGGTTCAAGAGGAAAAACACATATTTAACAAGACTTTGATGAAATCTTCTTGGCTTGTATAGCATATGATAGTTCTAGGGCAATGAAGTTGAACCTGATAATGAGACACTGGCCCTGAGCTAGGAGATAGCACTTGAGATGGGAATAGTTTCTTTCATGACAGAATTCGCACATAGTTTTTTTTTACATTCTTGACAACATCCACTTAAGAAGAGGAATTAAATCCAATGTAAATTCAAGTTTTCTCAATCGTACTTTAAAGTAGGGTAATATTCCAACGCATTCAATGTAATAATATTGTACCTGAACCTTTTCTATTTCACAAATAACAGACAACGCCTGTCCCATTACAGTACGGTTGGGTTCAAATTGTTGTGCTGCAGTAATGCTGATTTTGCAAGTTGGTACACTGCAGTACCTATAATTCTTAATGGTACCCGACGTAGCTTGCCAATGCAGTTCTGCTCTGTGCCTCTGTGTGGAGGTAGCCATCCTGGTAGAAGCAGGGCTTTGCTTCCTCATGTCACGGCCTCTAGCAAGGAAAACAGTGGGTAGCACAGTAGTAACATCCCTGAAACATACTCCAAATCTCATGAGACTAGCAGTCAGCAATGCCTTAGATCTCATATTGCAGATATAAAGCTATGAGGCTGTAGGCACAGGATGCCTAAGCACACGATGCCTAAGCACACTCACATACCTACAAGTGCATTGATATATTTTAGAAGGGAATTCCAGAAGGAAGCTTCTTTTTCATCTTTTTTTTTCGGGTCGGGCAGGGGTGGCGTCGTCGTGATTGAGGATGGATCTATATCGGGGGGACATGGTTTTGGGTTTTTTTTAATAAAGAAATTGTCAAAACTGTGCGTGTGTTTTTTTTTCTTTTTGACGCTTTTTTGGTAAATGGGAAGGGGTACTAAGTACCCCATACTCATTCACATAGGGGGGGGCAGGATCTGGGGGCCCCCCTTGTTAAAGGGGGCTTCCGGATTCCAATAAGCCTCCTGCCTGCAGACCCCCACAACCACAGCCCAGGGTTGTCAGGAAGAGGCCCTTGTCCCCATCAACATGTGAGGGGAATGTGGCCTGGTATGCTTCAGGAAGGGTGGGGCATTCCCTTGTCCCCCCCTCTCCTGACCTGCCGGGCTACATGCTCAGATTAGGGTCTGGTATGGATTGGTCGGGACCCCCAGGCTGTATTGCAGGCAATAGTATTGTATTGCCGGAAATTTAAATGTCATTTTTTTTTTCTTTATAAATGTCCGTTGTGCTGCAGCAGGTTCTATATACGGGGCAGATGTGCCACTTTGCAGGCAGACTAAAGGGAACCCCCCATCCCCTACATTGAAACAATAAGAATTAACAATTCCTTTAACTTTAAAGGAGCAGTGATTTTAATAATGCTTAAAGTGGATGTAAAGCCTCCATACACCCAGTGAAGTGAACAGCTTCAGATGATACACAGGGATGAACCAAATCTCACTACATAGGTTTTACATGTATGTCTCCTGTCTTCACATTTATATACTGTTTAGAAAGTTGAGTTCGGGGTAGGAGATTTTCTCTTCCTGTTTAACACAGAGTGTGATGTCTATGATAGCTAACATTGCTGATTGGAGGAAAGGCACACACCCCCTCTCCACATAGGCAGAGACTCTCAGGAGGTGTTTTGTAACAGGGCCAGCTCCCTGCTAATCTATTTATAGCAACCTCCCCTGACAGAAATGTCAGGCTGCTTTTATCTGATGTGTTTGAGAATCTGTCAGGAGTTATCTGGCTGATAACAGAGGAACGGTTCAGGAGAGAGCTATGGGACTCAGCTCTTTTAAGAGAGATAACAAAATACTGCAGATATATGTGCCCAGCTCAAATTTCATGAATCGGGTTTACATCCACTTTAAAGTTGTTGTTTTTTTTTAAATGCCAATAACTTCAAGCCCTCAAAATGGGGACTTTTGAAATTTCAAATTCAGGTCCCATGGACTTCAATGGGGTTCGGGTCCGAACTTTTGCGATGTTCAAGAGTTCTGGCGGAAACTGAACCAGGGGGGTGTTCGAACCATCTCTACTGATGACTACTATAGAGATGCACTTCTCACCAATGTAGGGCATCACTACACTGATCACCATTGTAATGGGCTACTGCACTAACAGACATTTTAAGAAGCTTGACACTGACCACCTATGTAAGGGGGCAATTTTTCACTGAGCACCAATGTGAAACAGCACTACAGTTTTCATGGTCTGCAATTTTTTTTTGTGGTCTCTATTATTTGATTTCATTATTATACCTCAAAATAATTGTGTTTTCTAAAGCAGCCCTGAGAGCCAAGTCTGCCTCATATTTTATTCTTGTGTTTATTATAACATCTTCTAGTCATTGCAATGCCTACGAGCCCGTGAGCTATACATATAAAATTATTATCAGGTGTTCCCGAGGCCTGAAAGGTATTTTATAGGTTCCTTCATATTAAAATGGTTGAGAAAAGCTAAACTAGAACTACCTTAAGGCCCATACACACGATCTGACTTTTTGACAACAAACTTCCAAATGACCAGTTTTTTCGGAAAATCCGACCGCGTGTACGCTCCATCGGGCAAACTTTTTCGGTTTTCATCAGACAAATGTTCGCTCTGCAAACAGACAAACTTTCCGGCAACAACAGTCAGATGGAGCAAAGTCTGATCGTGTGTACAGAAGTCCAAAGTACAAACACGCATGCTCAGAACCAATGCAAAAGATCAACCAGCAATAGCAGAAGTTGCCCAAAAGGTAGCACTAAAGAGCAGAAAAACCACGTAGTACGTCAATTATGTCACTACGTTCATGTTTGTTGGCCAACGCCCTTCGAACAAAAATCCACGGAAAAGTTTGTTTGAAGTCCGATCGTGTGTATGAGGCTTAAGTCTTAACAGATTTTTACATCAGATCTAAAAAAAAAAAAGACAGTTGTGAGGGTAGGAGGAACTGAGAGATTGCATTCTAAAAGAAAGACAGCTTGGAGATACTGTGAAATACTGAGAAAATGAATAGTTCCACTTTTTGTTGTCACGGGTCATCTGATGCAATATCCAGTTTGTAAAATGTAATTAATTATTATTGCTAAAAGAGAAAAAAGTATATTAGTGCCTTGTTGGTATCAAGACAGAAATTTTTCACTAAGATCTTTCTTCAAGGGTTAAATCTTTACTACGCCATGAAAATGAAAGGTTCTGCAAGATTTGCTTTGTTTAATATGTCATTAACTGCATGAAAGGATTACAATGCCTGTAATGCACTTCATAAAAATAATAAAAATAAAATTATAAAGAAAAATACATTAACAGTGCAGGGCATCATAACTAGCCAGTGAACAGGAAGCATAGAAAATGTGACCTGTCAAACAGCAAGTGTAGAACACGAAGTCTGTGTTCTGTCAGCTACAGCTGTTAAACAACAGTAAACAGTCAAAGGCTTGGAGATTTGCACAGTGTTCAAGTCTTCTGTAATTTCATGCAGGCACTCAATGCAGGTTTCATACAATTGAGCAAATGAGAGGCTTTTTTATCCTGGCGCTGGCAACGAAAAAACACAGTACTTATTGTCAATTAAACATTCAACTAGCAAATGATGCTGCTACACTTAAGCTTCACATACCGCCATATGGCAATGTACGCTCTTAAATTATATTGTATTTTTTGCACAGAAAATAGATTTTTGCATGCATGTAGTCGCTACTGTTAACTGCTTCATACACTGATGATTTTATATAGATAACAGGTTATGACAGGGCCCACTAATAATTTAAGCCTCAAGGATCCACCATTACAGTGAGTAAACTGAATAACAATTAGGGAAACAGATCATTTCCACCATAATTCTCACTAATCTGCACCACAGAGTCATTCGTTTCATGTCTTACTTTAGACTAGCCACGAACAAGCAGATATGTCTGCCCTGCAGAGCAGAATGCTGGCACAGTTTCAAGTGAGACTGGTCCAACAGATAGAATAATCAGAATACTTTGAAGGATTACAACTCCCTTTTGGGTACAGAGCATGTGATGGTTCTAAGTATAAGTAAACCCAAGCACTAAAATCTTGTATAAGCTTTCATTTCAAATGTCAATTTCAATATTAGTAAAATAATACTGAACAAAAATCCACGGAAAAGTTTGTTTGAAGTCCGACCGTGTGTATGAGGCTTTAGGAGGCTTTTTACCTTCATGCATATAATGCGTGAAGGTAAAACACCTTTGTATGCTTGCCTTCCCACAACCACTCTCTAAAGCCTCATACACACGATCGGGCTTCAAACAAACTTTTCCGTGGATTTTTGTTCGAAGGGCGTTCGCAGTGAACTTGGTATGCATACACACGGCAGGACTTTTTCAGCCAACAAACATGAACGTAGTGACGTAATTGACATACTACGTGTTTTTTCTGCTCTTTAGTGACACCCTTTGGGCAACTTCTGCTATTGCTGGTTGATCTTTTGCATTGGTTCTGAGCATGCGTGTTTGTACTTTGGACTTAAGTCCGATGGACTTCTGTACACACGATCGGACTTTGCACCATCAGACTTTTGTTGCCGAAAAGTTTGTCTGTTTGCAGAGCGAACATTTGTCTGATGTAAACCGAAAAAGTTTGTCCGATGGAGCGTACACACTGTCGGATTTTCAGAAAAAATGGGTCATTTGGAAGTTTGTTGTCAAAAAGTGTGATCGTGTGTATGGGCCTTTATACTTACCTGATCCCCATCTCCAGGGATGTGCATGGGAGCCTCGGCTGTCCCAGGTTTCGCTCTCCTCATTGGCTGAGACACCAGCAGCAGAAGCCATTGGCTCCCACTGCTGTCAATCACAACCATTGAGCCAATGAAGTGAGTGAGGGGCTGGGCCGAGCCAGGGCTTTATGTGCCTTATGGATGCATAGAGCGGGGCTCAGGAGCGACAATGCATCAGTGCCCCAAAAGCAAGTGGCTTGCTATTGGGGGAACTGGCCAAGGGGGAGGAGTCAGAAGCGCTGGCGGGGACTCGAGAAGAAGAGGATTGGTGCTGCTCTGTAGCAGGTAATTATGACATGTTTGTTATTTAAAAAAAAATTAAAAAATCTTAAAGTGGAGCTCCACCCTAAAGTGGAACTTCCGCTCATCGGATTCCTCCCCCCTCCGGTGCCACAATTGGCACCTTTCAGGGGGGAGGGGGGTGCAGATACCTGTCTAATGCCGCGTACACACGACCGCTTTTCTCGACGAGAAAAACTGCATTTTTTCTTTTCGCCGAGAAAAACGATCGTCTGTGGGCTTTATGTCGTTTTTCTCGTCGAGAAAAACGTCATAAAAAACGACGAGAAAAATTAGAACATGTTCTAAATTTTCTCGTCGTTTTTTCCAGCATTTTTTTCCGCGGCAGTTTTCCCATAGGGAAACACTGCCGCGGAGCCCACAGACGGTCGTTTTTCTCATCAAGAGAAAAAATGACGGGAAAAACGACCGTGTGTAGGGAACCAAGCGGTTCCCTCGTTTTTCCTGTCATTATTCACGGCGGTTTTTTAACCGCCGTGAATAATGATCGTGTGTACGCGGCATGAGACAGGTATTTGCACCCACTTCTGTGCATACAGTCTGCGGGTAGTGCGTCACTTCCCGGCCCCCCCCCCTTTGTGTTCTGGGAAACACACGGCTCCCAGAACACACCATTGACCAGTGAAAGACGTGCAGCGCTGCTCGCGCATGCGCAGTAGGGAACCGGGAAGTGAAGCCGCAACGCTTCACTTCCCGATTCCCTCACCCATGATGGCGGCGGGGCAGCCGAGAGACGAGCAATCGCTCGTCTTCTGCTGCCGACGTCGCTGGACTCCAGGACAGGTAAGTGTCCTAATATTAAAAGTCAGCAGCTGCAGTATTTGCAGCTGCTGGCTTTTAATATATTTTTTACGGCGGAGCTCTGCTTTAATATCACTTTAAAGCGCAACTTCACTTTCTCAATCAACATTGACAAATTTAAATCATTATGCTGATAGCATCAGTAAATAGATAGGGAGGTATACTAGATAAACTTTTAGGCTGGGTTCACACTATTGCAAATTGGATGCGGGTTTCCCTGCATCCAATTCGTATGTCAGGAGATTGTGACTGGCTCTCTATGGAGCCGGTCCACACACCTCTGAAGCAACACTGGAGCGAATTGCACAGGAGTCCTTTGCATCTTCTGGTCCATTTCAGGTCCGAATTCAGGCAAAAATTCGGACTGAAATCGGACCTGAAACGGTGAACAGGGACGCACTGCACCCCTGCTGTGAGCCGCTCTGTGCGGCAGTGTGAACCCAGCCTTAAACTTTTTTTTTTTACATTTTTTGAGTCCATACTAATGTCATACATTCCATGAGTCTTCAGGAGGGGAGGATGGGATTTCTTAGCTAAGCACACCCTCCTGCCTGCCTGAGCTCAGGGCAGATGGATTCCAGGAAGTAAATGCTACATGAATCATCTGTCCTTTCTCAAGGTGGCCACGCCCATTAATGTTAGTGGGTGTTTTCAATGTGAGTTTGCTTTGCATGTAGAAAATTAATTAAAACGTTTTTTTAGTTGTGTGGCTTAAATGTAGTTTAGTTCTGCTTTAAGATTCAGCTACATACCCTTAGCCAGAAGATCTCAAGGGAAACATGGATTAGATGTGCCAGGGCATTTTGGCGGCTTTTGTTTCACTAAGGTAAGTCAGTATGTAGGATGAGCGGGCATTTCCTCTCCCTGTTCCTGTATAAACATAAACAAGGGATTAGAGCAAGCTCATTTATTAATCTGTGTGTGATTAAAAATAAAAAACCTTGGCGAGGTCGGATCTTGCCTGCATAGTCAACTACCTTGTAATTTCTGTGACAAATCTACTGTTCACGGCCCCTATTCCCACACTGAGTGGAAAATAATTTGTTATCATCCTGAATGAGTATAATGGATGCTGACAGGTCAGTCTAGATAAATAACTACAAATGGATTCTTTTAATACTCTTCTGTGATAGCGCAAGTTCAAATGGCTACCCCAAAAAATACCAAGAAATTAGCAAATAGTGAAAGTATCCACATAATAGCAGATGGCACGATTATGGTTGCCTTGCCCAAACATGAGTATATTTTGTGCCAAATACTGGGAAAGAAAATCTAAGCAAAATGATAAAAAACAGAACTTGGAAGGGAAATACTTGAAAAACATGATGACCTAACAGTGTACAAAGCTTAATGATTGCAAACCTGCAGCAATCTGAACCATGGCAATGGTTTATTATGCTTCATAAGCATGACAAGGTACTTGATGTAGTCAGAGAAATGTGTAATAGACTATATTAATAGGGCTGCTAAAGACATTTAAAAAACAGACATTTTATAGTAAAAGTGACCGAATATGCTAAAAACCACTTAGACGGAAGCACCTGCTTTGTGCTTTTTTTTATCCATCCAAACAAATGGAAATATAAGCATTGATTGCCTTGAAGCAGTGTTGCCAACCGTACGTAGATTTACGTACAGCCCGCGATTTAACCCCTTTTTCGGGCTGTACGTAAAAGTCCGTTTATGGGCACCGGCGCCCATAAAAAAGATGGCCGCGAGCCGGCCATACAACTGCGCATGCGCCGTTCCGAATGCGCCGGCCGAGCGCATTCGGAACTCGGCCGAGCGGCGGCGGCGCACACGCAGTAACGTGATGGCGCCGCTGGCGCCATTTTTGAAAAGGCCACAGTGGCTGGCGGCAGTGGCGGGACACCTGCAGTGAGTGCATGCCATGCACTCATCATAGGTGGTCTGTGGAGGACTCGGAGCACTGACAGGGCCCAGCCAGGAGTGAGGAGGACGGACTCAAGGTCAGTGAAACAGGGGGGGATACAAGGGGACAGCGTCATCAGTGTGCTGTATCCTCCTCTGGTTTCTGTGTCCCTTTCACCTCTTCACAGGTCAGGGCAGCACAGTGCTGCCCTGACCTGTGGAGTGGTGAAAGGGGCACAGGAGGAGGACACAGCACACTGATGATGTGCAGAAGTAATATGGTGGTGTCCGCAGCCTCTGTCCCCCTCCTGTAGTGTGTCCGCAGCCTCTGTCCCCCTCCTGTAGTGTGTCCGCAGCCTCTGTCCCCCTCCTGTAGTGTGTCCGCAGCCTCTGTCCCCCTCCTGTAGTGTGTCCGCAGCCTCTGTCCCCCTCCTGTAGTATGTCCGCAGCCTCTGTCCCCCCCCTGTAGTGTGTCCGCAGCCTCTGTCCCCCTCCTGTAGTATGTCCGCAGCCTCTGTCCACCTCCTGTAGTATGTCCGCAGCCTCTGTCCCCCTCCTGTAGTATGTCCGCAGCCTCTGTCCACCTCCTGTAGTATGTCCGCAGCCTCTGTCCACCTCCTGTAGTATGTCCGCAGCCTCTGTCCACCTCCTGTAGTATGTCCGCAGCCTCTGTCCACCTCCTGTAGTATGTCCGCAGCCTCTGTCCACCTCCTGTAGTATGTCCGCAGCCTCTGTCCCCCTCCTGTAGTATGTCCGCAGCCTCTGTCCACCTCCTGTAGTGTGTCCGCAGCCTCTGTCCCCCTCCTGTAGTATGTCCGCAGCCTCTGTCCACCTCCTGTAGTATGTCCGCAGCCTCTGTCCCCCTCCTGTAGTATGTCCGCAGCCTCTGTCCACCTCCTGTAGTATGTCCGCAGCCTCTGTCCACCTCCTGTAGTATGTCCGCAGCCTCTGTCCCCCTCCTGTAGTATGTCCGCAGCCTCTGTCCCCCTCCTGTAGTATGTCCGCAGCCTCTGTCCCCCTCCTGTAGTATGTCTGCAGCCTCTGTCCCCCTCCTGTAGTATGTCCGCAGCCTCTGTCCCCCTCCTGTAGTATGTCCGCAGCCTCTGTCCCCCTCCTGTAGTATGTCCGCAGCCTCTGTCCCCCTCCTGTAGTGTGTCCGCAGCCCCTGTCCCCCTCCTGTAGTATGTCCGCAGCCTCTGTCCACCTCCTGTAGTATGTCCGCAGCCTCTGTCCCCCTCCTGTAGTATGTCCGCAGCCTCTGTCCACCTCCTGTAGTATGTCCGCAGCCTCTGTCCACCTCCTGTAGTATGTCCGCAGCCTCTGTCCCCCTCCTGTAGTATGTCCGCAGCCTCTGTCCCCCTCCTGTAGTATGTCCGCAGCCTCTGTCCCCCTCCTGTAGTATGTCCGCAGCCTCTGTCCCCCTCCTGTAGTATGTCCGCAGCCTCTGTCCCCCTCCTGTAGTGTGTCCGCAGCCTCTGTCCCTCTCCTGTAGTGTGTCCGCAGCCTCTGTCCCTCTCCTGTAGTGTGTCCGCAGCCTCTGTCCACCTCCTGTAGTGTGTCCGCAGTCTCTGTCCCCCTCCTGTAGTATGTCCGCAGCCTCTGTCCCCCTCCTGTATCGTGTGTCCGCAGCCTCTGACCATCTCTTGTCATGTCTACAGTCTCTGAGGGGATCCTAGAAAGGAGTCAAGAGTGGGTGTGCCGCCGGGATGGGGGTTACGGCCCAGGAAGAAACAGACGTGTGGACTGGGAAGAGGAGATCAGAGCCACCAAGCTGGAGCCGTCTGACTGAGCCCCACACTGTGCACCCGAGAGGAGGTAAGTGACAGTGCCGCCAGGCCAGTCTGAGGGGGGGGTCACTGTCTGATGTAAGGAGGTGAATGAATACAATAATGTAAGGGGGCACTGATATAAAGGTTTCCCCCTTATATTAGTACCCCCCTTTACCTTAGTGTATTCACTCTGTGGAAGGTGGTCTCTATTCACCAGAGCCCCTCCCCCCACATCAGAGTTCCCCCTTACATCATGATCTGCAGCGTTCCCCTTTACATAAGAGTTCCCTTGCACTGTAAGGGGGCATCCTGCAGACTCTGATGTAAGAGGGAACTCTGTGCTGGCTGGGTTATAGTATCCTGACCTTCATGTGAATTGAGAAATATGTTTTTTTACTTTTGTTTAACTTAAACACATTGATATTAGCATCAGCTATGTGTTTTTAGTTCAAATATTGATATTTGCACTGTTTAGTACTAAAAACCGTAATTTTAGGTACTTTTTTCAGCGTCAGTAAAAAATGCGGCTCTGCCAGTAATCTTCATTATTTTTGCCAGTAAGAAATTGGTGCCGTACAGAAATTTTGGCATCCTTGCCAGTAAATTTCACTTCAGGGGGTTGGCAACACTGCCTTGAAGCATCTCTCGTGCAAGAAAGAAAATCACAATTTTATTCATCAAGCTTTACCAGATGTAGAATACATTATACATAGTAAAAAGAACTGCTAGTTTGTTCTTTGCATTAAAGAAAATATTAGACTTGTGCACAACGGAAAAATTTGTTCCGTTTCGGTTCATTTCTTTCCGGTCCTGTTGATTCGTAATCATTCGTAATTTTGCTAGACGGGATTTTTCGTGTTCGGACTAATTCGTATTTTTGCAAGCGTCATTTTTCGTTGAATTTTTTGTTGCTTTATAATTCGTACTTTCGGTAGAGTACGTTGTTTTTCCTTGATTCTGGACACAACTCCTACTTTCGTAACTTTTTTTGGGTTCGTTGATTCGTAATTTTCCGTGTCTCTCTCACAACGACGCTGCCTATTATGCCTAATGTGCTTCGAATGGATTTGTACTTTTCTAAATACATAGCGGTTATTTGTAACGATTCGAAATCTCGTATTTTACTTTCGTTTTTTACATGCGGCTATAGGCTCCGCCCCTGTACACCATTTTGAGAGGGTTCAGCACGGTGAGGGAGAAGCAGAGAGCAGAGCAGAGTGAGTGTTATTGTGCTTCGAATGGATTCGAAATCTCGTATTTACTTTCGTTTTTTCATGCGGCTATAGCCTCTGCCCCTGGACACCATTTTGAGAGGGAGTTCAGCATGGTGAGGGAGAAGCAGAGAGCAGAGTGAGTGTTATTGTGCTTCGAATGGATTCGTACATTCGTAACTTTTTTCATAACGAATTATGCCGAAGACCTTCGGGCATTCGCTATTTTGCGGTATAATTTATTTCGGATTCGGTTTTATTCGTAATTGCTCTGTTCGGAAATTCGAATGCTTCCAAATGTCCGAAAGTTGCTAAATTCGGACGAATTTCGATTCGTTACGAAACAAATTGCACAAGCCTAGAAAATATACCAGTACAACATTGGAGGTAGAGTAAGGCTCCATTCACACTGGGGCGGCACGACTTCGGGTGGCGACTCGGCAAGGCAACCTGGACGCGACCTGAGCGCGCACCACAGCATGACTTGGGGCGACTTAGAAGGCAACTTTAAGTCACCTCCAGGACAGGCGACTTTTCAGTGGCCAATCAAAGTACAATCAGCTCTGTGGGAGGGAGGGGTTTGCCTGAGAAATGTATGTTCTCTTCCTGTATTGTTGCTTCTGTTAAGACAGTGATCCGACTTCCATTGAAATCAATGAGTACAAGTCGCCTAGAAGTCGGATTGAAGTAGTACAGGGAACTTTTCTGAAGTCGGAGCGACTTCAGTAGTGTGCATTAAGACGGCACCATTCACTTTCATTGATTCTCTCAAGAGCGCGACTTGGGGCGACTTCAAGTCGGATCCAAAGTCGCCCCTGTGTGAATGGGCTCTAAATGTGCAATATAGCCATAAACCATACCTCCCAACTTTTTGAGATGGGAATGAGGGACATCTATTAGTAAAAGTATGTAGGCATAGGACACACACCCCTGTCACACCCACAAAAGGAGAATTATAAAAAAAAGTATTAGTTAAACCCACAAGTGCTTTTTTTACCACTACTATTCCTTTACACTGGCTTTTGAAATTTACAAATGCAGCAATTTAGAATTTAAAAGAAAGGTTAAAGTGTTTGTAACCCTAAAAAAAAAAAAAAAAAAAAAAGAAGAGAGAGATCCTATTCCCTTATAGCAGATTAAACAGCACAGTGATTGTGCTGTCTAATCTGCCCCTCTCTAAACTGTAAAAAACCTGGCTGCTCCGGCCACTTCCTGTGTCCCCCTCTGTGAGCTGACCACAATTATCATTGCTGCTGAGCCCTGACTACCGTGGTCGGCTTGCGTGCCTCCGTCATCTGCAGCCCTGCTCTGTCCCCCTCCCTCCCTGCCTGTCAGCACCCGTGTCTGTGTCTCTGTCTCCACCCCCCCCCCCATCTGCTGTTCCTATTAAAAAATAAAAGATTACCAATTACTGCCAGCCCCTCTATTATAATGAGTCATAACACACAGGGTAAGTGTTTTGCTAAAACTAAGCTTGTAAATACTATTTAACAGCTATCTTCAGGCCAGTCACGTGACTCCTGGTTGGTCTCCTACTCCGACCCACGGCTACTGCGGGAGGGGCTGAGCAGCCACAAGACCTCCCTGACTGACGTCAGAGGGAGATCTCGGCCCCTCCCGCAGTAGCACTGGATCTGAGTAGGAGACCAGGAGTGCCAGGAGTCACATGACCAACCTGAAGATAGCTGTTAAATGGTATTTACAAGCTTTGGTTTAGAAAAACACATCCTGTGTGTTATGCCTAGCTATAATAGAGGGGCTGGCAGTGAAATAAATTTTTGTGGTAACAACCACTTTAAGCACTGTGAAACATAGTTAGTGTATTTTATATACAACTATATAGATCAAACCAAAATGAGGGACAAATGAGGAGGAAAGAGGGACAGAAAGACTTTGTTCCAAATCAGTTGGAAGCTATGCGTAAACTAAACTAAATGATTGCAAGCTGGCTGGTAACGTTCCGTAATCTACAAAGGTCACTTCAGTTGTAGAAATATGGCTTAACTGTGATATATAGCCGTTGTAAGCTTGGTTTCACACTAATGCATAGATAAGAGAAAAAAAAAGTTATTGTTGACCAAAGAATGCTTTTCATGTGTATCGTTCTAAAACAGGGGTCTTGAATTAAAATTCAAGGAGGTCCGGTCGCTAAAAAAAAATTTGGGCCGAGGTCCGAATCGCAAGTCACCATTTGTCCCCATCAGAGTGTCCCATTATATAAGGTTCCCCCATCACAGTGCCCCCTTACATAGGGTGTCCTCATCAGAGTGTCCCCTTAGAGTAGTTGGCACCATAAGAGTGCCTCCTTACATCAGGTGTCCCCACATCAGGTGTGCCCATCAGAGTGCCCTTTAGATTAGGTGTGCTCATCAGAGTGCCCCTTTACATCAGTTGTCCCTATCACAGTGCCGCTTTACATCAGTTGTCCCTATCACAGTGCCACTTTACATCAGTTGTCCCTATTACAGTGCCATCTTACATCAGGTGTGTCCCTATCACAGGGCCACTTTACATCAAGCATTCCCGTCAGTGTCCCCTTACATCAGATGTCCCCATATGTTTCTCCCTTAGCATAAAATGTGCCCATCAGCTTGCCCCTTAACAAAATGTGCCCACCAGCGTTTCCCTTAACATAAAATGTGCCCATCAGAGTGCCCCTTAACATAAAATGTGCCCATCAGAGTGCCCCTTAACATAAAATAAGGGGCATGCTGATGGGCACATTTAATGTTAAGGGGCACTCTGATGGGTACAACAAAATATGCCCATCTGTGTGGCTCTTAACATAGAATGTGCCCATCAGTGTTGCTCTTAAAATAAAATATGGCCATCAGAGTGCCCCTTAACATAAATTGTGCCCAACAATTTGCTACTTATTTTATGTTAAGGGTCACGCTGATGGGCATATATTTTATTTTAAGAGCAACACTGATGGGTATATTTTGTTGTGCCCATCAGAGTGCCCCTTAACATAAAATTTGCCCATCGACATGCTACTTATTTTATGTTAAGTGTCACGCTGATGGGCATATTTTATGTTAAGGTTCATCTGCGTGCTCCTTAACATAAAATGTGTCCATCAGTGTTGCTCTTAAAATAAAATATGGCCATCTGATGTTAAGGGACACTCTGATGGGCAGATTTTATTTTAAGAGCAACACAGATGTGCCCATCCGTGTGCCCCTTAACATAAAATGTGCCCATTTTGTTATCAGAGTGCCCCTTAACATAAAATATGCCCATCAGCGTGAACCTTAACATAAATTGTGCCCATCAGAGTGCCCCTTAACAGAGTGCCCACTCGTGTTGCCCGCAGAGAGCCGCACCAACCCCCGGTGGGGGGTGTGGTGGATTTACGGTTTGCCGCCCCTCCCCAAAAAAAATTACCACCATCTGCCACTTGTGGGAGGCGCTTAATGGGGATGATTAAACAGTATCTATGCCTAGCCTGTATATACACTGCACACATATGACACAGTCCTTGTACCCACAATTTACCTCTAATAACTGTGCCACTAGTGACAGTCTCACAGACACACATAAACCTCAGGGCAAAATAACCTTTTCTTTTTTTTTATGTTACTGTTTCCATTACATATGCTATTCCATTACACATACTTTTACAAAACAACATATATAATGCAACAGTCAGGATAAGCTCCTTATCCACATAAAAGCCCCCCTTACATCAGAGTCTTTATCAGAGTCCCACTTTACAGAGTCCACGTCAGAGTCAGAGTCACCCTTTACAACAAAACTCCCCTTACAACAGATTCCACAGAGTCCCCCCTTTACTTCAGAGTCCCCTTTAGAGTCCCCCTTTACATCAGAGTAGACATCAGAGTCCCTGCTTACATGAGAACCCACCTTGCTTTAGAGTACACCAGAGTTCCTCCTTACATCAGAGCCCCTCCTTAAATCAGACCCCCTTTACATCAAAGTCCCCTCTTACATAAGAGTTCCTCATACATCAGAGCCCCCCCTTACATGGTTACATGAGAGTTCCTCATATATTAACCCCCCACATAATTACATCAGTCCTGCTCTCAACATCAGTGTTAATTTTTATGTAATTTCTTTTTTATTTTAGTCGAAGACTTTTGTCTAAAATGTAATTTTATTTTTAGTCGTATTTTAGTCATCTGAATTGCTTTAGTCGTATTTTAGTCAACTAAAATCTCCAGTACATTTCAGTCGACTAAAATCTCCAGTATCATAAACAAACAAAAATATTTGACAAACAGAAGTGCAACTTTAAAATATAAAAACAATATGTAAGTAACATCTTTGAAATAAAACCAAGTTTCGTAAACAAACAAAAATATTGCTTTTTGACCACTGTTATGCCGGTCGGAATATCTGACTAAAAGCTCACATCGAACATTTGCCGTCGGAATTTCCGACAACAAATGTTTGAGAGCAGGTTCTCATTTTTTCCGACAAGAAAAGTTCTTGTGTATCCAATTCCGACACACAAAAATCCTACGCATGCTCGGAATCAATTTGACGCATGCTCAGAATCATTGAACTTCATTTTTTTTGGCTCGTCGTAGTGTTGTACGTCTCCGCGTTCTTGACGTTCGGAATTTCCAAGCAACATTTGTGTGACCGTGTGTATGCAAGACAAGTGTGAGCGAAAATCCGACGGAAAAAAAAACACGGTTTTGTTGTTGGAAATTCCGATCGTGTGTATGCGTCAGAAAACCTCCCTCTCGTGAACACGAAAGGATCCTGTTCAGGATAGGAACATTTTGACTGCAGGCTGTGGCAAAATCACAGAAAACACTTATTATTTTATAAGTATTATTTTAACTGCTTATAGACTGCTTATAGACCGGAAGATTTTCCTGCTTAATGACCGGGCAATTTTTTGTGATACGGCACTGTGTCACTTTAACTGACAATTGCGCGGCCGTGCGACGCTGTACCCCAACAAAATGGACATCCTTTTTTTCCCACAAATAGAGTTTTCTTTTGATCACCTCTACGATTTAAATTTTTTGCGCTATAAATAAAAAAAAAATGGCGTCAATTTTGAAAAAAATAAAATAATAATTTTTACTTTTTGATTTAATAAATATCCCCAAAAATGTTTTTTCAAAAAATTCCTTCATCAGTTTAGGCCGATATATATTCTTCTACATATTTTTGGTAAAACAAAAATTGCAATAAGCGTATATTGATTGGTTTGCGCAAAAGTTATAGCGTCTACAAACTATGGGAAAGATTTATGGCATTGTTATTTTTTCTTTACAAGTGATGGTGGTGATCTGCGATTTTTAGTGGTACTGCGACATTGCAGTGAACAGATCGGTCACTTTTGACACATTTTTGGGACCATTGACATTTATACAGTGATCAGAGCTGTAAAAATGCACTGATTACTGTGTAAATGTCACCGGCAAGGAGGGGGGTTAAAACTAGGGGGCGATCAAGGGGTTAGATGTTTTCCCTAGTTGGTGTTTATAACTGTATGGGTATAGGACTGACTGGGGTAGGAGACATATCGTTGTTCCTACTTACTAGGAACAAACAATCTCACTCCTCTTCCCTGACAGAAAAGGGATTTGTGTGTTTACACACACAAATGCCGGTTCTATCTCCGTGTGTCCGGCAGCGATCGCGCCCATCAACCACGTGCATTGGGTTCCCCCCTGTGCCACAAGCGGCGTGCGCCTCCGGCGGGTCTTAAAGGGGAAGACGTACCCGTACGGCGATTCACAGAAACATGCCATTTTGGCGACGTATATCGGCGTGAGCCGGCCGGCAAGTGGTTAATAAAACCTTCAAATTTAACCTGAACACAGCTTTTGAGCTGACATTAATCTGTCATATGTAAGATTTTAGCGACTGGACATAGGACTACTTTCAAATTAGTACCTGACACCTGTTCCATTGATTTAAGTAAAGTACATTTTTTTTTTCAAACTGTGCAATTGTAGCACCCTCCTAGATAGGTGATAGGTTAGGTAAATTTCGCTATGGCACTGTAATTAGTTCAGCTGCATGCAATTGTTTTGGTCTTTTCTGTGCTTCATTGGAGGCAGGGTTGACTGCTTCCTCCTGTCTGTGTGGAAAGGTTCTGGAAGACAGAGGGCTGGGGAAGTCTAATCAGCAGCTGAATATTTATGCAGCCCTGGCCAATCCCTGGGAGAGGTGCCCAGATGGTTGCTGGGAGAGTGTATAAAAAACTGAGACTTAACACAGAGGGATCTTGTCCTAGAGGAGGATCACAGCCTGGGGGGCTGCTTGCCATGACCATGTGTCTGCTGCTCATCGAGGTTTCAGTTAGGCTAGTTGGGGGGGGGGTATTTTGCTAAAAGTTGCAAGAGCTGACTGAAGGACTTTTTGTCTGGGGATCTGGTTTGATGACACTGGAAAAATGTCTGGAAGATATTGGAAGGAGGCAACCAATTATCCAAGGACATTTGTGAGTACAAGCTAGTGTAGTGTAGGAGATCATTGAGACTATGTGCTGCTGCAATCCCTCTGGTTCTAGAGTCAGTTTTGTTCCAAGGGGACATTGTGTCAGTGGACTGAGATTTTTCAGGACACCAATTTGCTTGTGCAAGGACTCTGTTCACACTAATAAGAGAAGGATTAGTGTCCTCAAGTTGCCGCTAAAATTTAATGGAGTATCCAACAGTTACCCTACTCCTATCCAAGTTAAAATTCTACAATAAAGCATTAAAAATGCATACCCCTAGACTATTCATTGAGCCAAAAGTGTGACTGTGACTCTGTACCGGGCTGTGGGGCAGCTACAGAAAAAGACTCTAGGGGCCTAAAAACTGCAGGCTCCTGTGGGAGTGAGCGGTACACATGCATGAATAAATACTGATACCAATGTGTTTTAAAGATTTAAAAACCTTTGTATAGTTTGTATTTATTTATGCGCTTGGGGGAAGCTGCTATTTTTAACATTGCATGTCCATGATTCAGCGGACATATTGAAAGCAATGCACTCCTTGTGTGGCTAATATATTATCTAAACAGTTGTTAAGCAGAGAGGTTGAATGAATCTGAGTCAAATACAGCCCCCCCCCCCTGGTGGTTAATCTGTACAAGTGTATATATAGCAGTAGCTAAACTATGAGACAGCAAACATTTAAGAAAGTGCAAGTAACATCAAAAATTTATTTACGATGTACACTTCAACAGTAGTTCAAAATATTTACTTGCTGCTTTCCATCAAAATTAATTGTTCAAAGAAATTTAGCCTACAGATGACCTGAGAACGGGTTTCAGGAATAACTACTAGCACCCATGTGTACTATGAAGCCAGTTGAATAATTGTATGTAGGTTGGGAGTGGCATCATAAATATCAAAGTGTCATCTTGTTTGGTAGATCGTAGTCGATTAAACCACCTAACAGTTTCTTACATTTCTTGGGAACTCCAGTGGCAAGGTCTGTGCACTTTTACCAAGTCGGCACATCTGCAGAATCCTATACAAATGAATCCCAAACTATCTGTTGGATATTTATTCTGTTTTATATTATGGAGGATTTGAAAGGAGATGTGGGAACACTCACATGTATACTGCATGTAAACACCTAGCACCCCAGGACAGGAACAGAGCCAGAAGCTAAAGCAAGAAGGTCTTACCACCAGAGTCCCCCAAAAATATAAGAAACTAGATGGTGACTCATTTCACCAGGCTCCAGCCACAACTGAAATATCACTTTTGGGTGGACGGGTCCTTTAACAAGTGCTCAGTTTAGTATACAGTACGTTTTGTTTGCCTTACACTATATGTAAAGACAAAAAAATACTATATACATTTTGCTGGTCTACATGCCAATGCAGTGACGAATGTGAAAACATGCTAACCCCAGCTGAACAGCAGGGTGATCTCTGGAGTGACCACATGTTGTTATATACAGCAATGTGCCTGGAGGGAGAATGCTTGTGAATGCAGCTTCACCAAAACTTTGTGTAGTCCATCTTCAGAGATATTAACACAAACTAAACCATACGACTCCCATAGCTATTAAATTATTGCAAAAGGTGAATGCTGCTTGCTACCATCCA